>JARJLG010000105.1:0-336574 GCA_029448575.1 Mycena maculata
CCGAGAAGGGTTTTCACGCTATGAAGGTCTACTGAGTGTTTCCCTTCTAAGCACAGTTGACTCATCGGGCCGACGGACTTACATTACACCGAGGCTTTATTGTCTCGTCCGTCTTCTTCTTCGGGCTTCTTTATCAAGCCCGAGGTCCGTTATTGTTTAGTCTTACTAAGTCACCTTAGCATCTTATTGTTATACATTTCTTACTTACCAATATCTCGCACGCTATTGTATTCCAGAGACAATAGCGTACTTAGTTTAAAAGCTAGTTAGTTATGTTTTGTACTTCAGTTTGATTATTGATTGTTTCTTTGCTATCTCGGCGTTGGTCGAGCCTCTGCCTTCATCCTCTATTCGGACTTCAACTCCGAACTCCGAACTCCGTGACTCCGGACTATAGTCTTGTGCGGAACTGCGGACCGAATAGGCGCTCACTCTATTCTTTGTAGTGTTGCGAGAAACCGTGAACTCCAAGGTCGGACTTCATCGACCTTGGCCTGACTCGACATATAACAACTTCCTCTAACTGACCCTGCGGAATAGGTATACTCTTTTCCACCCATACCTTATGCTCTATTACGGGTATTTCTACCGGCAGGAAGAAATCTTTTCTAAGGCTCCCTCGTTCAGAGTCATCCCAGGCGAAGGCTTCTTCTTGTACCATCATAAAATGGTGCATCAGTTTACGCTCTTCTGCCCATAGGAAGTCTCCCGAGTGAATTTTGTCTATAATTTCCTTCCTTTCCAGAGTATACCGACCAGTTGGTGCAAAATCTGCCGGATAAGGAGAGAGTCCTGGCATATCTTTTAACGGATTTCCCGTTATCTCTCTCTTGATCCTGAACCTTTCCGGTAATTCACTATAAATTGGCCTGACCTTCTGGGCGACCGGTTTATACTTCTTTCCCAGGTTCACCTCTTTAATCGGTACTTTCTGGTTCTGGCTTCTCTCATCACTCTGTGATTCTTTGGGAACCAGCCAATCTGCTGTCTGACAGCAGACACATCGTACATTCGAGTTGACCGTGTGTTTCTCACGTTTGTCATTCTCCTGTACTGGCGGCTGCCTTAATCCGACGTGGTCTGGAATCTTCTCATCAAATGTGAAAACTTGATGATAAAGTCCATTGATTCCCTGAGGTGGCGGCTGCACAAATTCTTGTAACAAGGCCGCCACCACTTCATCTTCCTTTAATTCAGAACAATCCGTTGATGCCAACAGGTAAGCGGCATTAACCTCATCTCCCGAAAACGTGTTCCCATTTCTGGGTTCCAGGTATCCTTGGATCTCCAGCTCCCCTACCATGTTGAATCCTAGTTGCACCGCGAGTTCTTCTCCTTGATTGGCTATCAATTCATCGAAGATTGGCGAAAAACCCGTTCCTTCAGCCTTATTCTCTTTTCCCGGCTTAACCTTAACCTCCTTGTCGGGGACTTCTTCCACCGTTGCCCGTTTAGGATGTTTGACAGTGGAATAGACGTGAGTGGGAATAGTCTGCCTTTGGTCGCTGTTGGGGTCCCTAATCGTCAAGGTCTGCGACCCATCTCACTTATTCTGCACCGTGCTTTCTGTTAATATATCAAACGGCCTTCCGAGTAGGATATGGTAGGCTGGTTGATCTATAACATGAACTTGGAGATATACTGTGATGTCTCCAAACCTGAACGGAACATTGCGCGCTAGCCCCGCGGACTTTTTGAGTTGTCCGTTAGCACTTTGCATAAAGATCTGAATGTCAGGGTCCCATGTTAGTGTTAAATCCTCAGCCTTGGTTAAGGCTATGGACACTATCTGGGATCCGCTGTCCATTACAGCTTCAACGTGTGCCTTGCCCCGACCAAAGGGAACACAGCCCTTAAGGCCGCTGAATCTAAGGACGCATAGACTTGCTTAGGAGTCTCATTTGGCCCCAAAGTTGCCAAATAAGCCAGATAAGCGTCTGGAACAATCAACGACCCATTTGTACATCCTATATCCTCATCCGTGGCAATATAGAATGCATCAACTCGAGGAAGGTTCCTCATGTCAATGGCATCGAATTCTTTCTCTATTCCGCCCCCGTCCTCCATGTAAGGGAAGGGACCTCCTTGTGCAAACACTCCAGCCAGTCAAGATCAGTTGGGTGGGTTTCCTCTGCTTTGTAATGGAACGCCTAAGCTCTTTGGCTAATTCCGTACTCAGAGCCCACATGTCCCCTAATCTAATCTCGATTTTTGTGTCGGCAATTTTCTTGTTTATTTCCCCGGCAATACCAGGCTTGTCGATAGGAGCCACTAATCGGAAAGCCTTATCCCCTGATACTGGGTCCGGATTCCGATTCTTGGCTGCCTCCTTAGCAAGATTATGCCTATACGCCTCGTTCACTAATTTCTCGTAGGAGATTGGTGTCCTTTCTTCATCGGAGAAATCATCATCCAAGAATATTTTCTTCTTGGCTGGTTTATGAACTGATCTGGCCGGTGCTTCTTCCAGATCATTTACTTCTTCAACCTCTAGCTCATCATCAACATCACTAACATTATCCTCAACAACCGTAACCCCTTTAATCTTGGTCCTCCAATTCTCCGACTCTTCTGCGATCCTAACTTTCTTCTGGCTCTCCGGAGGCTGAGTTAGGGTTTGGGCTTAGCTTTTTGCTTTGCCCCAGCCTCCTTCATCGTGCCATCTAGAAATTCGACTTTGAAGCGGGATCACTCCTATTCCCACTCCTGGTCTGTACTAGCTGTTCCGCTGTCCTTCCACCTCCATCTTGTGTCCGAATGTAATCGATTAGGCTTACAAACTGACTGATATCCATTCCAGCAGGTAACCCTCCAGGTGGAGTTTGAACAAATTGAGTGTTGCCTGGATTGGCAGGTAGATTGGCCGGTCCAGGGTTTAAGAGGTTGTTCTGTTGCAACGCCCTCTGGACCCTAAACGACCTAATCTCATCGTCCCTTGTGTCGTATTCTCCGCTCAGGCAATCACTCTGAGCGTTCTGATTGTACTGCATGAAGGGTAAACCCCCATAGGCTTGCAGCGCAGGTGGAACTGGTTTTACATGCGGATTATTCGCATAGTAATCATCCACTCTTGCCTTTTTGCTCTTCCAATTCCGGTATTAGGAATAGGGTCCCCATTTGCCTAGTTTCATGTACCCATTCTCGATTATGATCTTTCCACTATCAATATACTTCTTGTTTGTGGACACAATCACGAACCAAGTGTTCGAGCCAACAGAAGAAGCACAAGGGTTCGCCATTAGGCCCAGTAGATTTATCCGGTCCTCGATTATAACTGTTGTAACCATTGCGGTTGTTATTGTTACGATTATAATCAGGCCTATAATCCTGGTTCGTCCCTTGTCCGCCTTGGTTATTCCTATTCCAGGATCCCTGGTTTTGATTAACATCCTGATGAGGGGGAACGTCCCTAGAATATTGGGCGAAGGACATTTTGAATGACTTCTCCATATTCTTTTCAGAATTAGCCAGTTGCTCCTTGAAAGTTTCTCCAAGCCGTTTCTCTTGCGTATCAGCCCTCTGCTCGAGCAAGACCTGGGTATCCTTAATCTTGGCAATTTCGCCAGCGAAAGTTCTCTAATTTCTCAGTGATCTCTCGCTTGATGCTTAATCCCATATCTTTAGGTGTCCCACTAGCTTTGCCAAGTCCTTGATCATTTGCGATCTTGGTTAAGGACTCCGCGATTTCCATGACATCTTTAAGTGGCAAGGTGTCCTCATCGCGCTCAACAGGTGCAGCCCCCGTAGTGGGTGCCGCGGGCTTAGCAACAATCCCTTTATCCTGCCAATACTTGTGCTGGTTGATCATTTTTTTGATCTCCAGCGCAAAGGCATTGTCAAGGGTTTCAAGGTACAATTCCACCAACCGAAGGTTGGTGATTAGAGCGGGTTCCGTAAGAAGTTTAAGGGCTTCGGTCTGGAAGGCAATATTGAAGCGCCTAACCTTGCCCTTATCGGACGCGATTATGCCCAAATTGTCATCACAGATTTTGGCCAACTTCCTCAAAGAACCTGTCTCTAGAGTCTGCAACTCTGGGTATAACTCCTCTATCTCTGCCAACCAATCTTCAAACTTTCCCGTCTTATATTCCGAGAGAGCCTCCCACTGCTCTCGAATATCTTCATCTCTGAGGTATCCACACAACAACGTCTTTTGCTCTTCTGCGTCTTTGACCTGTCCCTTGGTCATGACCTCCTTGCATTGCCGGAGGAACCTCTTCAAACTCCCAGCCGTCTTTCCATCGAAACTCGGCGCGTTGTGGTCATACGACACCGGAATCTTGAAACCTTGTACGGGCATCTTTTTATTCTGTGCTGGAGGGGGTGGTGCGGATGGTACTGGTGGAGCCTGCACAGCTTGGGTAACTGGAACTATTGCAGGCAACGGTAACACTAAAGGAATTTCTTCCTCTGGTGTTTGCAGTAAACCGACTTGAGCAGGATCAATTAGAGAACCTGGTGGACCAGCGTCTGAACTAAGTTCGTGGCTAGTTTTGGGCTGTTGGATTAAGCCTTGGTGGCTGTCTCCTGACTTGTTGCGAACGATATGCGTCCGCGCGATGTTGTGAGATGCTTGACTGCTCTGCCCTTGCTGTTTCAGCTGGGGTAGGCCTTCGATTTCTTGTTGTGGAAGCGCTTGATTGATCCAGAGGAGGAGAACGATTGGCAACTAGTCTGTTCTGTGAACGAACTGATTTCCGTTCCCAATACATTGGTTGTCCTAATCCACTGTACTCTGCTTCCTGACTCTCGCTCTGCTCCGATTACTCTTCGTGTTGAGACGGAATCTTTTCTTCATTTAAGGTCAAACAAAGTGGGGTAGTTTATTCTCAGCCCTCCTTAATTGGAGAACGGAGTTTGTTGGGTTTTGAATTGACACAAAGTCTTTCCAACCACAACCTTCGGCTACTGGGCTTGCGTCCAAGGGCAACCGTGAATTTTCAACAAGTGATACATCAACTCTGGTCCCCTCACGGTGGGCTCCAGATGAAAGGGTTGCTCAGGTTCAACGGTCTAAATATGCAACTGCCAAAATCCCCTATCGAATGACTGAGTTACACCTAACTCACAAAGTGAGATTAAGCACGACTAAACCGACAATAGACAGACTCCAACACCAACACACTCCCTTAATGACCTTGATGCACTGACGAGATTCGGGTCTTTTTGGACACAAGTATAGGTCGAAGGAAACCACGAGTAAACGTATTTGTCACGAAAGTATTCAATTCCCGTTCCCCCAAGGGTGGCTAAGTCTCAATTAGTTTCTTGAAGTGGCGTTCAAGACGCAACCTGAATTTATCGGTTGGTTCCCAACGTGGATTTAAGTTTCCCAACTATGCAGATATAACGGCTCTAGACCGGTTTGTTTTGGTGGACTATTAATCCGGTGGGCTGTTTAGACCTGGTTGTTTGGCTCACGCCTTATTCCACTGACTTGGCTCACGCCTCAAACTTGCTTGGCTCGCGCCCCGTAACTATGGCTCCCGCCTCAAAACACACACAATGGCTCACACCTCGAACTTGGTATGGCTCACGCCCCGTAACTGACACTTATAAATCCCACTGATGCTATTCCAAAACCGAACTTAAATTCTGAGACTAATTGACAGCCAAAGATTCAAGCCTAAACTTCAACTCCGTACGCAAGGGCTGTATTGCTCCTCACTTTCTGGGGTCTGGTTCAGTGCCGTCCTCCCTGGTTCTGCCCTCCTTATATACTGTACAAAAACTATTACATGTGCGTGATTACTAGGCCTCGGGTATTCTACTTAATTAATTAGCCTGCAATCGGTATCAGCTGCGCGTGTCCTGGCGCCCTTATTTGCTACTTGAGCTCTCCTATATGTTCGTCCAATGACTCCCATCGATCAGGGGATTATATGTGTAATTAGTCCCCTGAATAGGATAATTGACTCATATCTTCCTCTGTGGTAGATGCCTCAACTTCTAGTATCGTCGACTGGATTGTATGGTTTAATACCTTTCCAATGATACCCCAGATGCCCTTAATTGGTAACCAGAAACACGCAGTACAAGCTTAATCCGGTCTGCGGCTTATCGGGTGATCGCGCTGTTGCGGATCCAGTGTATAGGAGTAATAATTGTAGGTCCAGGCCTAGATCAGGTGACCCATCGCATCGTGTCGGGTAATCCAAAGTCGTGTAAACAACTAGGTGTTTCCCTCCCGAATAAGGTTCCCAGCGTGCCAATAAATGCCAGAGGTGGATAGTATGATTCTCCCTTTGATAGTGAGCATTGCTTTGCCTTCCCACGTATAGAGGGTGTTTCAGGACTTTGATGTATGGGCTTTGAGCCTTAATCCGGATTCAACCCCCAAATGTCCCAAAGGTGAAGTTTCCAGGAATAAGCTGTTATTGCCAGTTTAAGATGATAATGCAATATGGCTCTGAGTTGCACGTTTGGAGCTCACGCCAACCTCTGGATGAGCGCTGAATGTCATGCATTCGTAAAATTTGAGGTTTCGCAAATTTCGCGGCTTATCAGCGTGTACAAAAGTAGTGGTAAGGCGAGGCCCACCATGGCCGCAATGGAGATGCTGCGAAGCAGCGTAGGGGGTGGTGCGAGTACGACAGTAGCAGACGCAAAAGGCGGGTAGGGCAGTGACCAGCATCAAGGAGGAGCATGACAGGGGTGGGCACTGGGTGTAGATGCGGCAGCGGCCTCGCATCACATCAGTATGAACCAGCGGTGGCAGCAGCCACGAGGCAAGAGATGGGGGCCAGACGTGGTGGCGGCACATCCACCCCCGCATCGTGCAGGGACGAGCGGGCTGATGTGCAGGGGTCACACATTTTTGTCACGCCCGGGTTGCACATTTCCAACCGCACGGTGCACGTGCCATGCAGGGGGTGGTTGCATGCCCACTGCGCAGTGTTTCAGAGGCACATGGGCTCGCTTTGCGAGAAACTGACAGGGCATACCTGGGAGTCTTCGCTGGGGGCAGGGAGTGGGCGGCCTATTTCGGTGCAGACCTGGGCAAGCTTGAGTGGTGTCGGGAGCCGATGCACAAGGTCCAGATAGGTGGAGACAGGGGTGGGGCACCGCAGAGGACGTTCAGGGGCCACAGACATCTTGAGGGAGTTTGCGCCCGCGCAGTGAAGCTGTGGGAACCAAGTTTCCACCAGTTAGGTGTTGACCAGAAAAAATGATTTGGGCTAGAAATTGGACACAAGACAGCATACTGGAGGCCCTGAGTGAGTCTGTCACCCATTTACGATGTCCTACAGCCGCCGCCTCGAGGGGAAAACCTCTGGCAAGGTGTTGAGTATTGAAGATGGTGGTAAGAGACAAGTTATTAATGGGAATTGAGTTGGCTTTTGGTCGATTTCGTGCACGGTCAATAAAAGGGCATGTAAAAATAAAATAAAAAATCAGGGGGCAGCGGGCATCATATAAAATAAGATTCCGGTACTCAGACTCACCAGTCGCTTGTATGATATGGTCCAGATAAAAAAAACGGTGGGGGTTGACGTTTATTAGCGATCTGATTGGCCATCCGTTAAGGAAAGGCTCGGCACCACTTGACGTAACGGACCTCAAGAGGGCCAAAAGAGGTGGCGGAGGCCACTCGGAGGCCACCAGGAAGCCACCAGGAGATCATCTGCGGTCGTCATTGAGCCCTCGCCACAGTGTGATGACATGAAACATTGAAAGTGATGTTTGTTTTCCAGTAGCACCGATCCGGATCACACTTACTTCCTGCTTGCCTCCAGCGCCGCCAATGTGCCTCTGTCGCTGCCTCACCACCTCCACTGCAGCTTAGGAGTTGTCACATGCTGGGGATACTCTTATAATGTTGATTTGGAGCTCCTATCTGGTAAGAATTTCAAAAGGTACTTGACTGATCTATCTCTATATCACATGGCATGCCTCCTTCAGGTTCAAGTAGTTCAATCCTAGTACGAGTGTCAGTCTGCTAGAGAGAGTCCTTCAATTCATAGTCTCTAAACCCTGGGTGCAACCAACACTTATACTCAACTGTTTTCCCTGCTGTCACTCCAAAGTAGGTACTGTAAAATTTTGCACCGCTCCCGAGGCCCCCCTGCAAAATCTTCAGCACGAATACGCACCTGCAATCATGCACAATTGTGTCATGCCCCATACCGCTGCCCTAACCAACCATCAATGCCAATAGGCTGCTGCTAGATGATGCACAAAGCACCTGCATCAAAACTGTTGCGGCAAGCGTGCGGGCGCAACGGTGGGCACGGTGGGCAGCAGGTAAAAATCATTGAGGGGGGATGGGATGGGGGCTGGGCTCATGCGGGAGGGGCACAGCAGTCAAAAAACCACCACTACTGCGCTAGCCGAATTGGCGTGCCGTAGTGTAGCGGGTGGGCAGGTGTGGTAGGAGGGTGGCAGTGGCTGCTCCAAAAGACCCCCACCACTGGGCTGGGGGCGGGTGCATTGGGCTGGGCAGGTGCAGTCGGCAGGCCGCGCATAAAAAAACTTTACTGCCCACCCGCCACACATGCTGGCCAAATCGAAGGACAGGCAGAGGGGCAGGCGCAAGGGAGCATATCAGGCCCCGATGGGGGCGGCGAAGGAAGTGGTGGCCGCCCGGTGGAAGTGCTGATGCCGAACCTACCAATCCATAGAAGCACCATTGACATACACCTCCTCTAGAGGCGTACCTCTTAGGTAGGTTGATTTCAGACGATTTAGCCTACCTAAGAGGTTAGCCTACCTAAGAGGTCCTTATGTAACACCCGAGTAGGTGCCTGGGGTGTGCGCCATCACCCCGAGCTTCATTTTCTTTCTTTCTTTACATGTACTTGTGAAAAAACACTACCAAGGCCTGTACATGTGTATACCCCCAATTTGTATTGATTTCTTCATGAGTCGTGTTAGGCCGAGTCTCGCTTAGGACATACACAAACACACAACTGAACACCTGATGGCAACTCTGCTTGTTGTCGAACCTGTCAGCATTCTAGGCACCAAAATAGAGAGGAACCCCGGTTCTAGTACCGTAATATAGAGGGAGTTCCAGAGACAGAAAATCAGCCATATTCTGGTGGGAATCTTCACCAGCGTGCAAAGTTGACCCAACATTTTATCTCTTGCTCACATTCTCCATTGTTTCATCGATTCCATGACTTGTTTCCTGGTTCCCCAATATCTCTCCCTGCGGCTCCCAGTCATCATTCTGTGTCTCTCAAATTGTTCCGGCCATCTTCGGGAATTAGTAATGAAGATCCAATTGGGAAGTTCAATTTCCTTTTTAGGATCGCTGGGCCTGGAAATTGTTTCCCCCATATCTCGGCCATCTGTAATTTGATTCACAGGTTCCTGACCTCATTCAACACGGAATCAACCCCCCCCCATACTCCCGAATAGTGGTGTTGTCTCCACTACAGCAGTTCAATTTCCTTCTCAGAAACGTCCAAAGGGCTGGAAGAGATATCCCACATCCTGCTCAAATATCTGTGGCAGAGATGTTCAAGTAAGAAAGGTCTGGTGGCTAGATATGAGAAGACATGAGATAACTTTGGGTACCTCAGGCACTGAACATCTGTCGCAAGATATATGATTAGTGGGCCGCTACTAATTGCAACTATAAAATTCTCTGTTTTCCGAATCTCGTTACAATGGGGAATTCAACTCAGTCCAAAGCCTGCAAACGATGAAGATCCAGTTAGGACCTCAGAATGTTTTGACGATATCTCAACCGTGTGTGATTCATTTTACAAGTCCCATACCTCATTCAGAAGGCCCTCTGGGCATCCCTGGTACCTCAAGGTGACTTGGAATCAATTGAAAGAAGCCAGTCATAGTTGGTGGCCAACACATACAAGATTAAAATCAATTGTCAGGAACATAGTATGTGTATTGGTCAATCCTAACTGCTGGACAAACACACTGTGATAACGGCAGCAGTGACCCTTCCTTCAGCTACGGTGGTGCAGAGCCTCTGCCTCAAAGGCAGCATCATGCATTGGTGGTTCTTTAATTTCTACCGGGTACGTACAGGCCACAGTGGTCAAACATGTCCTATGCAGTACACCGCAAAACGGAAGCGACGTTTCTGGGACCCCAAAGCGATGGCCAACGTGAATTCCAATGCAGATGTCGAGCCAGAGTCAAGTTGAGCTCAAAGTGACGACAGTCTGCAAATCAATTCTAGGTCCACATGTGGCGGGACCTCAGGATGACCTTTGACGATGAGATCTCACCTTGGTATCACGGGTCTGAGCACTCTATTGGTATTTTTCTTTAATGTCCCCAGGAGGTTTCCACAATATATTTGTAACACCGAGCAGTACCCCAATGATGTGTTATATGAAGACTTCCGAGGTGCCAGTCCCACTGTCATCTCCACAATAGATGTGTGATTATAATGAGGCATAAAATTGTCTCGGAAGATCGTTGCAGAAAGCGCACAATGGTGAAAAAAAAAGTTGTAAAATTGAAAAAGAAAATACAGAATATATATTTGAATTTGCCACCGCCCCCCTTCACCCCGAATCCGAATCACTTCCCTCGTTCAGGTCCCTGATCTTACGCTTCTTGGACGCTGGCGCAGGTTGGATTTTGGCTGTATGCTTGTTCAATGTCGATAGCCACACTGGTGTTTCAACGTCGGCAGCTTTGAAGTCGGTGTCTTCAGGGTTTCCATACTTGGTCTTGTCCTCCTCGTAGATTGTGTTGAAAAGTCTGGGCTCGAGTCAGCGCTGAATAGACACGGGAGCGGGAAAAAGACACACCCATCAAGCTCAGCATCGGTATTACTGTCCCACCGGAACTTGGCAATGTTCTGGTCAACACCAGTTGGCCAAAACTCGTCGTCGGAGAACTTAGGGTAGGAGCAGTGATAAGCCGCGAAATTTGCGAAACCTCAAATTTTACGAATGCATGACATTCAGCGCTCATCCAGAGGTTGGCGTGAGCTCCAAACGTGCAACTCAGAGCCATATTGCATTATCATCTTAAACTGGCAATAACAGCTTATTCCTGGAAACTTCACCTTTGGGACATTTGGGGGTTGAATCCGGATTAAGGCTCAAAGCCCATACATCAAAGTCCTGAAACACCCTCTATACGTGGGAAGGCAAAGCAATGCTCACTATCAAAGGGAGAATCATACTATCCACCTCTGGCATTTATTGGCACGCTGGGAACCTTATTCGGGAGGGAAACACCTAGTTGTTTACACGACTTTGGATTACCCGACACGATGCGATGGGTCACCTGATCTAGGCCTGGACCTACAATTATTACTCCTATACACTGGATCCGCAACAGCGCGATCACCCGATAAGCCGCAGACCGGATTAAGCTTGTACTGCGTGTTTCTGGTTACCAATTAAGGGCATCTGGGGTATCATTGGAAAGGTATTAAACCATACAATCCAGTCGACGATACTAGAAGTTGAGGCATCTACCACAGAGGAAGATATGAGTCAATTATCCTATTCAGGGGACTAATTACACATATAATCCCCTGATCGATGGGAGTCATTGGACGAACATATAGGAGAGCTCAAGTAGCAAATAAGGGCGCCAGGACACGCGCAGCTGATACCGATTGCAGGCTAATTAATTAAGTAGAATACCCGAGGCCTAGTAATCACGCACATGTAATAGTTTTTGTACAGTATATAAGGAGGGCAGAACCAGGGAGGACGGCACTGAACCAGACCCCAGAAAGTGAGGAGCAATACAGCCCTTGCGTACGGAGTTGAAGTTTAGGCTTGAATCTTTGGCTGTCAATTAGTCTCAGAATTTAAGTTCGGTTTTGGAATAGCATCAGTGGGATTTATAAGTGTCAGTTACGGGGCGTGAGCCATACCAAGTTCGAGGTGTGAGCCATTGTGTGTGTTTTGAGGCGGGAGCCATAGTTACGGGGCGCGAGCCAAGCAAGTTTGAGGCGTGAGCCAAGTCAGTGGAATAAGGCGTGAGCCAAACAACCAGGTCTAAACAGCCCACCGGATTAATAGTCCACCAAAACAAACCGGTCTAGAGCCGTTATATCTGCATAGTTGGGAAACTTAAATCCACGTTGGGAACCAACCGATAAATTCAGGTTGCGTCTTGAACGCCACTTCAAGAAACTAATTGAGACTTAGCCACCCTTGGGGGAACGGGAATTGAATACTTTCGTGACAAATACGTTTACTCGTGGTTTCCTTCGACCTATACTTGTGTCCAAAAAGACCCGAATCTCGTCAGTGCATCAAGGTCATTAAGGGAGTGTGTTGGTGTTGGAGTCTGTCTATTGTCGGTTTAGTCGTGCTTAATCTCACTTTGTGAGTTAGGTGTAACTCAGTCATTCGATAGGGGATTTTGGCAGTTGCATATTTAGACCGTTGAACCTGAGCAACCCTTTCATCTGGAGCCCACCGTGAGGGGACCAGAGTTGATGTATCACTTGTTGAAAATTCACGGTTGCCCTTGGACGCAAGCCCAGTAGCCGAAGGTTGTGGTTGGAAAGACTTTGTGTCAATTCAAAACCCAACAAACTCCGTTCTCCAATTAAGGAGGGCTGAGAATAAACTACCCCACTTTGTTTGACCTTAAATGAAGAAAAGATTCCGTCTCAACACGAAGAGTAATCGGAGCAGAGCGAGAGTCAGGAAGCAGAGTACAGTGGATTAGGACAACCAATGTATTGGGAACGGAAATCAGTTCGTTCACAGAACAGACTAGTTGCCAATCGTTCTCCTCCTCTGGATCAATCAAGCGCTTCCACAACAAGAAATCGAAGGCCTACCCCAGCTGAAACAGCAAGGGCAGAGCAGTCAAGCATCTCACAACATCGCGCGGACGCATATCGTTCGCAACAAGTCAGGAGACAGCCACCAAGGCTTAATCCAACAGCCCAAAACTAGCCACGAACTTAGTTCAGACGCTGGTCCACCAGGTTCTCTAATTGATCCTGCTCAAGTCGGTTTACTGCAAACACCAGAGGAAGAAATTCCTTTAGTGTTACCGTTGCCTGCAATAGTTCCAGTTACCCAAGCTGTGCAGGCTCCACCAGTACCATCCGCACCACCCCCTCCAGCACAGAATAAAAAGATGCCCGTACAAGGTTTCAAGATTCCGGTGTCGTATGACCACAACGCGCCGAGTTTCGATGGAAAGACGGCTGGGAGTTTGAAGAGGTTCCTCCGGCAATGCAAGGAGGTCATGACCAAGGGACAGGTCAAAGACGCAGAAGAGCAAAAGACGTTGTTGTGTGGATACCTCAGAGATGAAGATATTCGAGAGCAGTGGGAGGCTCTCTCGGAATATAAGACGGGAAAGTTTGAAGATTGGTTGGCAGAGATAGAGGAGTTATACCCAGAGTTGCAGACTCTAGAGACAGGTTCTTTGAGGAAGTTGGCCAAAATCTGTGATGACAATTTGGGCATAATCGCGTCCGATAAGGGCAAGGTTAGGCGCTTCAATATTGCCTTCCAGACCGAAGCCCTTAAACTTCTTACGGAACCCGCTCTAATCACCAACCTTCGGTTGGTGGAATTGTACCTTGAAACCCTTGACAATGCCTTTGCGCTGGAGATCAAAAAAATGATCAACCAGCACAAGTATTGGCAGGATAAAGGGATTGTTGCTAAGCCCGCGGCACCCACTACGGGGGCTGCACCTGTTGAGCGCGATGAGGACACCTTGCCACTTAAAGATGTCATGGAAATCGCGGAGTCCTTAACCAAGATCGCAAATGATCAAGGACTTGGCAAAGCTAGTGGGACACCTAAAGATATGGGATTAAGCATCAAGCGAGAGATCACTGAGAAATTAGAAACTTTCGCTGGCGAAATTGCCAAGATTAAGGATACCCAGGTCTTGCTCGAGCAGAGGGCTGATACGCAAGAGAAACGGCTTGGAGAAACTTTCAAGGAGCAACTGGCTAATTCTGAAAAGAATATGGAGAAGTCATTCAAAATGTCCTTCGCCCAATATTCTAGGGACGTTCCCCCTCATCAGGATGTTAATCAAAACCAGGGATCCTGGAATAGGAATAACCAAGGCGGACAAGGGACGAACCAGGATTATAGGCCTGATTATAATCGTAACAATAACAACCGCAATGGTTACAACAGTTATAATCGAGGACCGGATAAATCTACTGGGCCTAATTGCGAACCCTTGTGCTTCTTCTGTTGGCTCGAACACTTGGTTAGTGATTGTGTCCACAAACAAGAATATATTGATAGTGGGAAGATCATAATCGAGAATGGGTACATGAAACTGGCAAATGGGGACCCTATTCCTAATACCGGGAATTGGAAGAGCAAAAAGGCAAGAGTGGATGATTACTATGCGAATAATCCGCATGTAAAACCAGTTCCACCTGCGCTGCAAGCCTATGGGGGTTTACCCTTCATGCAGTATAATCAGAACGCTCAGAGTGATTGCCTGAGCGGAGAATACGACACAAGGGACGATGAGATTAGGTCGTTTAGGGTCCAGAGGGCGTTGCAACAAAACAACCTCTCAAACCCTGGACCGGCCAATCTACCTGCCAATCCAGGCAACACTCAATTTGTTCAAACTCCACCTGGAGGGTTACCTGCTGGAATGGATATCAGTCAGTTTGTAAGCCTAATCGATTACATTCGGACACAAGATGGAGGTGGAAGGACAGCGGAACAGCTAGTACAGACCAGGAGTGGGAATAGGAGTGATCCCGCTTCAAAGTCGAATTTCTAGATGGCACGATGAAGGAGGCTGGGGCAAAGCAAAAAGCTAAGCCCAAAACCCTAACTCAGCCTCCGGAGAGCCAGAAGAAAGTTAGGATCGCAGAAGAGTCGGAGAATTGGAGGACCAAGATTAAAGGGGTTACGGTTGTTGAGGATAATGTTAGTGATGTTGATGATGAGCTAGAGGTTGAAGAAGTAAATGATCTGGAAGAAGCACCGGCCAGATCAGTTCATAAACCAGCCAAGAAGAAAATATTCTTGGATGACGATTTCTCCGATGAAGAAAGGACACCAATCTCCTACGAGAAATTAGTGAACGAGGCGTATAGGCATAATCTTGCTAAGGAGGCAGCCAAGAATCGGAATCCGGACCCAGTATCGGGGGATAAGGCTTTCCAATTAGTGGCTCCTATCGACAAGCCTGGTATTGCCGGGGAAATAAACAAGAAAATTGCCGACACAAAAATCGAGATTAGATTAGGGGACATGTGGGCTCTGAGTACGGAATTAGCCAAAGAGCTTAGGCGTTCCATTACAAAGCAGAGGAAACCCACCCAACTGATCTTGACTGGCGGAGTGTTTGCACAAGGAGGTCCCTTCCCTTACATGGAGGACGGGGGCGGAATAGAGAAAGAATTCGATGCCATTGACATGAGGAACCTTCCTCGAGTTGATGCATTCTATATTGCCACGGATGAGGATATAGGATGTACAAATGGGTCGTTGATTGTTCCAGACGCTTATCTGGCTTATTTGGCAACTTTGGGGCCAAATGAGACTCCTAAGCAAGTCTATGCGTCCTTAGATTCAGCGGCCTTAAGGGCTGTGTTCCCTTTGGTCGGGGGCAAGGCACACGTTGAAGCTGTAATGGACAGCGGATCCCAGATAGTGTCCATAGCCTTAACCAAGGCTGAGGATTTAACACTAACATGGGACCCTGACATTCAGATCTTTATGCAAAGTGCTAACGGACAACTCAAAAAGTCCGCGGGGCTAGCGCGCAATGTTCCGTTCAGGTTTGGAGACATCACAGTATATCTCCAAGTTCATGTTATAGATCAACCAGCCTACCATATCCTACTCGGAAGGCCGTTTGATATATTAACAGAAAGCACGGTGCAGAATAAGTGAGATGGGTCGCAGACCTTGACGATTAGGGACCCCAACAGCGACCAAAGGCAGACTATTCCCACTCACGTCTATTCCACTGTCAAACATCCTAAACGGGCAACGGTGGAAGAAGTCCCCGACAAGGAGGTTAAGGTTAAGCCGGGAAAAGAGAATAAGGCTGAAGGAACGGGTTTTCGCCAATCTTCGATGAATTGATAGCCAATCAAGGAGAAGAACTCGCGGTGCAACTAGGATTCAACATGGTAGGGGAGCTGGAGATCCAAGGATACCTGGAACCCAGAAATGGGAACACGTTTTCGGGAGATGAGGTTAATGCCGCTTACCTGTTGGCATCAACGGATTGTTCTGAATTAAAGGAAGATGAAGTGGTGGCGGCCTTGTTACAAGAATTTGTGCAGCCGCCACCTCAGGGAATCAATGGACTTTATCATCAAGTTTTCACATTTGATGAGAAGATTCCAGACCACGTCGGATTAAGGCAGCCGCCAGTACAGGAGAATGACAAACGTGAGAAACACACGGTCAACTCGAATGTACGATGTGTCTGCTGTCAGACAGCAGATTGGCTGGTTCCCAAAGAATCACAGAGTGATGAGAGAAGCCAGAACCAGAAAGTACCGATTAAAGAGGTGAACCTGGGAAAGAAGTATAAACCGGTCGCCCAGAAGGTCAGGCCAATTTATAGTGAATTACCGGAAAGGTTCAGGATCAAGAGAGAGATAACGGGAAATCCGTTAAAAGATATGCCAGGACTCTCTCCTTATCCGGCAGATTTTGCACCAACTGGTCGGTATACTCTGGAAAGGAAGGAAATTATAGACAAAATTCACTCGGGAGACTTCCTATGGGCAGAAGAGCGTAAACTGATGCACCATTTTATGATGGTACAAGAAGAAGCCTTCGCCTGGGATGACTCTGAACGAGGGAGCCTTAGAAAAGATTTCTTCCTGCCGGTAGAAATACCCGTAATAGAGCATAAGGTATGGGTGGAAAAGAGTATACCTATTCCGCAGGGTCAGTTAGAGGAAGTTGTTATATGTCGAGTCAGGCCAAGGTCGATGAAGTCCGACCTTGGAGTTCACGGTTTCTCGCAACACTACAAAGAATAGAGTGAGCGCCTATTCGGTCCGCAGTTCCGCACAAGACTATAGTCCGGAGTCACGGAGTTCGGAGTTCGGAGTTGAAGTCCGAATAGAGGATGAAGGCAGAGGCTCGACCAACGCCGAGATAGCAAAGAAACAATCAATAATCAAACTGAAGTACAAAACATAACTAACTAGCTTTTAAACTAAGTACGCTATTGTCTCTGGAATACAATAGCGTGCGAGATATTGGTAAGTAAGAAATGTATAACAATAAGATGCTAAGGTGACTTAGTAAGACTAAACAATAACGGACCTCGGGCTTGATAAAGAAGCCCGAAGAAGAAGACGGACGAGACAATAAAGCCTCGGTGTAATGTAAGTCCGTCGGCCCGATGAGTCAACTGTGCTTAGAAGGGAAACACTCAGTAGACCTTCATAGCGTGAAAACCCTTCTCGGTAATTGCCGGACCGGGCCGACCGGGCCGGCCGGTCCGATAATGCACGGATATAACAGTATCCCCCTCTTAAGACTCTTGCCCTCAAGAGTCTTCGGAGTTAGCCCTGTTTGATCCGCCCGGAAAATATCGGTCGCCGGAATCACCGATGTCCGAGAATGTCCGAGGACAGCGGTCGAAGTCCTGTATGTCCGTAAGTCCGATAATTCCGGAGCCACGGGAGTGTTCAGCGAAAGACATATAAGGAGGGTGATTCGGAGTCGGAGTTTAAAATCCCCCTTGACTTGAACCACCATGTCGTCCGCGAATATCGTTGTCCCACCCCACGGTAAGTCATGCATCGGTGTTCGTCGGCGTCGTCGCTGACAACACTGACAGCCTGCCGCCGCACCGGGCGGACTTGTTTGAAAAAAATCGGGAAGTCCCAGGGCTGCATTGAGTGTCAGCAGTCCAAGGTGAAGTGCGAGTGGACTTCGGGCCCCGCCAACTCCGACCCCCAACCCCCGAACTCTACCAACGCCGTGACTAGCGGTGCTGGGCCCTCGGTGCCCGATGTTACCGCGGTAGCGGGCCCCTCGTCCGAGTCGCCTCGGGGTCCGAGACGTCGGAGTCCGAGGTCGCACCCCGGGGTCCCCGCGACCAAACGTTACCGCCCTCCCCGCCACAACTGCGGCCTCGCCTGCCCCTGCTGGTTCGAAATCGCCCAGCTGAAGCTGGTGGTCAAGACCGCCAATGAGCGCTATCGCTTGATCCGCGCTCAACACCGACGCAACCGCCTGAGCCGCTTGCAGCTCAACCACGCCATCTTACGGATCGAGGAGTGGATCAAGTCCGCCGACGAGGACTTCACCTTATACCCGCTGCCTATTTTCTGCACCCGCGTCTCACCGTCCCCCGAGCTCTCCGAGGTTACACGCCTCGACGACCCCGAACTCGAGCCCGATCTAGATACCATTTGGTACGGGTTCGGAGATGATGTCATTGAGGACGGAGTTCGGTCTCGGGACCCGACAGCGAAGCCCGAAGCAATGGATGTCGACGTCTCGGAGGTTTCGGGGTCGGTGGCCGAGGGAAAAGGAAAGGAGAAGGCGGTGGAGTCGGCATCCGAAGAGGAGGAGGAGGAGTCCGAAGAGAAGGAGGAGGAAGAAGAAGAGGAAGGTTCGGAGTGGGGAGGAATTCCCCCGGAGGACTTGTAGATAGTAAGCCTCGGGGTTGTAAATAGAATAGTTTCTCGTTTGTAATGCGAAGTCACGTCCGATGTCTGATGTCCGAGAGAAGACCGATGTAAGAGGAAATCCGATTGACCGATGTCCGAAGGTTAATAGTTCGGACCCGGCTTGTCGGGGTATCGGAGGTGGAAGCTATCGACAAGTTCTGGTGCGTGAACATCGTCAGCTCCGACCCATGTATACTGCTCATCGGTGTTCTCGTATCTGAGCCATTCCAGCTTGTATCGGAGTTTGACTCGGAACCTCCAATCTAGCTTGGAGTCCACGATGTCCTTAACTTCAAAGTGCTCCTCACCATCAACGACTTCAACAGCTGCCGGCGGCTCGGAGGCCCGAGAAGGATAAGGATTAGGAAGGTGAGTCTCAAGCTGAGAGACGTGAAAGACCGGATGGATACTCCGAAGTTCCTTCGGAAGCCGAAGTGTATAGGACATGGAGCTGGGTTTGGCGATGACTTCGTAAGGTCCGAGATACTGCTCGGAGAACTTCGGAGTTGGACGAGTGGTTCCCATATGCTTCGCCAAGACATAGGCCGAATCTCCGATGTTGAAGGTCGGACCAGGGTTGCAACGCCGATCGGCCGATTCCTTGTATCGGAGTTGAGCGGAAGTGATTTGCTCTCGGAGGAACTCATGAAGACTTTGTAGGTCTACGGCCATGTCTTTAGCGTAAGTGTTAGCCACGTCGCGCTCAGAATGAATGGTTATAGAAGGATGGTAGCCCTTGTTCGCGAAGAAGGGTGAAACTCCGGTAGATGCGTTCGGAGAGTTGTTGTAAGCGAACTCCGCCAAGGGTAATAGGTGGTCCCAGTCGTTCTGCTGGTAAGAAGTGTACATTCGGATGTACTGTTCCAAGGTCTGGTTAGCGCGCTCGGTCTGCCCATCGGCCTCGGGGTGATACCCCGAGGTGAAGTGCAACTCCATGTTAAGCAGCTCGCCTAAAGACCGAAAGAACGCCGAAATGAACTCCGAACCCCGATCGCAGGTGACGTGAGAAGGAACTCCGTGTTTTGAAAAGACATGAACAAGGAAGAGTTGAGCCAGCTCGACCGATGTGATGTGAATGGTGCAAGGGATGAAAATGCCTTGTTTTGAAGAGCGGTCAATAATGACGAGAATGTTGTTGAAACCACCGGATAAGGGTAGTTCCTCGATGAAGTCCATAGAAATTGAATGCCAAGGCCGAAATGGGACCGGAAGGGGCTTCAAAAGTCCGTAAGGTTTGTGCCTAGGCTTCTTGTTGCGTCTGCACAAGACACAGGATAGACAGAAATTCCGAACAAAACTCCGAAGCTCGGGCCAGGTATAACTCCGACGTACAAGCTCCAAAGTCCGATTCTGTCCGAAATGCCCCGAAAGGATGTGGTCGTGGTGAAATTGAAGAATTCGGACTCGGAGTTCATCCGAAACTCCGTTGACTAAAGGCACATAAATGTGTTCATCGAGTCGGAGTAGACCTTTTCCGTCGATAGACCAACGTCCGGAGTCCGAAGCAGCATGTCCGAGTCCGATGACCACCGCAGGGTCGTCTCGGAGATGGGCGAGAATGTCGGTGTGAAGCTGCTCAATGTCCATAATGACCGAAGCCCGAAGGACTGGTTCTTCAAGGTAAGTGGCTCGGAGTGACGCTGATAACTGATCCTGAGTGAAAACGGGGTGAAAATTGTGAGGGTTAACTTGGCTGTAAGCCCTATCCCCCTCTTTAGGGTAGACGTCCCATCGTCTAGTTAAAGCGTCCGGCTTGCCACCTAAACGACCAGGGCGAAAGCGAATGACCATATTAAAATGGCAAAGGTACTCAGACCAGCGTACTTGACGACGAGTCAAGACCTTTGAAGTAGAGAAGTACTCCAAGTTCTTGTGGTCAGTGACCACATCGATAGTCAGTGGTGTGCCTTCGAGATAGTGACGCCAAGTTTTGAAGGCATCAAAGATGGCTAGGAGTTCCTTGTCGTGAACGTCATAGTTCAACTCCGAAGGATTAAAGGAACGACTTCGGAAAGCCACCGGGTGGATGTCGCCGTCATCTCCGAAGATCGAGAGTATGGCGGCTAGAGCGTAGTCCGAAGCATCGGTCTCAACGATGATTTGTCGGCCCGGAACCCAATGGTGAAGAATCGGGGCTTCGGAGAACGCGTTCTTGAGGCGTTCGAACGCCGATTGGGCCAACTCCAACCAGTCCCATTTAACTCCGGAACGAGTCAAACGAGTGAGGGGAATGGTGATGTCGGAGTAGCCATTGATGAAACGCCGATAGAAGTTGCAAAAGCCGAGGAAGGATTGGATGTCTTTAACCTTCCGAGGGACCGGCCAGCCAAGAATGGCACCAACCTTGTCCGAGGCCATCGCGAAACCGTTGGGGGAGAGAATGTAACCGAGGTATTCACAAGTCGTAACTCCGAACTCGCACTTCGGAAGTTTGCAGTAAAGTCCGGCTGCACGTAATCTCCGAAGGACTTCTCGGACATGCGAGGTGTGCACATCGGAGTTGTCGGAGTAGATTAGGATATTGTCAAGATAGACGACCACGCAGATGTCGAGCAAGTCCGAAAAGAGGCTATTCACAAAACGTTGAAAGGCCGCGGGTGCAATAGTCTGCCCTTCGGGGACGACTCGCCACTCATAAGAGCCGTAGCGAGTCCGAAAGGCCGTCTTCGGCTCATCACCTTGGGTGATACGCAGGAGGTGGTAGGCATGTCGGAGATCGAGCTTGGTATAGATTCGGGCTTTGCCCGGAGCGTCGAGTAAGTCCGAAATGAGCGGAAGAGGGTAGCGATCCTTCTTTGTAATGCGGTTAAGTCCTCGGTAATCGACGCAAAGCCGAAGGCTTCCGTCTTTCTTCTTAGCGAAGAGTATCGGAGCACCGTGACTGGACTTTGAAGGGTAAATGAAGCCCGCCTTCAAGTTCTTGTCAATGAACTCGTGCAAGGCCGTGAGTTCGGACTCGGACAACGAGTAAATATGTCCGACCGGCGGTACTTCACCGTCCTCGGTGTCTATTCGGAGGTCAAACTCCCGATGAGGAGGAAGGTTGAACGCTTCGGACTCCGAGAACACATCGGCGAAGTCATGGTACTCCGAAGGCAAGTCCGACTGGTCCGAAGCTAGTGTCGAGGACCGAGCGCGGACATCTTCGGCCTTCGGGGTTGCGCGAAGAGTATACTGCACCGTACCGGCTTGTCCGATGATCATGGAGTAAGCGGCAGCGGAGACGAGTGAGACCAAGGGTGTGGAAATCGGAGGGCTGGTAAAGCCCGAAGAGGAGTCCATAGAAGGACCGGGGTCCAGTAAAGACATCGTCGGGGTTTCTGGTACAACTCCGAACGCTGGTAAGCCAGTTGTCGGAGTCGGCTCGGAGTTGTTCAACAACTCGGAGTCCGGCAGAACTGAGGCAGGACTAGTGTCCTGTGGTGTCGACACAGATGGACCAAGCGGAGTGGAACGGAAAGAGATACTAGCTGCCGACCAGTCAATCAACGGATTGAAGCGGTGGAGCCAGTTGTATCCAAGAACCAGTTCAGAAGGTGAATCAAGACGGGTGACGTAGAATTCCATTAAATGGGCTTCACCGGTTGGAAATCGGATTGACAGAGTGATCTGCTTTTTGATAATAGAGGACAAGCCATCGAGGTATCGCAACCGGATCGGACGTATTTCGGAGGTCGGCCATGCGTTCTTCATTACAATGTCTGAAGAAATAAAACAATGTGACGACCCCGAGTCGATAAGTGTCCGTAAAAAGGTGTCGAGTCCCGAGGCGAGTGAGTCCGATAAAGTAGTAGCATAGAGATCGAGGTATAAGGCATTAGGTGAAAGAGAGGACGCGTTGAGATAGACTTCTTCCGTGGGCACTCCGAGCGAGTCAACGCAACTCCGAACGGGTGCTGGAGTTTCGGAGTTGCTGGTCATTTTTTTGACTCAGTGGACGGAGTGGCCTCGGAGTTCGGAGTCGTGGCGGATGCCCGACCCTGTGAAGGCGTAGTCCTCTTCTTACAATCCGCAGCCTGATGTCCCTTCCCACCACAATACATGCACAACCCTTCCTTCAAACGCCGAGCGCGCTCGGTGTCCGTGATTTTGCCGCTCTTGCCTAACTTGTCAGCGTAGGGCTTCGGAGTTCTCGGGGTTGCGGACCCCGAGGCTGCTCCGGTCGACGAGGCGGATGCAGAGGAAGGATTGTTGGTGGATTTCGGAGTTTGTTGTGGTTTCTTTCCACCGCCGCCACCACCGTGACCCGAAGACTAAGACGCGGTGTTCGGGGTTGAGTCGGTGTTGCCTTCACGCTTCTTCTCCGACTCCCGCTTCCAATAGCGCTGATCAATGCGCTGTGCCAAAGTCCGAAGTCCGACGAGATTTGTCGGAGGATCAAGCACCGCGAGCTGGTTCTTGATCCGACTAGGCAATCCTTCGTATAATTGGGACCGAAGTGCCGCTTCACCCCAGCGAGTCATGGCTGCCTGGGTGTTGAATTCGACGATGTAAGTCGAGATCTGGTCCGAAGGTTTCATCCGAAGCGTTCGGAGTTTGCTTTCAGCATCTCCAACAGGGTCATGCGGTCCGAAGACCGACATCAACTCCTGAATGAAGAGTGAAAAGTTGCCGTCCCAGTCGGGGACAGTACTGTCCGTGGCAAACATAGCGGGTTGGAACCAAGCGGCTGCTGCCCCTTTCAAGTACGAAAGGACAAAGATGATGCGGTCGTCGTCCGAAGGAAGTCCTGAACCCGCTCGGCGAAGTGAAGTCCGCATTGCGAGAGGAATAAAGGAAGTTTGGAGGGGTCCGAGCCGTCGAAAGGCTCGGGGTTTCGGAGATTGGATCGGGAACTCCGAACGGGACCCGAATTAGC
Organism: Mycena maculata; assembly: GCA_029448575.1. Classification (NCBI taxonomy): domain Eukaryota; kingdom Fungi; phylum Basidiomycota; class Agaricomycetes; order Agaricales; family Mycenaceae; genus Mycena; species Mycena maculata. Next base: position 23,412 of record JARJLG010000105.1, read on the forward strand.
TCCCGAAAGCGACCGAAGGACGGTAGTCAGATCGTTGAGTCCGCTGAAAATCCGAGCACCTATCTCGGCGTCATCCGGAGTCCGAGGCCGACGCCGAGGGACAGGTCCACCACCTCCGGGCCCACCAGGACCATCATCATCCCCGTCGTCACCCACATCGGGGGCACCTCCTACAGGTTCCTCGGGTTTGGTGTTCCGAGTCGGAGGGCGCTCGGGGTTCTCTGCCTCGGGCTCCGGGGCTGGAGCCTCCTCGGTATCTACCTCCTGAATAGAGGCCACGGAGGGCACTCTCATCTGAGCTGGAGGGATTCCAATCGGGGATGGAGTCACCGGGGTTGTACCCCGACGGAGAAGCGGAACTGGCACGGTATTTGGAACTGATGCCGAACGAAGACGAGGTATGGGATGAAAGACAATAGGAGATGGAGGTTGTTCTGAAGATTGGCCGAAAGTAGGTGGTTGAACTGGAGTTTGACCGAGAGTATGAATGTTAGAAAAAAGTCGGGATTCCCGACGTTCTCGGTGTTGGTGTGTCGGAATTAAAGGGTTAGGGGCGGTATTGCCCGGTGTGAAGAGATTGGGATTGAAGTATGATCCAGACATGGCGAACCGAATAGGTGAGTTTGATTATACTGTTATATGTTGAGTCAGGCCAAGGTCGATGAAGTCCGACCTCGGAGTTCGCGGTTTCTCGCAACACTACAAAGAATAGAGTGAGCGACTATTCGGTCCGCAGTTCCGCACAAGACTATAGTCCGGAGTCACGGAGTTCGGAGTTCGGAGTTGAAGTCCGAATAGAGGATGAAGGCAGAGGCTCGACCAACGCCGAGATAGCAAAGAAACAATCAATAATCAAACTGAAGTACAAAACATAACTAACTAGCTTTTAAACTAAGTACGCTATTGTCTCTGGAATACAATAGCGTGCGAGATATTGGTAAGTAAGAAATGTATAACAATAAGATGCTAAGGTGACTTAGTAAGACTAAACAATAACGGACCTCGGGCTTGATAAAGAAGCCTGAAGAAGAAGACGGACGAGACAATAAAGCCTCGGTGTAATGTAAGTCCGTCGGCCCGATGAGTCAACCGTGCTTAGAAGGGAAACGCTCAGTAGACCTTCATAGCGTGAAAACCCTTCTCGGTAATTGCCGGACCGGGCCGACCGGGCCGGCCGGTCCGATAATGCACGGATATAACAGAAGTTTGTAAAATAATTAAGAAGAAAATAGACGCTGGTGTCTACGAGCCGTCTAATTCTTCTTATAGGACAAAATTCTTTGGAGTAGTAAAGAAGGATGGCAAAAGCATCCGGCTGGTCCACTCCTTAGAACCCCTCAATGCTGTCACCATTGCGCACTCTGGAATACCACCGGCAACGGATGAACTAGTGAATCATTTTGCAGGGCGGAGTTGTGGGGCTGTATTGGACTTGTACTCCGGGTACGATCATAGAGACTTGGATGAAGACTCCAGAGACTTTACGATGTTTCAAACCCCATTCGGAGCCCTAAGGCTGGTTAAACTGCCTCAAGGGTGGACCAACTCAGTACCAATATTCCATGACGATGTGACATATATCTTGCGAGATGAGATACCACATGTCACTATCGTATATCGATGATGTGCCTATTCGAGGGCCGGGAACAAGGTATAAAAACTTGGACGGCTCATGCGAAGCTATTCCTGAAAACAAAGGAATAAGGTGTTTCGTATGGGAACACTTCCAAAACCTGAATAGAGTCGTCCAGCGGATAAAATTCTGCGGAGGAACCTTTTCAGGATTAAAAGCTCTGTTATGCATGGACCAATTCCCAGTAGTCGGGCATATCTGTTTGTATGAGGGAAGAAGACCATCCACAGACCGAGTTGGAGTAATCTCAAGGTGGCCACCTCTAGAGAGCGTCTCAGAAGTCAGGCAATTTCTGGGTGTCGTAGGATATATGAGGATGTTCATCAAGAACTATTCTACTATGACCCGACCCTTGAATAAGCTACTAAGGGCCGATGTGGAGTTCGAATGGGGAGAGGCGGAACAAGCCTCCATGGATGCTATCAAACTGGCCCTGGAGACGTGTGAAGCACTTAAACCCATTAACTACGAGTGGGAAAGCGACGTGGTCCTAGCAGCTGATACCTCCTGGATGGCCGTTGGAATAGAGATCTACCAAGTAGATCTAGACGACCCGAAGAAACGATACTTTGCAAAGTTTGACTCAATTGGTTTGAATGAAAGGGAGGCCAGGTTTTCCCAACCAAAACGTGAATTATACGGCCTGCTCAGGGCGTTACTTCATATGCAGTATTGGCTGTTGGGTTGTAGGAAACTTGTGGTCGAAACCGATGCCATGTACATTAAGGGCATGCTAGCTAATCCTGGCATGGGTCCTAATGCAACTATAAATCGCTGGATAGAGTCTATTCTGATGTTTCATTTTACCCTGAAACATGTCAAGGGTCTTACCTTCTCACCGGATGGTTTGTTCAGGCGCAAGCCACAACCAGGGGATGAAGAGCACCCTAACCCAGAAGATGGGTACGACGAGAACTCGCCACCGGAAGACCATGCCGATTGGGACTTCAACATCCCTCAACCAAAGGATTTCGAAGATTTCAAACAGGACATAGATACACGAGGAGGCTATTCTCAAAAACTATATGAACCACCTGAAGGGGAAGGGGATAATCCCGCCCAAAGTGTGGCAGACTTCGAGAAGGAATGCATGAAAGCTTCTCGGAATGAACGAGACCATCAGGCCTCGATAGAGGAAGCTTATTCCAGGAGAAGTTTGGTGGTGCTGCAGTACATCATGTCACAAGTTCAAGAAGAAGAGCCCCTGCTACCTGACAAAGCCTTTAAATATGACCCGACAAAAAGGGAGAGATACCCAGAAGGGCATAGGCGCAAGTCTGGGATTAAGCTGGACAAGAAGCTGAGGCTAGTGAAAGCATGGTTAAGGGATCCAACCAAACGTCCCAAAGGATATGATGACGTTGGTTACCGATCCTTCATGAAATTTGCTTCCAAGTTCTTCTTAAGCAAAGAGGGCCGCTTGTATAGGAAATCTGATGATTCTGGACCAAAACTAGTAGTGGAGAAGGAGCACCGGATGTATATGATGAAGGCAGCTCATGATAGTCTGGGACATAAAGGAGTACACTCGACTAAGTCCTTAATCGAGGTATGCTTTTGGTGGCCAGAGTTAGAGTGGGATGTCCAGTGGTATGTGCGGACATGTCACATGTGTCAAGTAAGGCAGAAGACCTTGTTAAGGGTTCCACCAAGGGTCACAGATACCCCGGGAATTTTTCAGAAGGTCCACATTGATGTAATGATTATGGGAGTAATCTCAAACAATCACCGATTGGTCGTGGCTGCGAGGGATTCCTTAACCAGATACCTAGAAGCCCGGGCAATAAGGGCTGATAATGGAGAGACTTTGGGGAAATTCCTACTAGAGGAAATAATCTGTAGATGGGGTTGTCCAGCAGAGATTGTGACAGATAATGCAGGGCAATTTTTAGCTGCACTTGCATGGCTACAATCCAAGTATGGTATCTCGGGAATAAGGATTTCCCCTTATAATTCGAAGGCCAATGGGCCTGTCAAAAGAGGCCACTGGGATATGAGACAAGCAATGTATAAAGCTACAGGAGGGGACACCAGGAAATGGTACTGGTTCTTACCTCAAGTAATATGGGCAGATCAAATAACGACTAGACAAGGGTTGGGATGTACACCTTACTTTGCGGTAACAGGTGCACATCCGACAATCCCGTTAGACATTGAAGAAGCCACTTGGCTTGTGGAATACCCTGATACCATAATATCGACAGCTGAACTGATCAGATTAAGGGCGAAAGCCTTAGCCAAACATATTCAACATGTGGATGAAATGAGGATCAGGGTTTCGGCAGAAAAGCTAGCCGCAGCAAGGAGGTATCAAAGGATTCATGAACACACGATTAAGGAGTTCAATTTTCAACCCGGGGATTTGGTACTAGTACGAAATACCAAGGTTGAAAAGTCCTTAAACACCAAGATGGATCCCAGATATCTAGGCTGTTCGAAGGACAAAAGGAGGGTCATACCTATGTTGTGAAATGAATGGTGCAATGTTGCACGGCAAAGTTGCACAATTTAGGGTTGTACCTTATGAAGCCCGAAAGAATATCAAGTTACCACAAAAGATAGAAGAATTGATAGACTCGTCTAAAGAATTATTAGAGGCCTTAGCAGCTGAAGATGATGTTCAAGACGAGTACCTGGGGAGAGATATGCAATTCCACAAGATAAGACTTAATCCGGACTGGAAGAAAGTCGAGGAAGAAGACTTATCTGAGGAATATGAGAGTGAAAGTGAACCTGAAGAGGAAGTTTTAGATCCAGATCCTGTATACAATATTGAAAATCCGAGGCGGTCCATGTGAAAGCGTACTTAAGACTGGAAAATTTAGAGTCTTGACATGATCACACCAGGAGTTTCAATGGGTAGACACAGGGATGGATTGTAAAAGAGTGTGGGATACAAGTTGGATGCGAGGTAATGATTCAGAAGCCAGCACTATAGATGGAAGCATCCACAGTGATGACAAAATCTACTTCTGGGAGTCATTCGGGAAGATAGGCAGAAGAACTGAACTCGAGGCAATAGTCATAGGTGTCAAGGTCTCCCAAGTCCTCTTCATCGGACTCAGGGAGGTGGGAACAAGATGATGGCGCGTGGCCGTGATCCGGGCAGGGGACGCGTGAATCGGTGTTCACCCTTAGATTAAGGATCAGTACGGCTGATAGGATAATAAGACGGGAAACAGACCTACTCGGAAGTCCCGTAGTTGATGGGACTGAGCTTACGCTCCTTCATGATGTCAAGAAGGCGCTGATGTTCAGCCTCGAGCTGCTCGCGGATACAAACGTGGTAGCACAACTGATGGGCGGCGTAGGCCATGTGAGAGCGGACGTTACGCTCCTGACGGCAGACTGCTTTGTCAGGGACCTCGAAGCGGGACTGAGCCGCAATATGGCGGGCAGCAGCATCGAGGGTCTCAGTAATCTTCTTGGGAGAAAGCTTCTCGGGCTGCTTGGCGGAGAGATCAGCGACTAGGTGTCCGTCAATAATGTAGACCGGCGCGCCTGAGTCGATGATAAACGCACCCTGTGGGCCAGAGTGAGCTTCCTCAAATTCATAATTGGAATTCGCACGAGCACGCTTGCGAGGGGGAGGGAGTTCGTCAGCTACCTTGTTAGCCTCCTCATGGCCGGACTTGTCAAAGGGAGCCTTGGTCTGGAGAAGGGAAGAAGACACAACGCCAGTACAAAGAGAGTACTGGGTTAAGGGAATATGCACAGTATCGTCCTTGACATCTTCCTTGGGAGAATTGTCCTTGTTCTAAGAAAGATCGTGAGTGATCAAGAATAAGGTCCCTTGGGTTAAGGAACTTTACCTTCTTGGTGAACTTGACCTCCAAAGAGGAAGGATGGGCGACCTCTTCAATCTCCTTGGAGAAGGCATCGGCGTTGATAGGCTCAATGGTAGTAGATTCCTGGGAAGAGGCAGAGGACTCCTTGGCAGACGACTTGGATGGAGCCTCCATGGGCGAATCTTCATCCCCAAAGATCTGGGAAGTTTTGGATATGAGTCTGGAATAAGACAACATATTCGGAATAAGCCGACCTTGAGGGGAGGAGCGTCGTTCATGACTGAGTCCTCGTCCCCGACAACTTTGGCAACCTCGTCCTCACTGTTGGAGGAGGAATCATCGGAGACGGTCGCACGAGACTTGACTTTCTTGGACTTGCGGCGCGGCAGTTGAAAAAAAAAAAAAAAAAAAAAAAAAAAAATTGGGAATAAGCTCAGATGGCAGAATTAAGAGGGAGGAAGTCACCTTGGACTCCTGGACCTCGATAAGGGCATCCTCACGCTCGGTACGCTCGACGAGCCTCGTCAATATGAGGGATACGCTTGCGGAAGCGAGTGATTTCGTCACAGAAATCAACAACCTGCTGGATAGCACGAGGGAACCTGCCCGAGCGATGAATAGCAAACTGCTGATACTTGTTGCGGAAATTGAAGTAGAATTGGCCAATCGGGTGATGACAAGCACAGACCTCGAGATACTTGAGGCCCGGGAGCTACACCAAGAAAGTCAAACTCTGAAAAATGGGGGAGACAAGGGAAGCATACCATGGCCTCAGCAGTATCAAGGAAAAGCTTGGCCTGACGGTCTGGCTTGGGAAAGTTGGTAGCCATAAGAGTCTCCTCGGCAGAGGAAAGCTGCTTGTGGATACCAGAAGGCATGGCCAAGGGACCGGGGGACTCTACAGTCTGGGACGCGGCACGAGGACCAGTAGGGGGAGCCATGTTTTAAAGGAACGAGTGTAAAGGGACCCAAAGGTTAAGGATTAAAGTCTTAAACCAGGCCACCTTTATACCCTGAAAGAATAGGGTACAGATAAACGGCACAACTGAGGACAGTTGTTATTTTAAAAATGGGGGAGAGGGTATACACTAGGGCCGCTTTTCGTGATCGCCTTTGAATACATTTGACCCCTTAAACAAGTTAAAATTGACCGCCACAGCCTGGAATAGGATCATTCCAACAGGGGAAAGGTCCTCATTCCCGTTACTCTATTCAATGGCTTATTCTGAGGCTGCAAGGGAGCGATCACATCCGTGGTTGAATTCATCGGATTAAGGACAAACCAGTCCCAAGACCAAGAAGATAGGAACCAATGGCGAAAATAGTAAAAACATTGAGCCAGATCGTCCTATTCTAGGATGAAACATACCTGATCTGGAAGGAGCACCATTATTCGTGGTCAAATCAAGGGCATAGCGAATAATAAACTCGATTCTGGAATAAGAGTTACAAGGCAGTTATCTACTAAAGATAACAGTCTACTCGTCCTCAATGTACGCTCCACGGCCAACAGTATCAGAAGGATTAATGAAACCGGAGCCTCCGGTGAAGTCGATCACATCCTCGATAGTCAGGGGAATCTGAGACAATGGAACGGTGCGAGGAGCAGGACGAGGCAGGATTAAGGCCTGGGCGCGAGCCATGGCCATTTGGGTGATGAAGGCTTGGTCTCCAATTAAGGAGCAGCGACTGGCATTGCTGGCAGCCATGGACTGGAATAGGTGGAGAAGCCCGGACGAAGTTTGATACTGAGCTGAGAGGATCTGGTGGATCAGCCCGAAAGCAGCAGGATCAATGGCAGTAAGCAAGTGGGTAAGGGCAGCGGCTGCCTCCATACGGTGTTGACCTTGGCACTCGTGGATGACCGATTCAACGTACGGATAAAGAGCGAACCAGACCTCGTATTTGCTATAGGTGCGCCAGTTAGGCGAGACCTCTAGCAGATTAAGGAATAGGTTAGCTAAGTATCAGGCGAATAAGGATTATTGGGACATACTATGGTCAGCGATAGCCTGTTTGTCCTCCGTATCGACGGCTTGTGCAAAGAAGTCGAAGGTGGCGAAGTTGCAGAGTGGATTAAGGGATAACTCGCACTCCTTGCAATCGCGACCCGCACAAACCGCGGTACACGGGATGCTAAGGAGGGTGCACTGCGAACAGCTCCCTATGGGCTGGAATAAGGATGTCAGAATAAGGGCATCTGAGCAGGAGAAAGGCATACCTTACGACCACGAAACATAGTAATCACCTTCTGACGGATCAGGTCATCTGCGACAGGAAGCTGGTGAATAGTGCTCAGAACAGTGGACATGGAATAACGCAGGATTAAGGACGAGAGACATCCCGATGCTTAAATGGGGTCCTGTGGTCGGGTAAACGGGTCTGATCGACTTTATTCCGAGAAAAAGGAGGCTCTTAGGTTCTGAAAAATGAAGAACTATGGAGATCACTTCTACCGGAATAAGGGGATACAGGCTTAATCGTGGATTAAAACAGTGGGATACTGAATAACTCCGTGTTCCCAAAGATCAATGCACTCTAAAAGAAGCTTCATGGCGGTCACAGAATATCCATCGTTATGCCAGATGTTCAAGAGCCGGTGGAGTCCCAAACGAGGCATCAAGTATATCTGAGCCTTATACTCGCGGCGGATTCGGTTGTAATGGCACCGGCGGTAGAAGATGAAGATGGCGCGAACATGTTCAAAAAGTTCAGAATAAGGGAACAGATGGTGACCAAATGGGGCAACTAAGAAACCGGGCCATCAGTGCTTATTCCGGATGGATTAAGGGAAATACATGCACAACTTTCATCAAAAGAAGAACTATGATGGAATGAGAACCATTCCATCATGTTCATCGTATTGCAGTCATGGAAAAGGCGAGTCTCGCAGGCCACGCAGCCTCTGCCCCATGACTGGAATAAGCATTCGCAGTTTGAGGCAGCACAATGGTCACAGCGCAGATCAGCAGGAGGCTGGATTAAAGAGATATGATGTCAGTCTAAGCGAGGATAGGTACCAAAGTGTGAAGGATGCACCTTCATATCCTCCATCATATAAGACGTGTATCTCTCCTTAATCGAAGCAAACGGCATAGTACAAATAAGTGATGAAAAGAGAAGCAGGTGTCTGAGGCCAAGTCCTTTGACATGTTTGGGGACAAACATCAACACAGCCACTAAGGCTAAGATAAGATCAAACTATCTTATCCTAATCTTAATGATGAGGATAGCAAATTCGGACCGGATTAAGGACTTGGCGAGACTTTGGCAAAAAGTACTGAAGTCCGACAAATCTGGGTTCACGCTGAAAACGTCAAAAGCGGCAAGGAATTATATAAGGCCCCGTTTTGGGGCCAGAGGCAAGACAAAACTATACGACGTGACTAGATAATTTTTGAGGCCCTACTTATTCTGTCTACAATGTCTGTGTGGATAGACTAAGAATAAGTAGGGCAGCGGCACGAGCACGACTACGAAAAAATCGACGAGGGACCTACTCCTGGCCCTTGGGCGCGGCGCGGCTTTGCGTGGACAGGAGGGCGTACAGGCGATGGCTTTGAAGCGGGCTTCCTCGGCGTCGAAGAAGGCTTCGCAGCAGACGGCCTCGAAGAGGGCTTGGGAGCCGGCTTCGGTGGCATCGCCAGCGTCGACTCCTCGACCTCCTCCTCTGCCTCCTCCGACTCAGCCTCCTCTTCACCAGCGGCGTCCACGTCGACGGCCTCGACGGACTCGGAAGGGTCCCAGGGCGATGTCGATTAGCCCTGACGGTCGAGAGCGGGTGAGGCGGCATCCCGAAGTCCACGTCACTCATGTCCAAGTTCTTAAAGGACTTGTACGTCCCCCGGAACTGGGCCACGAGGTCGGCGAGGTGGTCACAGATGGCCGAGGAAGAATCTGAGAACCGAGTAGCGAAGGTCTCGTCACTGAACCTCTCGACACAGGTGTTGAAGTGGCGGACCAGATGGTCGAACGCCTCGGCGAAATCAACGGATGCGTCGTTGTAGAGAGAAGTGATGCTGGCCAGGCGTGTCGCCGTACGCTGGAATTAATCCACGATGATCCCGGTGGCTGGGATTAAGAATTCCAGAATAAGCGACGGTTTGGATTAGAGAAAACTGCGACGTACTGGGCGACGCTGCTGCAAACCTATCCGCAAACTCCACATGGAACTTGATGAGTTCCGACATGGTCGCCGGATGGCAACAATAACGGAACCCCTTCAAGAAACAGTTGAGGCACCCATGCCCGAAGGCGATGGGGACGCACTCAACGCGATGGAGGATGCAAAACGCGCAGGGTTCCTCAGGCTATCCATGGGATTAGTAAAAAGACTCGGAATAAGATATAAGCACTACTCACAATGAGAGTGTCCTTGATATCCACCTCGAGGATCTTCTGGACGTCGATCAACTCGAGGGACTCAAACCTCTCGACGTAAGTGTCGGAGTCGAGCCGGCGGTGGGCTGTAGTGGTCGGGTGGCCCGTGAAGAATCGGTCGGGCACCAGCTGAGCCTTCTTCCGGATAAGGTACAAGTAGATATCGTCGGGGTCGCCGAGGTTGTAGGAGTTGCCATCAAGATCCACGTTGAGTTGGACTAAGGTTGGCAGGATTAGCAGACTCCGGAATAAGGGTAATAGGATTAAGGGCTCACCAGGCGTGCCAGCCTTGGAACCCTTGGCCTGTTGAACGCGGGCCGCAATAAGCTTGGAGATTTTGGTGGCGTCGGGGTCCTTGTCAGAACGGGAAGGGGCCCCAGAGCCAGAGGAACGATGGGCACGCTGTGGCGCGTCGGGATCTTGTTCTGGAAAAGAATTCAACCAATTAGAAGAGAAGGAGATAAGAGAAAGCAGGCTCACCGAGTCAGCCTTCTCCTTTCCCTTCTTACCCTTCTTGGGTTTGGCGGGGAGGGCCTCCTGCGCCGAACCAGGTTAGGACAGAACCAGAGCATAAAGGGAAGAAGGGGACGAACTGGTGATCCGATACTTGCCTTCTTCTTCTCGCGAAGTGCACACACACGAGCGGGTTTGGCATCCTGGAATAAGCCGTAAACAAAATGGAAGGGATAAAATAAGGAGGGAACGCACCAAAGGGGCCTCGGCCTCCGAGTGCTCAGCCTCATCTGGAGCCGGGGCGTCCAGATCAGCCGAGTCGAAAGAACACTTCTTGTTCGGACTAAGAATTAAAAACTTAGTCAGAACAAGAAAGAGGAACGAAAGTCACGTACCCAGTGGGGGCGGTGACACGAGCGATGAGTCGAGAAGAGGATGCGGCTGGACCGGACTCTGGTTCAGGCGAAGGTGACCTCGGTGGGATAGCCGGGAGGTTATTCAGGAAGCCTTGGATTTGTGCCGGAGTAGGGTCAGTCTGGTCAAAATTGGCGAAGGACTTGTCCAAGGGACGGTGATTGCCGGGGCCGAGGGAGACCTTGGTACGGGCAGGGGGGATAACCTTGATAAGGGAGGCGGCCTAGGAATAGAGCCGGGTTAATCCAAGAAGGTGGAATAAGCACTTACATCAGAGGGATAGATGTCCTCGTCCACGCAAAAATTGTACCACTCCGTGGGGATGGTGTGGAGGCACTCCATGATACGGTTGATACCACCGTAGAACACGCGCGCTTGCTCGCTGAGGTCATGGAGGTCGACGTTGCGCTTAAGGTAGCGCTAGGGGAAGGTCAACCAAAGGGAAGATTAATGGGGACAGAGTGTTTACCAGGACTGGGAGGGCGCCCATGACAACTGCCTTGAGTTCCGGGCGGGCGTAGTCAATAATGGAGTCGGGGGCCAAGAGGTGAAGACCAAGGGAATAAGCCAAAGGATGGTTGAAGGCGTCGAAGAGGCGCGTGGAAGCCGAAACCGTGGGGCGGGCCTTGGGACGAGCAGTGGAAGGCTTGGATTTGGGGGAACCCATGGTGGTGGTTGAGGGGAAAGAATGTGGGTGTTATGTTTTGCGCAGCCCTGGTTTAAGTGAGGGCGCAAGAATAGACGAAGGAGAAGTTTTCCAAAGCTAAAAGTTTTGATGAACTTCTTTGAATAGGGCGTGGGACGGACTAAAGATAGTCTCTTAAGCATATTCCGATAAAAACATATGGAATAAGCTTACCAGCTATCGGATTATGGGCAAGCTGGGTACCAAATGAACGGCAAGATGTCGAAGATGATGAATATCCAGAGGGGATAGGGGCTGGTGTGTTAGATCCCGCAGGACTTCGAGATCAACAGGATCTTCGGTCAAAATTGATAGGAATGGATTAGAACGCCGCAGCCGGAATTAGGTCCGACTTCACCCAAAGGCACGGATTTAGACTGGTAGAATAAGCGCCTGGAGTGCTAGCAACTTAGGCACGGTCGGAACAAGTACCAACCGGTCAATAAGGAGAAGAGGTATTGTAAAGGCTTGAAACAAGCCTTGGCGATATCAAAAGGACTTCGGATGATGTAATTAGTGGGTTCTGGTCAAAAGGGGAATAAACAGTAAAAACAAGAATAAGGCAGCCGAGGGATTATACATGGACATTGTTGGCATAAACCCGATATAAGAGGAATCATCCACCTGAGGTGAACCAATTATGTCAGAGGAAAGGCAGGTTGACTGGGGACAGTCAACATTTAAAAATGGGGGAGATGATAAGCCGCGAAATTTGCAAAACCTCAAATTTTACGAATGCATGACATTCAGCGCTCATCCAGAGGTTGGCGTGAGCTCCAAACGTGCAACTCAGAGCCATATTGCATTATCATCTTAAACTGGCAATAACAGCTTATTCCTGGAAACTTCACCTTTGGACATTTGGGGGTTGAATCCGGATTAAGGCTCAAAGCCCATACATCAAAGTCCTGAAACACCCTCTATACGTGGGAAGGCAAAGCAATGCTCACTATCAAAGGGAGAATCATACTATCCACCTCTGGCATTTATTGGCACGCTGGGAACCTTATTCGGGAGGGAAACACCTAGTTGTTTACACGACTTTGGATTACCCGACACGACGCGATGGGTCACCTGATCTAGGCCTGGACCTACAATTATTACTCCTATACACTGGATCCGCAACAGCGCGATCACCCGATAAGCCGCAGACCGGATTAAGCTTGTACTGCGTGTTTCTGGGTACCGATTAAGGGCATCTGGGGTATCATTGGAAAGGTATTAAACCATACAATCCAGTCGACAATACTAGAAGTTGAGGCATCTACCACAGAGGAAGATATGAGTCAATTATCCTATTCAGGGGACTAATTACACATATAATCCCCTGATCGACGGGAGTCATTGGACGAACATATAGGAGAGCTCAAGTAGCAAATAAGGGTGCCAGGACGCGCGCAGCTGATACCGATTGCAGGCTAATTAATTAAGTAGAATACCCGAGGCCTAGTAATCACGCACATGTAATAGTTTTTGTACAGTATATAAGGAGGGCAGAACCAGGGAGGACGGCACTGAACCAGACCCCAGAAAGTGAGGAGCAATATAGCCCTTGCGTACGGAGTTGAAGTTTAGGCTTGAATCTTTGGCTGTCAATTAGTCTCAGAATTTAAGTTCGGTTTTGGAATAGCATCAGTGGGATTTATAAGTGTCAGTTACGGGGCGTGAGCCATACCAAGTTCGAGGCGTGAGCCATTGTGTGTGTTCTGAGGCGTGAGCCATAGTTACGGGGCGCGAGCCAAGCAAGTTTGAGGCGCGAGCCAAGTCAGTGGAATAAGGTGTGAGCCAAAGTCAGTGGAATAAGGTGCGAGCCAAACAACCGGGTCTAAACAGCCCACCGGATTAATAGTCCACCAAAAACAAACCGGTCTAGAGCTGTTATATCTACATAGTTGGGAAACTTAAATCCACGTTGGGAACCAACCGATAAATTCAGGTTGTGTCTTGAACGCCACTTCAAGAAACTAGTTGAGACTTAGCCACCCTTGGGGGAACGGGAATTGAATACTTTCGTGACAAATACGTTTACTCGTGGTTTCCTTGGACCTATACTTGTGTCCAAAAAGACCCGAATCTCTTCAGTGCATCAAGGTCATTAAGGGAGTGTGTTGGTGTTGGAGTCTGTCTATTGTCGGTTTAGTCGTGCTTAATCTCACTTTGTGAGTTAGGTGTAACTCAGTCGTTTGATAGGGGGGATTTTGGCAGTTGCATATTTAGACCGTTGAACCTGAGCAACCCTTTCAACGCTGCATGATGGCTGCTTTTGTACGCGCCGCACTGTGGCTACTTTTGTGGCCGCCGCTGCCACTGGTGCCCCCACGGCCGCATCAATGGACTTGTATGTGTATAAACATACTGCGCCCATCTGATGCGGCCCCACAGCTTCTTTTGTGCCCACTGCTACCACTGATTTCGCACCTGCCTCTTCGCCATGCGTCCCACACATGCAATCCCATCCTTGCAACACTGCCTTGTGTGAATGCGCCCTCATCGCTGCTTTCACCATCACTGCCAATGTTCACCCCTGCCACTGCCGCTGCTTTCGTGCCCGCCACCACCACTGCTTTTGCGCTGCCGCTTTAGCGCCTGCCACCCCCGTCACTTTTGTACCCCCACCGCTTTCATGCCCATCGGTGCCCCACGACAATTTTGGATTTCCGCGTATATTCTGTATTTCCTACACAATATGTATCTAGGTTAGTATAATGCATCTGTGGCATTGTGTTGTAAATGGCATAGAGAGCGCTGAAGGCTGCGAGAGAGGTCCTTCGCCGGCGCCTCTGAATGGAGGAGGCGCTGGTGACGAACATCAAATTGATGAGTAATAGAAGGCCCGAATAGTGCAGGAGCCTCCCTTGCAGCATCCCTCTTAGGTATGTTGAACTCTGACCATTTAACCTACCTAAGAGGTTCGTATGTAATACCCAGTGTGAGCCAGCTCCACGTGCCGACTCCGGAAACTCGTAATATCCCTTACAACGGAACGACTGCCGGAGAAGCAGCAGTGATAATTCTTTATGACCAAAGCGTTAAAAAAGAAACAGCACCGCTGGGAGCTGAACCCGGGAGATCTGTGACAACAATATGTTGTCCCTCAAGTAAACCGCGGTGCAACGCCATATGCTACGGCTGTCGGTGGAGCTTTAGAAAGACGCTTGTGCCCATCGGTATATTGGCGCCGTAGCATAGGGTAATGCACCGCGAACTTCTGTGCCCACAATGAAAAGCATGGAAACACTGTTAGATCAATATCTGCCTTTGAAAAACCCACTCCACCGACGATGAAAAGCATGGAAACGCTGTTAGATTGACATCTGCCTTCGAATAACCTACTCCGCCGGCAATGAAAAGCATGGAAAAGCTGTAAAGGAATGAATACACACGCTCTGCCAGCAGAATCACGCCTCTGCCTGGAAAACACGCTCACGTCAAAATTAGCGCAGGTCTGCTGTCTGATTCCACTGGGAAGGGCTTCCGCCCAAACCAGAACTCATCACCACAGACACCACTCCGTGGCTCTCGTTGGATAAGAGCTCCCTCCCCGTCGAATGGAAACAATGTGATCAGGCACACAAGTACCGTTACTTTGGGACTCCGCCTTGTCATCCATATGACCTAGTACGGCGGAGCCCTTGCTTCAAGGAAGAAACACCGAACCACGGTCATTTTTGAAACCACAAACTTCCCAAACCAGATGCGATACGTGATGGTCAACAACAATATCCAAAACGGGACGAATCAGGAGAGGTAGAGTGGGAAAAATGCACTCCACCGTGGATTTTCATCCCTCCGCCCGCGAGCGAAGGACTATGACAGGCGTGCGAGAATGTGCGCCTCAAGGCCCTGTAGAAACTGGGAAAGCGGAGTCTGCAAGGTGGGCGGAGACCCACCGCGTGGAGAGGAATGATGGTGGAAAGCTCTGGGTGGGCTGTGTATGGGCTCCACCAGGGTATAAATAGGGTGTGGACACTTCAGTAACGACATCTAGTTCTCCCCTTGCAATCTACGCATTTAAAACTGCTCTAGAACAGAAGGGAACAAGAACCTAAGGTCACCGAGACCGAAGGGAACACCTTTCCTTCCCTTCCGCCTCACTCCACCGCAATTTCCTTGCAGCAGAGACACTTATACCCCACCCTTATTCGATATTTACCTCCTCCGTCGCCGCATAGGCCGAAGCAGAGCAGAACTCCCACTACAAACGACACCGCAGACGACTCCGTCATATTTGTGTGTAGCCGTTAAAACCCTGTTGGGACACCTGGTCCTACAGTAGAGCAGGAGAACGATGGCACACCATTCAAGAAGAGTTCAAAGGAGTGGACTCTTTGATGGAAAAGGGGAATTCTCCATAGAGGCAGAAGAAAGGAACGAAGCAGAGAGGGATTGAGCAGAATAACGACAATTGCAGCGGACCCGCCCTACATTTGTGTTTGGTAACACTCCGAAAACAGGACCGACATACCCCAGACTAGCACCAGCGCTTCCTTCCACATCGCATTGGGACCGACCTCTCTCGTTCTCAAGTGTAGAACGGAAAAGCAGTGTTACTGGAAGGCTTTTCTCTCCCACAGGGAAGGAATCAGCGACCTTAGGATTCCTCCGTTGCGAAACGGAGTAGTTTGTACACCACCACATTTATAAAACACAAATTCTGCAGCCATAGAGAGACTTCAGACACACAAATTTCCCCCTAGAGGACGAACTGCTGACTCTGCCAAGCAACAAACCGACTTGCCAGCAGTAGCACCGCAGTCCGAATCACAGTGTCAAAAGAGAAAGACGAATGAAAAATTAGACAGTCCAACCTTCTTGTTGTGATGTGAGATCCAATTGATTAAAATGCACTCAGCCAGTTTGGGTGAAGCTTGTAATGAGCCAAAAATGCGATGGACAGTCATGTGGACCCTACCCTTGAGGGAATTGGTCCCTTGGACAGCCCAATAAATATTCAGACCATCCCGATCTTTGTCCATTAGGTGGTAAAGGGAAATACCAGGAGGATCTCACAAATATCCCTTTTGCACCATCTCCAGGAGATGCTCGACCATTTCCTTCACTTTGTCCGAGAAGAAAGCTCCACGAGTCTTCTTAAGAAGTAGGCCAAGTTTTGGGTGGAAGAGCATCATTTTGCTAAGCAGCAGCCTGCTAGTGACATCCAGTGCCTGCCCTGATGTGCGTGGATATACCTGCTTTCCATTTAGACTCGTAACCAGTCTGCTATGCGGCATTTCTTAGTGCAAGCACTTTGCCGCAGGCAGACTGGTACAAGTCGGGACAGACAACCAACGCACACACACGGGGAGTTTGAAATTTTGAGTGGAGCCAATCACGGCGTCAAAGTTGCTTTGCAGCTACAATCAATTCTCGAATAAATCTTGAGGCATGATCCTCCTCAAGCTGAACAAAATTTTGAAGAGACAGTTTTCATGAATGGAGTTCCTAGATTTATGTATTTCTTTTCCTCAAAGTATTTTTGAGTTGAACTGAGGCCAGAACAGAGGCCATCATAAATTTTCAAACTCTTTGTGCACACCAAGTGTTTAGTCCGAGTTGTACCAGTCTGCCTGCGGCAAAGTGCTTGCACTAAGAAATGCTGCAGTAGCAGACTGGTTACAACTCTACTTTCCATTCTCACAAGCCCAAAATCTTCAAATTTTTCCGCCATCTCCATTTGCAGGTATTGATTGAACCACAATTTGGGACCTATCCTGCACTTGAAAGCTGCTTTTGATCAAAATCTTCCCCCCAAGTTCAACCCAAATGCTGACCAGATAATTTTTTGTCTGGACAGAACCTAGCATTTCTGCCCTCAAGCCCTCATTTTTGACCAGCCAGAACCTAGCTTTTGAAGCTAAAAGGTCAAGATCTTCTGTCCGACATGGGAGCTGGCCTCCAAAGGGATTATCAGGGGTTCTGTAACTCAAGACACCATACACTTTTTTTTGCTTTTTTTGCTGGACACCCGTTTCTGTGTCACATCAGATGATGCCAAACAATCAGGCAACACTTTCACCATTGGACACAATGTTGCCCGACGCTGAGATATGGTTTTCAGTGTTGAGAGTGCCATTGAGCACCAATCTTACCATGAAAACTGATAAAATTATAATGAGTGATCTAATAGGTAGTGCTCTGTGTTAGCATTGGCCAGGATCAATGATTATCCCAAAGGAGGTCGGTTCCCAATTTCGGGAGTTTCAAAATTTTCATCCAGACTTTTGGCCTGCCCAGAGTCAAAAAATCTTGTCCGGATTCTGGCCCTGACATCATATTATTATCTTTCCTGGACTTTGGCTGAGACCTCAAAATTCCGAAAAAAGTGCTGCAGGGTGCCAAAAAAAATCTCCCAAAATCAAATATACTCAATCCTCTATAGAATTGTCCTCCGCGAGCTCTGCAATATGAATGTTTGGCTTTCCTTTCCCTCTGAATGTATTTGGGCTTAAGCTTGCTACAGCCTTTGAAAGAACCTATCTCTTGTCCATAAGCTCCTGGAAGATCTAGTTATGTGTGCCCACCTCAATTTCAACGTGATTGAGAAAGGCTTTAATGGTTGAGTCCTTCTTTGGTAAGAGGGCCAAAATGGGTTTGCTGGCAAGTGTTCAACATCATGTACCAGAGGGCAATTCATAAGATATTGTGTCAGTGGAACAATGAGAATTCCAATATTGTGCAAGAATTGAGCGGTGGAGAGGTGGAATTAATCGAGTCTATTCACAGAGATTAACTGGTTACCATTGTTACAGAAATTTATGTATTAAGGATGCAGGTCACCCTGCATGGCCAACCATCATTGGCCACAGATTTTTGTTCAATGAGAAAATTTCCGGATGATGGATGACACCTCGGTGCTGTGCCAATCTTCCCGGATGTTGCTTCAGACACCAATTTTTCTGGACTTCGGTGGTGACCTCTGGAGCCAAACTTCGTTTTTTTTTTTTTTCAGATCAGGGAACTGACCTCCTTTGGGATAATCATCAGTCCTCATTAGCCCTATCAACACTGGCAATATCTATGCCAATGGCACCCGGAACAATGACTGCATTGCTGACAATGTGTGTCGTCAATAGAAGCCCATTTACTATGTGGTCCTTCCACACGGCTGCTGACAGAAGTGTGCCATACTTACAGCCATTTGCATAATTGATGACAGTAGCCAAGAAAGAAAAAAGAAGAGTTTTGATGCTGGAACTTGTTTTGCGCATTTCTCCTTCATTTCTTTTCTAATTAGGCTGAAAATAAGGGGGATTGAGAGGGTTTCTCAAGTCATAACAATACCATGCTCACCTCCCAATTCACAGATTTAAGCTCGATGGTTTTTCCCTTGTAATCAATGGATTTGATGGATGTCTAATTTTGTAACCCACCCACATGTAATTTCATCGAGAAATGAGGGAGATAGCATTATTAAATCGGACATCCATTAAATTCATTGATTACAAGGGAAAAATCATCAGGCTTGAATCTGGGTGGTGAGTATGGTATGGTTGTGAAGGCCTCAAGGAACCCTGTCAATCCCTCCTATTTTCAGCCTAATCTGACAAGCAAGTAGTCTTTTTGCACATGTGATGCAACCCCAGTATCCAGGCTCTGCCCGGAGGGCCATTTCCTTGGAATCCCTGGTACTGCACTTTATTTATGTAACACACCCTTTTTTCCTAATCGGGTAACTCAGAAGATAATGCATTACACTTTGTGGGGTATCCCACAAGATAATATATTATCCTACCCTGCTAAAGTGACTCTTGATAGCTGGCTTCAAGTTGAGTGTTGCAATGTCGCCATGTCATCGACCCTGATTCGGTCTGAGATCACTCACTGACCCTGTTCCAAGGTTAAGGTTCACTGCCAACCAACTATTCGGGCATAGAGATAAATGTTTCGGGAAGGCATCAAAACAAAAGTTTCGGGGAACGCTAGAAAAAGTTTGGGACCAGCAGAAAAAAGTTACGGGGCCTGAAAAGTTTCGGGGAGATGGAAAAAGTTTGACGGACAGGAAAAAAGTACAGGACCAAGAAAATAAGTTTTCCTCGGGAAGAAATATGTTTTGGAAGCTCCTACGATATTTTATCCGGGGTGAAAAGTTTTCAGTTCAGCATAATAAATTCAACGGTGGGATCAGTTTGTGTTTAATAATGTCCAGAAGATTGGCAAATACCAGAAGAGCTTTCAAATCCTCAGGAGAATGGAGAAAATACCAGGATATACGTGTGTTTATGCAGGATTATTAAATGGGCACACGGACCGCCATATGGGAGTGGCTGGTGCTTTGACCGTCTGAAAACGAGAACACGCTCCACTGACGAGGAGTTGCAACCGCTGTATTGAGTAAAACGCAATTTACAGAATCGTCGGACGGCCACGCCCGTTTATCCCGAAGTTTTAATCAAAACCTCTTCACATCATCTAACATCCAGGGAATTTGGATCGCAAATCCAGGAGTCTGAATATCTTTGACATGAATTGAATATGTGCATGTGTCACTTCGTCTCTTGGGGACGAATTACGAGCTTGGTGCCTGAAACTTTGCCCTGCCTGTGTAGCTCAAATCCCTCTTCCCATGCGCGCAATCCCCCAGGCAGGACGGTGGGCCTGTTGAACTTGAGAACACCGCGCTCCACAAGCCCCTTGATCGAGTTCCAAAAAGGTTCGCTGAGCAGTCATCAGCCCGAGCATTGGTTTACCTGTGCAATCAAAAACATACCTAAAATACAACCCCGCGCTTCCAACCGTGCCCAACAGCGTAATTTCTTTAGCATCGGCCGCTTCTTTGGTAGGGGGTTGGATGCGCGTTACGAGGACGAGGCTTCCCTTGGGCTGGAGGATTTCGACACCGAAGAGCTGGGTTGGCGGTAACGAGATGGAGTCGACAACATATTTCACTGGTCCGTCCGCTGCGGCTAGAATCTGTGCGGCAACGTCCGTTGCTGAACGATCAATGACCGCAGAAGCGCCCAAAGATTTCAGGTAATCGAAATGTGCAGGAGAGGACGTCGTGATGACCTCAAAGCCAGAAAGTGCAGCTAGCTGGATAGCTGTATAAATTAATATAGAAATTAGTTATCCACTTTGAAAGACTGGGTGAAAGACCAACCATACGAGCCGACAGAAGAGCTTCCACCGAGAATGACGATCTTTTCACCTTTGTACGCGCCTTCCCCAGCGAGCCACGGGGCCGTAAACTTCAGTTGGCTATAAAGCGCAGCAGCAGCCGTATTACCCCCCACGGGGAACGACGAAGCCGAATCATAATCAGCGGTACCAGGAATCTTTTGAGAGAGATGAGAAAAAAATAAGATTCCCGGTGTGAGAACGAACCTTGGCGGCAAGGCGGATGTCGGCCAAGGCGTACTGCTGAAATGCGCCGCGTTCTCCATGAGTTTTACCCCCGTCAAATACGGGCATGCAGAGGAACGCGACACGGTCGCCAACTTTGAAATTGGTGACGTCCGGCCCTATCTTGGTAACCTTACCAGCCGCATCCCATCCAAGGACTGTCGGAAACTTTTGTACAAATGGATGAGGATAATTGTCGTAGATCTGCGAAAGCTAAGTATTGGCAACGGAATTAGTTCCAAGGGGGAACGAGTACTTTATAATCAACCGGATTGAATGCCGCCGCTTCAACTCGGACTTGAACATGGCCTTTCACAGGTTCTGGAATGGGCTGGGATCGAATAGATTGCTTGCTTTGGGCTGGAAGGCATCTAGTGAGCTTGAAAATTCGACGCAGTTTTATCACAACTTGCCTTCGTAGACGAGGGCGAGTTGAGACATCGGATTTAATGGTCCATCTGGGTTGAAGAGGCCCCATTTATAGTGTTCACGTTCGCGACAGATTTGCTGAGTCGCGCCCACATGTCATAATTCGGAAGAGAGCCGCCCTCGCCGTAAACTCTATGGATGAGGGTTTCAAAAGAATTGCTGATTCATAGTTTCGCAGGCTATGACGATACGATCGCGCGATGCGTCCAATAATTCGGAAGCTAACCTAGTGAGCTTGCAGTGATAGCGGCGGCGCGCAAAATCAGCTTAGTCAAACTTGAATGGTCACCATCTGCCACTTCAGTTACACTAGTACTGCCTTGGGAAGAGTCTATGCGTGCAAGAGGTGCCTACTTGTACATGCTATGCGGGAACGAACGAACGAACAAAGGCCCACGGTAAGTTCGAGAGTCAGTCATCAACCACGATACAGGTCCGCATGTACGCCAACTTGTCGGCGTCGTCAGGGACTTGGATGACCTCGATGACCTCGGGCGAAGGCACCGCACCAGGTGGGAGGTAAACAGAAAACGGCGGCTGGTCCATCGACGCGTCGACTTGCAGCACGTAGTCCTCCTCCGCTTCGGGCACGTCGATTCCATGGCTATCCAATTTCAGTTCAATTCAGTCCTGAGTGAAATAGAAAGAGAGAGACGCGCACTGACCCGACACGCAAATGCACGCGCATCATCGCGAACGAGAACTTTTCGTGGCACCGCACGCAGGCGTAGTCCGCCGCCTCGACGTACGACTTCTCCTGCAACGCTTCTTGCACCCCCTCAGCGGCCTCCGCCTCCAAATCTCCCAGGAGCCGCCATGTTCCTGTCTCCCCAGCCGCCGCGTGGTACATGTCGTGCAAAATCTATTCTCCCTCCCAGTCAGTCAAACGAAAAACGAGAGAAAGGGCACCCACCGCCTTACGCCATCGGAATACTGCACGCCCCCGGACCTTATGTGCGCACCGCTTGCACTCGAGCCACGCACCCACGTCGTCCATGTCCTGCGCAGTCGTCATCTCTGTGCTCAACCCGCATGCCCGCACGACAGCCTCTGCGGACATGGACGTGGTGGGATGCCACTCCACGCGCCCACCTCCGTGGTTCCACGGCTCCACGCCGAATGCGGCGCACAGCAGCGCGAGATCGTCCTCGCGGTTGCGGTGCCCGTGCCGCAGGCTGGACAGGCACGCGTGCGCGAGGACGCGCGGGTACCCTAGAGGTTCGTTGCAGTCGGCGCAGCGGAAGAACGTCGTCGCTCGGCGCAGAAAATCGTGGTCGCGCGGCGGGCCGGGTATAAGCGCGAGCAGGTCTTGCGTCTTCGCGGCGCGCCAGGCGTCGGTTTTGGAAGGGAAGTCCGCCATGAGGTCTTCGAAGCTTTCCGCTGTCGTGTAAGTGTCCGGGGCGGAGTCTTCGAGCATGGCCGTGGTACGAGGGATTAGGACGCAGACGTCGATGGCGCTCGGGTTGACTTCGTCGATAGGGCGCTCGCGGGTGTAGTTCTTGAGGACAGAAACGAGGAGGGCTTGGCGTTTCTTGAGGAGCGACTTGCGCTTCTTGCGTTGCATTTTTTCGCGCACATCCTCCATCAACTCAACGAGTACCGCCTTCATGTTGTGCCACACTGGGTTTCGTTCTGTCAACGCCCCAAAACAAAATGCCGAGGAACATACTGCGATCGGTGAGCGGGTTGATGGACTTGATCAGGGTATGCTCAGATAGAACCTCCGGGTGGCTATCTTTGAGATATTGAACTTCCTCTTCATACCCTAGGTTAGTAAGACGTGTGCAAATTCTGATATCCAGGATATTGTATCAGCAAAAAAAATCGAGGAACATACACCCACAAGTCTTTCCGTCGTTCTCGCGCCTCTTGATGGATGCGTTGCATTCTCTGGTTTCGCAGGGCTCCCGACATTTCAGCTTTCGATGCATGCTACAAGACGATATCGTCAGTAATTTCGAGGTTTGCACGGCTTTCCTCACCGCTTGAATCCCTTCGACCAGTCGCTGCCTTTCCTTGATGTATTCTTCCAACTTACTGGCGTCTCCTTTCTTGAGCTTGACGAGTTTTGTGTTGATTTCCGCAGCCTCTTCGTAGCTATAGACTGACCCTGAATAACAACCGACCTTTTTGAACACTTGAGGGGTTTCGACCGGAATGCAACTCACGGTACCCAACTGTCGCTCGGCGTAACAACTGTGAATTTCGCGACATTTCGTTGCCGGGGGCCAGTTTCTTGGTGACTTTGTAAAGATCATCGAAACTGAAAAAAATATGAGCGATTTGCACTGAATAAACTCAGAAGTGCTGACCGCTCGAAGAGACATGATTGACAAACACGTAAATGGAACGCCCACAAAATGCTATGTTCGCCAGCGGCGAAGCAAAGCTAGAAAGAGGACCACGTATTAAGCGTGAAACAGCGGCTGGGGTAGACGTACGTGGCAATGTGGCGAGAACGCCAGGTTCGCGTACTGCGGCTCGTTCAGACCGTCCGGAACGCCAGGGAGGTCAGGGTCATTCAGAAATGCGGACTTCCATATAGATATCGCTGAATGGCTCATCAGGACACTGCGCAGGTCCTTCGTTGTCCTAGCGAGACGCAATACGTCCAGAGGTTCCAGTTGACTGAAAATCTTTACACGGAGATGAGTTGAGTGTTTTCTTCTTGTATGTCCGGACTACCTCAAATAGGATATCAAGCGGCATGTCAGGTAGTATATTCAGCTGTCCTCGCCCACGGAAACGTCGAGCCGGTGACCCTGTACTCGCGTTGGCCCTAGTGGACGCGGCTTTCGTCTTTGCGCGTTTTTTCGGTGGCTCATTAGTGGTTTCGATAACCTTGTTCCTGGTTTGCCGCGGCATTGCGAATTGAACGAGTATTGGAAGGGCGAGGTTACTGGCGATGGGTAGTGGTTAAGGGGCAAGCGTCCGATTCGGCACGTGGGTGCCAAACAAATCGGAATACATGCCGGACCGGAATTAACAACCTCAACCTCTTTCGGCTTTACCGCTTTACCTCCGACTCCTCGACTACTATAGCTTAAACTGGTTGCATTGAACCATTCTCGGGCTCGCATCACATGCCTCTTAAATAAATTCAACCAGGCTTCGACCTCTTGTGCGGATAACCGGTTAATTGGCAAATTTACTAAGCTTAGGAGGGTTCCGAATCGCGGCGGCCGCGAACCCAGCTTATAAATGAAGTTCAGCTATAAATGAAGCTCCAGGTTTTCTCAAGATCCATTGCATGTCTCAACTCGCTCTCCTCTACCAAGGCAAGTCATGGTACATATCAGATTTCCTCGCTCTGACATCGTCCTCGTAGCCCAAAGCAAACAATCTATCCAATCCCAACCAATTCCTGAACCTACGAAAGGTCATGTTCAAGTCCGCGTCGAAGCAGCAGCGGTGAATCCGTTTGATTTCAAGGTAAGTATCCATTCCGAGTCCATTGCGTTGACCATGGCTCATTTTTTATTCCTTAGATCTACGACTATGGCTTCAATGTCGTAAAGAAATACCCGACAGTGCTCGGATGTGATGCGGCCGGCGAGGTCACCAAGATTGGGCCGGACGTCGCCAAATTCAACGTCGGCGATCGTGTCACGTTTGTTTGCCTGCCGAACTTTGAGGGCGGGGCCAACAACGGAGAACGAGGCGCATTTCAACAGTACGCCTTAGCTGATGTACAATACACCGCCAAAGTTCGTTCGTTTGTACACCTGGAACCGTCTTCTTATACTTCAAAAGATTCCTGCGAGTGTTGACTATGACTCGGCTTCGACATTCGCTGGGGCGGGTATGACAGCTGCGCGCGCGCTTTATGACGAGTTGAAATTAACAGCCCCGTGGTTTGATGGAGAGGGCGCTTACAAAGGGGAAAAGATCGTTATCCTCGGTGGAAGCTCTTCTGTCGGATCGTATGGTCTGTCTTGTATCCAGGCTCTCAGAATCGATGAACTAATGTGGATATGTAGCTATCCAGTATGCGGCGCTTTCTGGCTTCGATGTCATCGCCACGTCCTCTCCCGCTCATTTTGATTACCTGAAATCCTTGGGTGCTTCTGCGGTCATTGATCGTTCAGCAGCGGACGCCGCCGCGCAGATTCTGCTGGCAGCCGGCGGCCCTGTTAAATACGTGCTGGACTCGGTCTCTTTACCATCAACCCAGCTCCTCGGTGTCGACATCCTCCAGCCCAAGGGAATCCTCGTCCTCGAATTGCAATCTCAGCCCCCCACCAAAGAAGCGGCCGATGCCAAAGATATCACGATTTCGGCGCGCATGGGGTTGTGGTTCAAGTATGTTTTGGATTGCCCTGGTCCAATAATCCGTACTGATAACTGCGTAGCGAATCTCAGTGGGACACGCTCGAAGGCCTCTTGGAGCGCGGTGTTTTCAAATTCAACCGACCTACCGTCCTGGCCGGAGGACTACACGCATGGGAAGAGGCCTTTGACCTACACAGGCAAGGCAAAGTTTCAGGTACCAAGGTTGTGATGCGCCCGCAAGAGACGAAGCAAGTATCGTAGACAAAGAAATTCAATGTAACATCCCCTGGCGATCGTGTGGCATAGGGGGTGACTATGCTCGGGTATCACTGCCTCGTTTGTAGTTTGACCTCCGTCTCTGCCTTCTCATAATCGTATACAGTCTCTACGATTGTGTTCGAACTAGTCTCCCCAAGTCAGACGACACAGAATTTTTGTACCTCGCATAACCTGTCTGACGACCGGCCCCGATTCATTCACCTTTGTCTTTGATAATTCCTGCTTACCGTCTAGGGCCCAACTTGGATGATCAAATCCGTGGATATCCATGGATGGATGATCACGTGCATGGCTCGGATCGGATTTGGATGACATCCAGCGGATCGTCTTCCCGTACCACCACGACGACGCGCCGAGCTGGCTCGGAGCTGCACCCTCGACGCGTCAAATACCCCCTAGTCTACTCTACCACAACCATAACTTTCATAATGTCTTTTACCTCGCTACAAGACCGTAATGGTGTCCCTTCGACACCGGCGCCGCAACCTTCTTTTAACACACAATTCACTGCAAGTTCTTATTTCTCTACGCCGGAAAGCTCCAGGGACAGTCCAGCAACGAGAGAACCACCACGAAAAAAACGGAAAAGCGACGAGAACGGACAGGAAGTGAAGTGCATAACGCAGATGGATGATGGAGAAGTATGGGATTGGACGGACGAGGCCATCTTAGGTGCGCCTCCATTTTCTTAATGGCCCCTTCTTCTCGTTGAATAACCACCGCGCTCTCATAGGAGTGCACCGTAAGCGCTGGACATCCGATACTTATCACCACTACACCGTCTCTTTGGAACGCGATCACGCGGCGCGTATCATCTACTTTGTTTTCAATTGTACTTTCCGCAACGAAAAGCATACTTCCACGAAGAAGGAGAGGATGAAGCTCGCGCAGGGGACCTCCAACTTGACCTTGAAGGCACGGACATGTGGGTTCGGCACTGATTCTGCTATCAATGCCAGCGCGGTCGTGGAGTGCGTTCAAGTTGTACCTTCTCTTCTGTTGATCCATTCCGATGACACTCCGAAAGAAAATACACCGAAGCTCGTCATCGAGCTATCTGTGCTCTTCGTTGTGCCAAGAACAAACGTCCATTTGAATCTCAGGACGACGAACTGTACAGGCTTGAGGTGGATCTCTTACGGCCCGGAGCCGTCGCTCCATCCTCTGCGGTCGTACGGCGAGATGTGGGGACTCTGTATAATGAATACGCTAAAGTTGTTCGGTATTATTTTGAGGTGCGTTTTTCCTTATACCAATCCGAGCATGAATAAATCTTTGTGGAAGAAACGAAACCGATACCTTCACGCAATCGTTGATGGATGGACCTCCCCGCTCGCAGTTTCTTACTTAGGACTCGGCGTTCAGTGGGAGCAGGATGCTGAGATATTTTTTATGATCTTGGAGTTTATTCGGTGCGTACCGCATACATGTACACAGTATTCTTCTGAGTAGCTTGCAGCCTGGACGAAAGCCACACCGGTCGATATCTCGCAACCAAACTTCACGAGACTATGCTTAAATATAATCTCGATAAATCGGTACGTTTATCTTGAAAGTAAATGCTAGGCTCACACGTCCCCTTCCAGCTCATGCTATTGACGCAGGACGGTGCAGGCAACTGCAATACCACCGCCACCGCTCTCTCTGAACTTTCTGTAAGCTACAAAGGAACGGTGTGGCGTGGTTGGTGTGCTCTGCACATCATAGCACTCGTCGGCAAGGTGAGTCTAATTACAGCTCCCCGAAACTCTGCTCAAGAGTCCTAGATGGTCAACTCGTTCTTCTGCAAAACCTACAAGCGCAAGAAGCGAACAGTGAAGGTCATCGATGGCGCAGATAATATCGAAGAAGTTTCTATCGACGGGGCACCCATCGAGCAGGAGGAGGACGCGGAATTCGCTCGCTTGCTCGACGAAGATGCCGCAGAACAAGAGGCTCAGCTGCAACAGGTACCAGACGCCGAGGCACGCGATGTACACGATCGCGCAGCCGTCTCGAAGATAAAGGACCGAGCGATTAAGGAAATGGCCCGGAAATCTGTAGTTGTGGGTGCAGGCGAGAATAAAGAAGCCTTGCAACTCTATCCTCGGGTGTGTTCATCCAAAATCCATCTCTTTGCAGGCTTATTGATGTATCTTCAGATTTGCGGGCTTGCACGCAAGGTCCATGACTCGAGTCCAATCGGCGCCGCGTTCGAGAAAATTGTTAGCGATGACACAACAATTGCAGGTCAAACAACGGCATTGGCCCGTCGCTGTGCCTCGCGCTGGAATTCAGAGTATGATTGCCTCAATACAACCCTCATTCTTCGAGAGCCCGTTAAAAAACTGGTCGCTGACAAGAATCTCAATCTCAAGGCGTTCAAACTCTCGGAAAGACAATGGTCAATGGCTGAGGATTTACGTGATGTCCTGGATGTACGATTTTTCTTTATCCTTTTCTCTTGATGCTGAGTTACTGTGGGCAGTGCGTCAAGGCGCGAACCCTCACATTTTCCCTTCGCGGGTCCACTCGACCGCTCATATGCGATGTCATTCCCATGCTTGAAGACCTTCGCCGGGAACTTATACGCGCATCGGAGATGACAGATCTTGCGAAGATATGTCGGGTCGCCGCCTATGGTGGTTCACTTGTAGCAACAAAATACCTCAATCTCATCCCGGCGTGTGAAGTTTACGAGTTTGCGATCGGTATTTCACTCCTATCTCCGACTTGGATTATTTTATTGATATATATATTGCCTCAGCGTTGTCACCAAACCTGAAGCTGGCCTGGCTCCGCAACAATGGACGAAGTGACGCTGATCTCACTCGTATCCGTAATTCACTCATCATCCGATTCTTCGAACTCTTCAAGCGCACGGATCCCGCTAGACCCACACCCCCCACGTCCGTATCCACCTCGCAGCCTAAAGTGACCGGAAGGCAGCGTTTTCGGACGCAACCCGCGGTCTCCCCTGCAACGAGTTACGTTCTTGACGACATTGCATCCTTCCTTGACGCACCGCCTGTTGATCTCCGCGGCCAAACCGTCCTCCAATATTGGAATGCGGAATTGCAGATGCAACCTCACTTGGCGGAGATGGGCCTTGCTTACTGTTCTGCACCGGCTACTTCCGTCGATGGCGAGCGCTCTTTCTCCGAGGGACGGAATCAGTGTTCTTGGAATCAACAAAGTATGTCGTCACAAACCTTCCGTGAGCAAATGAGCGTCGGCGCATGGTGCGACGCTCCATTTTTTGACTTGGACCTTGCGGAGAAGATTGTCTCGGAGAGCAGCCGTGCATTGCGTGGTAACTCTACTCACACTGCTTAGTCTTCCTTTCGCAGTTCTTGGCTCTCCCTCACTTTCCCTTGTCGTTCGCTATCATCAAGCTTTCTACGATCCCCGCAATTGTACATCAATAGCACTAACCTGTAACGTTTAAATGGTAATGTATCCTGATCCCACAAAACTTGCGAGTTGTTGCCTTTGTTTCAGGATTCCCCCGGAACCACGCCGCACGCACGCCGAAAATTGAATATATTTTCATACAGGACACAGCTGACTTGACAACCGCAAAAAAACGGGGGCAGTGCATACATAGATAGTCCAAAATGGGATAGTGTATATAGTTTTCTCATAGCTACCGCGGTTCTGGCTGGAGGCATAATTATCCGCTGGATGGTATCCAGATGGATCGTGGATAGTGATGGATTTGATTGATGGACTGATGGATGATCCACGGATCATCCAAGTTGGGCCCTATTACCGTCCCACTGGCACTTGGTCCAAACTTGGTCCCATGAGCTTAAGGGCGGCGCGGGAGTGAATCAGCAGCGCCACATGCAACACGCCCGGCGGGCGAGGTGATCAAGCCTGGCGCAGGCGTCACCAAGTTCAAGGTCGGCGACCGTGTGGCGTTTGCGTGTATGCCCAACTTTGTGGAAAGGAGTGGCGATAATCCCAGACTCGAATGCTGATGATCGGAACAGCCATCCAGCTCGCCGTGCTTTCGGGCCTGGAGGTCCTCCCCGGCACATTTTGAGTCTGGGTGCGACCACGGTCATCGACCGATCCGCGACGGACGTCGCGGCGCAGATACTCGCCGCCGTGGGCGGACCCGTGAAATACGTCGTTGACTCCATATCGTCACTCCAAGGTAGGGGCTCGCGTGAGTGTGGAGATCTGCGCTCGGGGGAGGAGGAGCACCTATGGTGCTCTCGATCCTGACGGACGAGGGAAATGGCGCCTTCGGCGCGTGTGATATACGAGGACGGGACGGAAGGACGAAGCTGTGTGGTGTTTGTGGGGGGAAAGGCCGTCCCGGCCGATCGGGACTTCCCGAACTGCGAAGGGACAGCGGGGAAGGACGGATCGGAGACAGAAAGCACGGGCACGGCCAATCCCGTACACAAGGGCCACGACGGGTCAGACGAACGAGACCCGAAGCCACCCAAAGGAGCGAAGAGAGCCGAAGGCTCGTGCGAGGGCGAGAGAAGCGGGCCCGAGGGCCCCAACACAGAGCTGAGCGACGAACAAGGTATAGAAGAAAAGGCGAGAGTAGAGCAAGAATGCAGTTGCTGCTCATTGGACGGACGAGTGCCCGAGAACATGCGCGAGCTCGGCAATATGTGCGTCCCAAGTGCACGGCATAACGAGGACGACCCCGCTGAAGTGTCGCCAATAGATCACGAAGGACGAGAGCAGGATCATGGGCCACAGGGGACATAGTGGGAGACGGGACACGGGGCAGAAGGGCTCAGCGGGTAGAAGACCCGACTGGAAGGCTTGTACAATCCGAGGGCATGTGCATGAACGAGTGGACGAGACGACAGGCCGGGTAGGTCTGAGAAAGGACGGCGGGGCAAGATTGTTACACGTTGAGGGACGAGCTGAGCAAATTTGACGGCAGGTAGTGAGATAGTGAGTGGGTCGCTGAACAGAAGAGTTCACGACTATTCCAACGATGAAGGTAAGGTGAAGGTGCCCCCGAAGTCGGAGGGAAGTCCGAATCGAAAGATGTGACAAACGACGTGAGGCTCGGTGACGAACGGACCGAAAGGTCAAGGAATCATGGTGGGAGGAAGACCAGTTCCCATGAAAGAGTGCCAGCAGGTTGCGGCAGCTCGCAAAGGCTGCGGGAGCTAATGAATGGATGCGGTGGACGTATGATGCTATGGGACGAATCTGACCCAGCTCGATGCTGGGTGGAATGAGACAGCAACAGACGGACGAGTAAGGTGGCAACGAGGGCAGCGGGTTGTAATGCAGCCGCGCTACCACGGGAACAAAGGGCCCGGGATGAGGATCGGGTCGCGAGAGGAACGAAGAGTGCGGTGCATTTATTGAAAAGACTAGGTGCCGAAAGAACTCTGGCTCGGAGCGAACAACGAGAAGAACCTGACTCCCGCGAACGATGTTAGTCAGCGGGACCGCGTCGCTAGCCTGAAGGAGGCAGCTCAGGTGAGTCCGAGTGCTCTACGGGGCGCAGGCACCGACGTGCGCGGACAAAAATGTGTTACACCAACGCTTGTCATCGCGGAAGGCGTGTGAGAAATGAGACGACGCGACGAGGGTGACGGCACATCGCGGTGGAAAGCAGCCACAAGGCGTGTTGTGCTTTCGGTTCAACGCACACGAACGAACTACGAAGGGCGAGCTGATTCTACGCGATCCTCAGCCCAAAGGCGTGCTTGTATTGGAGCAAATGGGGTTGCTCGGTGAAAGGACCGCGGTCGCACGAGGCAGCGCGGCAGAGGTCTGACGGGACAGGAAACAGCCCTTGAATGGGTGAAAGAGCGAGACGAGATGGCCTCAAAGGTCTGGAGGCTGGGGATGCGAAGACTTGAACAGAGGCAGCCATGCTCTCCGAGGGTGCAGTAGCGGACCGGTTGGATCAGGTACGTGGCACGGCGGTTGGGTACGAAAGGCCGCGAAACTCGGTGAACGGCACGAGAAGAGCGAGACGAGGATGAGGCCCCGCATGTTTCGGTAACAGCGAGTCGCGCGACGAGTACGAGAGCAGCAACGAAGCACAGAAGCAGCGGCACGGCCTCGCTTGGGGGCTGCTTATGAACAAAAGCGTTGTCGTGCGCGGAAATGAAAGATGACACGGCGCCTGGGTATGTGCCGTAGTACCGACGAGGGACCTCAGCCACGAAGGCTGAGTCCCGTACACAGTGTGCAAGCATGAGACGAGGACGGAAGGATGCGTGTGCCTGTTATGATAAATAGGAGGTCGCGCGACGGGTACGAGAGCGGCTACGAGGCACGCAAACGGTGGAACAACATCGTGGACGGGACAGCCGCGCGGGTGCGAACTGCATATGGACGAAGGCGCTATCGTGCGCGGGAACGACGAAATGTGTCACGGCACATGAAGGTATGCACCGTAGTGCGGACGTCAGTCGAAGGATGAGGCACCCGCGGGTGATGGCAACGGCGAGACGCGCGAGCGGCTACGGTGCGCGCAAGCAGCGCAACAGCATTACTGGCACATCGGAAGCGGTCGCATGGGAGTGAGCTTCTTGTGTACGAAGCAGCGGTCGCACACGAGAGGATGCGGCGCCCAAGGGGATGTACCGCGATCTCAGCCAAAGCCTCGGGTCACGTATAACGGCGGATCGCGACGAAGGAATTGAAATGCATGCAGCGCTGATAACGAAAGTGAGCTGAAATGCACCACAAGTAACGGCTTGTGAGCAGGAACACGTTTACACCTCTCTCTAAGAACGCTCAATGGCACGACAAATAATGGTTTGTAGGTGGGAAGGACGGTGCACATCCCGTGAAAGTACTCCAAGCTCTATCGAGAGGGTAGTAATCCGGACGAACGCGTGAGTCCTGCGAGCGGCGGGAAGCGAGGACGGAGAATGGAATTCGAGTAAGGAATGTGAGCTGCGCGGCTCGACAGCGGAATGGCCTCGCTGGCGTGCGAGACGGTAACGAAACAGATACGCGCGCACTCACGGTAACGGTAGATTGCGACGTGAAGAACGCTTTGCGCAACGAGACGACGAGCCGAACAGCAACGGCAGCGTGTACGAAGCAGATTACTTGCATACAATGGCGCCGAAGCGCACGAGAACGAAAGACTACGTGGCAAACCAAAGGGAAATGCCGTGGTACCGATGCGGCCGAAGCCTCGAGTCCTGCGAGCGGCATGCGAGACAAGACGAGGAGGAAACGATATGTACGCATGTTACGGTAACGGCGGGTCGCACGATGGGTACGAGAGCGGCTTCGGTACGCGCAAGTAGCGGGACGGCAGCGCTGACGTGGGCATGGACAAGACAGCCGCACGAGAGCAGGCTGCTTCTGGATGAAAGTGCGGTCGCACACGAGGAGGAAAGGCGACGCGGCATAAAGTGCATGTGCCGTAGTGTCAACGGATGAGCTCAGCCGTGAAGGCTGGAGTCGTGCAAACGATGTGCGAAGGACGAGATGAAGATGAAGGACGAGGCGCCCGCATGTCACGATAACAAGGGGTGGCGCAACGAGTACAGGAGCGGCTACAGCTGCGCAACCAGCGGAACGATGTCGCTGAGGTGGACGAAGGCGCCAAAGTGCGTGGCCTAAGGGGGTGTGCCATTGTGCCGACGAAGGGACCTCCACCGAAGCTTTGGCAAAACAAGAGCACACAGCGCTCACAAAGAAAATGTAGAGGGGATAGGAAAAAAGAGGATAGTGAAGGCTCACCAGCTCCGCAATTTGTTGAGCGAGTCCTGAACAAAGGGGTCAGCCATGAAGCCCGGAGTCCCGCAGGCGTGCTAAGAACGAAACGAAGACGAACGACGATGCGCTAGCATGCTACGGTACCAACGGGTCGCACGTCGAGTACGATACGAAGGCGGCTACAGTGTGCGTGAGCAACAGAACGACAGCTGCACGGACGCGAGCTGCTTGTGGACGAAGTTGTGGTCGCGCACCAGAACAAAGGATGGCCCAGCACACGAGGTACGGGCCGTGCTGACGAGCGGTCCCGCACACGATGTGCGAAGGACGAGACAAGGACGAGGAGGCGCCCGCATGTTACGGTAACAGTGGGACGCGCCACGAAAACGACGCGGCCACGGGGCGCGCAGACAGCGGAACGACGTCGCTGGACGAGACAGCCGCACGAGCGCGAGCTATCCACGGACGAGGGCGCCGGCGCGCAAGATGAAAAGATGACGGGGCACCTAAGGGTGTGCCGACGAATGACCTCAGCCATGAAGACAGCCGTCTCGCAAACGGTTTGCGGAGGATGAGACGAAGGACAAGGCACCCACATGTTGTGATAACAAGGGGTCGCACGACAAGTGCGGGAGCGACAACGGGTGGCACAGCGGAACGAAATCGCAGACGTGGACGAGGCAGCCGCACGAGCGCATGCTGCGTATGGAGTAAGGCGCCGTCGTGCGCCGGGACGAAAGACGTCGCGACACATAAGGGGGTGTGTCATCGTGCCGACGAAGGGACCTCCGCCGAAGCTTTGGCAAAAATGCGCAGAGCGCTCACGAAGAAAGTGTAGAGGGGAAGGAAATGGAGGGTAGTGGGGGCTCACCAGCTCCGCAATTCTTCATGGGCAAGGGTGCCTGCCAAGGCGTCTCTTCGACAAGTTATTGTACGCACAAGAATGCCGCGAAGGAAGAGCGGATACGATGCTGCACGAGAGACCTGCGTTCCATGACTCCCGGAGAGTTGTTGGCGCAGACGCTTGGGTGATCTCGAATGCTCGCGTTCGAGGGTTCCGCAGAGTGACCGTGGGAGAAGCCCTCGCGCCGCACGGCGTCGTATGGTTGGACGATCCGAACCAGGAGGTGAAAGAACGCATCGTCGGCCCCATGAGTGACAGGCGGATGTGCACAATCGGTCTGCGTATGCGAACGAAGGCAGCAGAGGGTCACCGACGTCCTCCGTAGTGTACCAGCACTGAATAAGAGCTGGAGACGTGTAAACGCAAGCCAAATATAAGCTGGCCTTGTTGTGTTTCTCTCGCCACGTCACCGGCGTTGGTTTCGTCGAGTACGAGCGTATCGGAGGGAGAAATGTCGGATGGGCGCGACATCTAGTATTCAAGCTGCAAAGTCCAGATTCGCGTGACGGAGTGGATGGCAGAGGCTCGAGATGGGGACCATGGTGAAGGAGGCGTATGAGTCCAAAAAAATGGAGCCTGGAGGACGAGGAAGACGGCAAAGGGAGTTTTTCGAGGACGCGACGACGTGGCGCAGAGAAACACGCCAACGTGGCTGTGTAGATCTGATCGTATCTAATCTACACGGACGGACGGACGGCCGCAGATCCTGTCTACGCTGCTCTCTACCTTGGCTTCCACTCAGGCCACAACTTCTTGGCGTTGGGGAAACTGGTATTGTCGGCGCAGGCACCGAGTAAAGCAGCGGCCGAGCCTCAGGGAGGCGAAGAAGATCACTGTGTTGGGGAGCTCGGGACCTCGTTGCGCGTATCATAGGTGTGTACGCTGTAGCGATAAATTTTATTCCATGTACGGTATGCTTTAGGGTTCAGTATGTACGGATATACCAGGATGGCGGTTTGGCCGAGCACTTACTATCCGGGGATTGCCGAGGCGCGTCGCGTCACATCGCGTTCAGTCGTCACCTCGCGTCGAAATGGCCTTGTTCGCGCCCAACGGGCTCCTGGGCCCATCCTTAGACAAACGCACAGAACAGGAACCACCAGTGGCACCGGTGTTCACTCTCAATGGGCTTCTGGGTCCAGTGTCCACGTCTGCATCTACGAGTGGATCCGCCGCACCAGGTGCTTGTGATACGCCGTTCTTACCACAGCAGCTACTCACCGCGAAAGAAGGTCCCAGCACCCAATTCGCGCCTAATGGTCTACTCTCGGACCCTCAGAATGGTAGGATTGCTGCTCTGCGAAGGGGCAGAACCTGATACTCGCGGCAGATGTTGACCGGACGTTTACACCCAATGGTCTACTCATGGGCTCGCAGGGTGTGTTTCCATCTCTCTCTTCTGTTTGAAATCCGACATCTTTCCTATCTCGAAGACGACGACGACGGCCTGCCGCCGGTCGCGCAAGCATTCGGGATTCCCACTTTATTGGCGCCAAGCGACCCTCCTGCGACTACCTGCGACCCCACTCCGCGTTCTTCCGTACGCGTTACCACATTCAACGGCAAAACCCTGCACATCCAACGAAAGACTAAGGTATCCCATGTGAACCGAAATGTCCGTATCCTTGCCACCTCGTGAATTCCGCGCTGTACTCAATTCCCGCAGAAAGTAAAAACCTTTTCGGAACGGATGGGGAACCTCCTGGACGTCCCGATACATCGGTTGCTAGAGGGCCTGTCCGTCGAAACGGCAACTAGACTCCAAGACGCGTGCGTGCGTCCCAGACTACTAAATGATCCTCTAACGACGCGTTTCACAGGGACCGCCAGCCTGTGGCGTTTACATCTGACCCTGAGCAGGCCATTGAGGATACGCTCTGGGTCGACCGATACCGCCCCCGCCAATTTACCGACTTGATGGGAAACGAACGCGTAGCGCGGGAGACGATGACGTGGGTGAAGCAGTGGGACTGGTGTGTTTTCGGGAAGACGAAAGGGAAGAAGCGTCCGCGGGACGACGACGAGAACTTTGATGCCGCGGATGAATACCATCGGCCAAGGGAAAAGGTGGGCACCTACCTTGACTGTTTTTCCTGTCCGGCTGATCATCGGACAAGTTATTATTGCTTTCGGGTCCTCCTGGGTTAGGTAAAACGACCCTAGCTCATGTCGTAGCTCGGCAAGCTGGCTACGAGGTCATGGAGATCAACGCCAGTGACGCGCGCTCCGGTTCGGTTATCGATGACCGAATACGACCTGCGCTCGAGTCTGGATGTGCAGTTGGAAGCACCAAACCTGTTCTTCTAATTATCGACGAAATTGACGGCGCTACTGGGGCTGGCGAAAGCGTATGTATTATGTTTGCGCATTCTATAACCACTAATGCCCTTCCATGACAGTCCAACACTTTCATCCACAAGCTTATACAGCTCACTTACGACAAACCTTGGAAGAAAAGTCGGTCGCTTCTTTCGCCCTGCACGAAAGCACGCCTGACGATTTTGCAGGTCGGTCCGGGAAAGGTCGAGACCCAAACGCGAAACGGCCAATATTACGACCGATTATATGTATCTGCAATGACCAGAACGCGGCCTCGCTGGCCAAGCTGCGAGCACATGCCTTGCAGATCCGGTTTGCTAGACCCGCGGATATTCATACTGTGAAGCGGCTGCGAGAGGTTTGCGAAATTGAGGGCCTCAAGGCAGATAGTAGAGCTCTTACCACGCTCGTGGGGGTCGCCAGGGGCGATCTTCGAGGGTGCCTTAATACTCTCCAGGTGCGCAACCATCTGGTGTACGGACGTCAGAACGTTTCGTTGATTCTCTCTTGTCAGTTCATAAAATCACGGAATCAAGAGGTGACTGAAGCAGTCATCCGGGGCGCCACTGTGGGCATGAAGGAGGCGGACAGTTCTATGGTTTCTGTCTTGAACAGCTTATTCACGCCTTTGACGCGGAAACGGGTGAAAGAGCTTGCGTTGACAGAGGTAGAAGAATCCAAGTACGTCGGGCGCCTCAGTCGCGAGATAGATGGCTGTGGCAAGGAAAGCAGCATCGCAGTCGGTCTGTCATGTCCCCCTTCACCCTGTCTTTTGTCTTTGCTAACTGGTGTCAATGCAGCGTGTTTTTCCCATTATGCGACCCTCCGTCACCACGATGCCAATTTCTCGCATTATGAGAAGGCTAATGAGTGGCTGGTGACCTTTGACCTGCTCTCTGCGGCCATGTATTCCGACGGCGACTTCGCACTCATCCAGTACCTCCCGTACACCCTAGTTCCGTTCTTTCCCTTGTTCAAGGAGCGAAGTGGTCAGCGCATCGAACGGAGTCAGGCAGATTGGGAGGCAAGTTACAGATATTCTTGATTCACCCTGCTTGACACGCGTTTCCATATACAGAGCTTGGTCCGGACTCGCGCTAATGAGGAGATCTACAAGTCCCTTTCGCGGTGTTTGCAGGCAGCCAGCACGTGCCGCAGCGGGGACTACCGCCACCTTGTCAGCACGCCGATACTTCAGCT
Source organism: Mycena maculata (assembly GCA_029448575.1). Classification (NCBI taxonomy): domain Eukaryota; kingdom Fungi; phylum Basidiomycota; class Agaricomycetes; order Agaricales; family Mycenaceae; genus Mycena; species Mycena maculata. Next base: position 61,163 of record JARJLG010000105.1, read on the forward strand.
CGAGTTCGCGCCTTTCATCAATAGAATTATATCTCCGCCGTTGCGACCGGTACGATATCTCTTATAGGATCCAATCTAGTTCCTTACATTTTGTAGGTGAACAGCCAGGTAATTAAACCCGGGGAGCGCGCTTTGCTGACCCGCTTGGTCGATATTATGTCGACGTTGGAGCTTCAGTTCTTTCAAGAAAGAGCGGAAGATGGGCAACTCACTTACCGACTTGATCCGTAAGCTTTGGTTCAAGCATTTCATCCCATCTCCTCCGCTAAATGAATCCATTTACGCAGCCCCATTGACGTTTTTGTCACCTACGATGGTAAACGCGCCGCGGATATCTCTGTATCAAGATACGCCGTCCGCCACATTGTGGCCGGAGAGGTTCGCCCATATCCATGCTCCACTTGCCCATGCTCATAGTTGTCGGTGGATAGATTGAAGCGCAATTAATATCCCGGAAGGTGGATATTGTCGAGAGGGCGAAGCGGGGTAAGCATGATTTCTTTGGGAAATCATCGACGTGCGTGCTCCGAAACCGTTCCTATCAACCATGAGCTTACGCTGCAACAGAACAAAAAACGCCGAAGACGGGGACACCTTCAGCTCACCGACCAAACCACCGAATGGCGATGCGTCTGGCCCTCCGAACAAACGTGCGCGGACGGAGGCTACCGTGGTAGATATTGCAGACAAGGTACAGAGCTCTAGTTGCGTCGATCGAGGAAGCTTATTCACGCGTCCGTTTAGCCTCCCACGGACTTCTTCGGCCGCCTGATAACGGGGGCCCCGTCTCTCAGCACAACCAAGGCCGCCGAACGGAAGAATGTGGAGAAGAAATATCGAGTAACTTATAAGTTTAAAGAAGGGAATTCTGCTGCTGTGAGGAAGCCTATAAAGATGCAGGCATTTATGTAGGATCTATTGTATCTGTGTACCTTGTAGCATTCTTTCTTCGGGAAATGAAAGCAAACTGGAAGTCTTACATGAAATTCTCCTTTTTAGGTCCGAGGCGTTGTACTGTTTGTACGTGTTGATGGGGGAAATCCCTGGCTCAATGATTTTCAAGATCGACGAGTCCATGGAATTATACAGTACGCTAACTGAAGTCTATTGTAACAATCAAAAAAGCTCTTCAAATGACTCCATCCCTCCATCCTCATACCAGTACATGTGCAAAGTACTTGAATCGGGGCGCCTCAAAGCACGTAACGGAACTCTTTGTTTTCGACGTCAGTGAGGTCGAGGAATTCCTAGGACGGCGGTGTTCAGCAGGTTTCAGGAAGTAGAAGGAGAACACGACTCACCCTGTCAACCTTCTTTTCCACAGTGGTCCCGTCCGCCTGGATCTCGGGAATGTAGTACTCGTCAAAGTTGTCCTTCTCGGTGCTGCTTTCACGGCGTTTATTCTCCATGGCATAGATGTAGCGGATGGTGACGAGAAGAAGCGCAGCCACGACGTTGCACGCCGTGATGATCGCCCACGGAATATGGTTTCTTGGCAATCAGAGTTTAGATAGACACAAATGTCCATAAACGGGATGCACGAACCGGGGCTGGTACTGGGCCTTCCACATAAAGGGACCTACTGCGTTACCTAGGCCGTACGCTATGAGCATAATCGCATTGGCGGTCGTGCCTTTTTTAAGAAAAAGAAAGGTTAATTTAGCGTAACGAGAAGGGTGTCAGGGAGACGTACGCCTCGTGTGACCAGCCGTCAAGGAACTGAGCCAACCGAGCGAGATCGCGAAGGGAGTGATCGCGAAAACTAGATCGCACATTAGCCTCGCCATTGGTAGCCAAAAAGAAGGGAAAGACGCACTGGTTAACCAATACGAGAAGAGGAGGCCGACCTTGTTATGACTGGGCAGAGTATTGACCAGGATAGAACCGAGGATGGCTGGAAGGAACATGATCACCCCAGCGTACGCACGCCCGACCGGCTTGTAACCAGCTAAAACTACGCCAGCCCAGATAGTAAGGACTTGAAGCTCGAGCTCAGTTGCTGCGCAAAGAGATATTATAAGTGCTCACTCTCGACAACGCCATCCACGCATCCGAGGAGAGTGGTCTGGATCGGGGTGAATCCGAATTTGCTGACAATGATTTGTCTTTGCACAATGAGCTGTTGGAACTACATGAGAAACTGCCTAAGTCTCCTCATCGGATCGACGCACGGAGTTGGTGATGTTACTGTATAACCGGTCAACAAACACGACTCAAGAGTCAAAAAAAAAAAGAACGCTAACGAGAACGCAGCAAAGGCAGCCAACAGCCAAATCTTCGGGTCCTTGATGGTGGAGATGAATCTGAAATGCTGATCAAAAAATCGAGCCGGTGGTTGGCTGACCAAACTTACTGGGAACGCTTCCAGTGCTTGTTTTCCACACCCGCTTGGTTGGCCTTGATACGTTCAACAGCTTGAATCCGCTCCTCCACGGTAAGGAAGCGGGCCGTTGTCGGTGAGTCCGGAAAGAAGAACCTTCGGAGATGAACGGATTAGTTTAAGCGGTGGGGCCGGCGATATACATATCGCGCCCACCAAAACGCGATCGACGTGACAAGAGTAATCAGCCCGGTAATGATCATCAACCTGTGGGTGCCGGGTCAGCAGATGCGTTGGACAGCCTAGACACAGACTAACCATTGCCACGGCATGAAATTGTGGGTCTGAAGTTTGTTAAGCTTCAATGAAGGGGATTCGCGATGTAAAGCCTACATTAGTATGGAGCACCCCGAAAGCGACGAAGCCCAGGAAGATGACAGCAAAGCCATTCATTAGGACTGGCCCAAGGTTAACAGAGGCATCCGGAAGAGGTGAACGAGCGCGTACACCAATAACCCACACGTTTGTTCTGCCAAACATCGTTAGAATTGAATAAGCGTCGTCACATGTATGACCAGACCTGTTCCTCCCTCGTGTAGAACATTGAAGTGACCTAATTAAAAAAGCATTACAATGCGGGTCCGTGTGGGCATTGATGGATAGCGGCATACGATCATGAATCCGGGGGTTATGGCACCTTCGGACCGTCAGACATAAATTTGACACAGGAAAGATCCACGTACCCTCACAAATACCCAAAATAAAGCGAACCGCAAATAGCGCGCCAAAAGACTTGCAGGCCGCATGGGACATAAGCGCGACTGCCCAAATGAAGATGTTTATGCTCATCCATTTGCCCACTGGGAAGCGTTGCAGCGCCTGTGCGTAATGATCAGAAGGTGGATAGGGTGGTGAAAGAAAGGTCGTACGAGGTTTTGAGGGTACTGGACGAGGGGTAGCTCAGAGAACAGACTTGGAGACAGACGTGAAATGCATACCTCGAACAGTAGATAGCTGAAATAAAAGATGGAACCGAGCCAATTGAATTGGTTCTGATTCAGGTGGGCGCCTCGTCTGGATCGCAGGTCGTTTAGCGCGTAGCGTAGATAATACGGGCATTTTTGCTCACTGTAAGCCCAATACAGCCGCCTGTCCGAGAGTTGTCTTGTCCGCGAAGGTCATCCTACGCGTCATGAGATGGGCTCGTCGTCGAAGGCTATTAAAGACGCGTACAGATACATGACTGACGGTCGTTCAGCAATGCAAATAGTGCGGTCAGAAAAATACTTACTGCACATGAGGGGCATAATGTGCCAGTCAATCTTGCGCCTGGTACGGGCAAAATTCCGTGTCTGATTGAAGCGAGAATTGAAACGAACGAACCTGAGTTTAGCAGCGGCCTCGGGATCTAGTCTTACGTTGGAACCCGCGAGCTGGGCCGCAACGTCGACATCAGTTACGCGGACTGCCACAGAGCCATGATGGGGCTTTTCAGAGGTGGGCTTTTCAGAGTGTTCACTGTTGGAATCGGCCATGGCAGGACTCGGAGGGGCGAACTTGGAAGCAAAGCAAAAACTGATGGACGACAGCGATATATAAGGTCGCTGTGCCGTAACGTGAATAATCTGAATCTAATTAGGATTTGCGTGTCTGGATCGGATACCTCTAAGTAGCCGCACGTCCTTCGCGTCCTTCTCCGTTGATGTCGAAATATTCCTAAACCGCGGAGGTCGGATCCTCGCGCTTCGATGGAACGAGAGCATATGAGCGGCAATGGGTGTGGATGAGCTAGAGCCAGTGGAGTATTCAAACTAGATACGGGGACTTGTTTGGGCCTAAACTGTTCGGCTTGATTCGGCATCGGCCGTTCGGCGTTGCCATTTTCGCTTCCTCATTCTCAACTTGACTTTTTCTTGCACGCTTGAACATTGGCCTTAAGTGGGAACAGGGCTTCTTCTCTTGAGCGTTGTGTGCCTCACTGTCCTTTCAATTGATTCAATGGCGTCCGAGGCACCACCCATTGAGCCCAGAGAGTGGACACTTGACCCCGAGACAGAGTACAGATTCGAACTCGACCCGGGGACATCGCTTGCAGTCCGGGTACGTTATGAAACTCTCCGTGCCTCTGCTGACATGAATGGTCCAGAATAGCTCGTTCGTGGCCATGCCGAAGTCTTCGGTGCGGAAATGGCGGCGAACAAACCGTATCTCTTTGGTTCAGAGTGCAAGGCTGCTATTTTCACCTGGCGGGGCTGTACAATCGAGATGAGTCTGTCTGTGAAATTGCCGACGTCTTTCCTTACCTTCACCCAAGACACGTCACAGGCCAGCCGTCCACTGAGTATGTCTCAGAGGAAACGCCTATGGCAGCCTACGCGAATCTACATATCGCGTTTGAGCAAATGCGGGTGCGAGCACTGAGGGATCTACGAGGCTCCCCAGTACCGGAATATGAGCGTAACAAGCCCACAGATCCTCCCAGAGTGTTGATTCTTGGCCCCGAAAATTCCGGTAAAACGACCGTCTGTAAAATTCTCATAAACTACGCCGTTAGAGCCGGTCAGGGATGGTCCCCTCTCCTTATCAACACGGATCCTGCCGAGGTGAGTCCCTTTCATTGCACCGTGTTCCCCTTGACCGATGCGTGCAGGGTGGATGGGCAGCACCCGGAGCATTGTCTGTCGCTCCTGTACATAGTCCCCTTCCAACTTGTTCTCCCGGAAGTCCCCTCGGCGCCGCTGCAACCTCTGCACCCACCGCATTATCTTCCAACGCCCTGCTTCCACTCGCCTACTGGTATGGGCACACGGAGTCAAAAAGAAATCCTCTGTTGATGGAACGAATAATCCGCAATATCGGCGAGAATATCAACGATAAATACCAGGTGGACCTCCAAGGCAAGAGTTAACTCCCACCAATCATGTACAATTTTGACCGTGCTGTAGGTCGCACAGCAGGCCTGATCGTCGACACACCCTCCAGCTTCGCGGCTGGTTCCGGTAGCACTGACGACCGCCAAAGACTCATCAAAGCCTGTGTTGAAGCATTCAAAAGTCCGTCCAAGTCTCGCCCCATATCATACCTCGCACAATCAAATATTTACCCTCATGTATTAAGTCAATGTTATCCTTGTCGTAGGGCACGAGAAGCTCAACGTGGAGATGCAGCGCACGTACGCGTCCCGTCTCACTGTCGTGAAAATTCCGAAATCCGGTGGTGTGCGCAGATTTCGTCCATCCAGCCGTATCTATTCACACATTTACACAGGTCGTGGAGTTGGATCATCTGTACCGTGAGCGCGTGCACAACTACCAGCTGCACACGTACATGTACGGCCAGATCATCCCACCCCCTGCCGGAATCTCGTCAGCCTCCCTCGGCGGCGAGACGCTCTCCGACCTCGTCCTCGCGCCCTCGTCTACTGTCATCAACTTTGACGACTTGTCGATATTCCGGATTGGTGCTGGTTCGTTTTTTGACATCTACCCCCGGTCACCGCGCTCTGAATTCTAATTTATTTTCGGCATAGAAACGATGGCGCCGTCGTCGGCACTCCCCATCGGTGCCGCTCGCGCAGTCTCAGAGACGCAGGCTGTGTCCATCGACCCCGCGCAGCCCGGATCGGGCCTGCTCAACGCGGTCCTCGCAGTCCTCGCTCCGCCGGTGAACACCGACGACAGCGAGCGTTACGACGAAGAGATCCTGGACCTTCCCATATCGGGCTTTATCATTGTGTCAGTCCCGGTGCCTTTCATTCTGCCCATTCCGTACATCTCATGCCGCTTTTCCGTGCCCGCAGGACGAATCTGGACATTCCGCACCGCAAGATGACCATCCTGGCGCCGAACCAGGGTTCCGTCGTGGGACGCACCGCGGTCATTGGCTCGTTCGAGTGGCAAGAGTAATAAGTATTAAGCACTATAACCTAGCCGCGAATTTATTCAGACACATGCAACGTACTGTACTTCTGGAACCTGGCGCCGCTACAACCTCGACAAATCGCGGCCCCAGACCCCGCTGCAGAGGACACATCAGTGTCATCCAGGAACCAAAGAACGCGAATCACTAACCGAATAACCCAGTCGATCATGAGCAGCGCGCGCGTGCGTATCGAGACCTGCTCGTTCCAGTACACGCTCCGCCATGCGTACATGGCGACGAGCCCGCCCATGAACGAGTGCCCGCCGAGGTCAAAGACCGCCGCGTTGCCGATGTACGCGAGGCTGCCGAGGTGCAGGTACTTGAACGGCCGCCCGACCGCCTCATCATCTGCGCCGTCGCGGAGGTCGTTCGCCGCGAGGACCTCCCGCTGCCGCGCGAGCTTGTGCAGCTTCTTCCCGACATACTTGCCCTGCTGCGCGGCTACCTGTGCTGTCTGTAGGGCCCCTTCAGCAGGTATATGGACGGGAAAAGAGAGCGCACGGCGGGCAGCGAGGTTATCTTATTCCCGAGCTCCATCAGCAGTTGGGTTAGTTCGTTGAGCGTGAGGCTGTTGTCCGCATCCGAGTCGTATAGGTCGAACAGTTGCTTGACCTACAAGGACAGTGAGTTGGGTCAGATGCAGTACCACACGACGCACCTCTTGTAGATGGTCCGCAGCCATTGGGATACGTTGTTTGATGCGCGGGACTGTGGGATGTCAGCAAGTGCCCAGGAGAGCAGTGTAGCGCCGCACCCATAATTTCCCATTCCCCATAGTCAATTTTCCCGTTCCCGTCCCGGTCTGCTTCTTGCACCAACTCGAGCAGGTGGGCCACCACGGACGTTTCAATCTGCGTGACGTCAGTGTCGCACCTTCCACAACTGGTGGCGGCCGCACCGTCGAGCAGTCACCGATCGCATACACCGTCCCAAGTGGAGCCCCCTTAACGCGCAAGTGTGCGTCGACCTCGATCGCCTTCTTGTGCACCTGGTTCGGGAGCAGGCTCGACACGCGCTCAGCGAACGGGTTCATCGCGATTCCCGTCGACCACAGCACAAAGTTGCTCGGGATGGAGTGCTGCTCTATCTTGCCCTCGGCATTTTTCACTGTGTACAGGACGTGGTCGTGAGTGACGCCGCCCACGCGCGCGGAGGTGACGAGGTTAACGCCTTCGCGTTCAAATTTGCCCTGCGGTCGTGAGCAGCGAAAGGGGGGGGTCAACGAACCACTCACCTCCGCGTAATGCGATATCGCCTCAGAATACTGAAATCCATAAGCCTCTGACGGAGGAAATTGACTAACGCGACCCACCGTGTTGAGGATGTGCTCCCGCGACTGGATGACGTGTATGGAAACCTCCTCGCGGCAAATTTTTGGGTACTGCACGAAATGAGGGGAAATACAACACGATAAAGGAAGCACTCGCGTAGGACATGATGTCCTCTTGGCAAAAATCGTAGATTTCGGCGGCTGTCTCCACGCCTATCCACCGCACTTGAGCACGACTGCAATAATATAAGGATGCGCTTACCGGTGGGGCCTCCGCCGCAAACGACGAAACTGAGCAGGCGCTTGCGCTCCTCGGGTGTCGTCGTCGGCAGGCTCGCAGCCTCGAAGTTGTCTGACGGGATTCCTAATTATTTTTTTCATTCTGACCCAGGGATGAACCGACGGACCCATGATACGCCGCCGGATTTTCTGCGCGTCCGCGATGGTCTTGAGCTGGAAACAGTGCTCCAGCCCAGGGACGCCATAGGTGCTCGATGTCGACCCGACGGCGATTATTAGCTTGTCGTACCTAGAGACATCGCGTTAAATACACAGACAAATTCATGCCGGACTTGGAGACGCACGGGATGTACAAATTCGCGGTCTTGCCGTCAGCGGAGGTGGTTTCGACCTCTAGGAGACGCTCGGACATGACGAGGTCGACGGCCTTCCCCTGCACAAAGTGGCCGCGCAGGCGCGCGATTATTTTGCGTATGGGCTCAATCAGAGAGCGGACCTGGGCGCGAATTGAATATGGGCCGAGGTTCCGCGTCAAAACGGGCGGCTCACTTGTACGGTTCCCACCGCCGCGGCTATAAAACGAAGATAAATCGCCTGGTAATTGTTTTCGAACGAACTGATACATACATGGCAGCAGAGGTGTAAACGTTGTAAATGTCTCGGACGACACGACCGTGACGTGGTAGTCACCTACGTAGAGGCTCTGTAGCGTCGCCATTGCCTATACACGAACGAGCTCAGTGCCGAGCTTACAATGCCAAAGTAGAATTGGGGCGCACCCCCCACCCGCCCCCAAGAATTATCAGCCGCGGCTTGGACGCGAGTTTCTTCTGCTCCTCGTCCTCCTCATCATCTACGAGCACGCGGACGACAGGCAGGTTCTTGGGTCCGCCGAGTTCGGGGTGCAGCGCGAGCGGTGACACGGGTACGCGCTCGACGTGTTTGTCGTTGTACGTGAATGCATCGTGTATGAAGAAGCCTGCACCAATGGCCAGTATGCCCACCGTCGCAGAAAGACAGAAGTAACCGGTGTAACGCGCAGCAGTCAGTGTGTTCTTGATATAACTGCTAGGCCGTTTCGGTGTGGAGGTAAAGGTACGAAGAAGAGGTGGATGTCGCTGAATACATCGTGTGACTCGGAGTGGCAGGCATGCTCGCAGCATACTCGGCGGGAGACGAACGGGGAGAAACGGGGAGCCTCGGAGTGGGTGAGGGGAGAAACGGAGTGCAGTTTTGACCTGGCAGCCTGAAATAGCGATGCAGTCACCATCGCGTAAACCAAGGCCGCCTTCTAAGTCGGGAAATTCATTGAAGCCTTATAAATAAATACCCCTGAAGGGCCCAGTGAACAGTGGGCAGAAGAAATTTACTGATGTAGTGCAGGAATACAAAAATGCGAAAGAATGTGAGTGCGACGAACTAAGATCCAAAGAAGGGAGTGTGTAAGCAGGCCTCTACCTCGACTGGGTTCAAGATGATCTCATAATATCGTTTCGAAGTCGCGCAGCCTCAGATACAGGTACTCGAAAGGAGTTGACACCGCCAGAAGATTGAGTGGGATGAGAGAGAATTTATTGAGGATAGATAATGCAGGAATACAAGAAATGCGAAGGAATGGGAGCATGCATGAGACGAAGAAAAGAGTGTGTGCAAGCATGCCTCTAGCGGCGTAAAGAAATGCTAATAATGATAAGGCAGTGTGAAGAGCAGCGCATCCCGCATCAGACGGTATTGCGTCGGGGTCGGATACGGGACCAGGCCTGCTGGAGACGGGAGGGCGGGGCGAACGCGTACCGGGGTAGTCCGAAGCGCCCGCGGCGCAGGATGTCAAACATGAGTAGGGAGACTAAAATCTCTACGGGGGGTGCAAGGCCGAGCGGATGCGCCGAGAGCTCGAGGTAAGCAGCGCCACGACCTGGAATCGGTTTGTGTGTTGCACGGAGAGCAGGAGAATGCACATGAAGCTCGGCCATACGCGTGGCGGAGTCAAAGTCCAGCAGCTGTGGATCGCTGTGCATTAGACGTCTTGGAAGAAGAACAAAGAAAATGCACGAACATAGAGCTCCTCCGGCGTGGCCGTCCACAGGTACTCCGTGTCAAAGCGTGTGGGGATGGACATCTCTTTGGGACTGCGAGGAATGAATGAGATGATTGCTGGAAGGAAATCGGAGGGCACGGACATGAACTGGATGGTATTCGAAGCAAACAAATCCACGAGGCCTCCAACATGTTCATCGAGGAGGGTTATATCTTGGGGCACGCGCCCCATCCAACCGATGGTACCGACGACTTTGTCGAGTCTGTCTCGAATTTCTGTCTGTCGGCGCACAGGCCCGGAAGACGGCCCGGCCACAATTGTCGTTGCGAGCTGGAACGCGGGGTGGCCCGTGGCCACATCCACGAGAGTGGTGTTGAGAAAATCTTGAGAGGTGAATTTAAGCAGCATTTCAGTTTGTGGGCTCAAGAGGAAGATCGCAGGTTAAGCAGACGAGATTATAAACGAGTTTCCCAGTTGGGCGTTCTCTTTGTGTCGCGTAAATGCAAGTGCGTGGTCGAAGCTTGACTCTGACCAGTTCGCCGAGGTGCAGGGGAAAGAGATAAGGCCGTGCATAAAGCCCAGATTTATATGTTTTCTTTCCGACATGAGGGCGTTTGGCAACGTGGATTTGCCCATTGTCCTCTCCGCATCAATTTTGACTTCCCGATTCGGATGTGCAGATGTTGAAAAGTTGCCCTTGCTCCGACACAGGCTCATCTTGCATCTTGGCAGTGATCTCTGGGAATTCCGATGAAGTGACAGAGAAACCCATCGTTGATGAGCAAAACCGAAAACCAGGCAGTCCAACAACATGCGGCAAATGTCAAGAAATACTGTTTTCACCGCGGAGAGGAATTGGCCCATGGGACTTGAGCAACCTTCTATTGAAAGGCTTCCTACACCCGCAGTTGTTAAGGAACTCAGGATAATCATCCATGTCCAAGCTGTGGGACGTCGCCGAGACACGGTCATCAACTGTCAATGTCTGGTCCAAGACGCTTGAAGACGCTGAGACCTGAGGACGGTAACCCGGGTAAGCACAAGACAAACCACACTCGGTAAGTGCCTATCTCTCCTGTTCTCTTCTCCTCTCAATACCAGTTGCAAAGTAGTCACCATGGTTTTCGAAACTCCCGAAGAAAGTCAAACAGCAGGCGCCGAGCGTGGACCTGTCCTCCACATCGAAGATGGCCGTGGGACAGTGTATCCAATCCTAACATTACCCACAGAGACCACAGCAGAGATTTTCATGCATTGTCTTCCCGACGTCCCCTCCCTTCCCCGAATCGACACAGCACCACTCCTACTTGGACGTATCTGCAGCAAGTGGCGTATTATTTCGCTCACTACACCTCAGCTGTGGAGTTCTCTGACATTTCGAAACCACACGCTGGGACTTCCGGTACACACCGTCGTCGAATTGATTGAGACGTGGTTGGCTCGCGCTCGGACTTGTCCTTTGTTCCTCCGGGTCGTTGTCCATCCTCCTCGTTGGGGCGAGCAATTCTTTGATATCCTGAAGCGGCACTCGCATACGTGGCGCGATGTGGAGTTTGATATCCCCTTCGAACAACTTGAACGATTCGGGCGCGACCTACCTCTCCCTATGCTCGAGCGACTTGCCATCCACGTCGCAAGCCGTCTGTCATCGAATCCTGTCGAAGCTTTCCAGGCCGCTCCCGCACTGCGCCATCTGCATCTGCTCGACGCTGCTTCTGCGTTGGTCGTTGCCTTTCCATGGGCACAATTGGCCTCCTTGGCAATTAAACGGGGGGCTTCCCACCACTGTCTCAGCATACTGAGCCTGACACCGAATCTCGTCGATTGTACGCTTACCACATATTTCCAACGGGAGCAACCCCTCCTCGACGTCGTAGTACCTCTCCTCGACTCCCTCCACATATCGTGCAGAGGCGAATTAGATATATTGAATCATATCTCGGCCCCCGCGCTGAAGGTGCTAAACCTCGAGCATTTCTTCCGCGGACCCGGTCTTCTCCCTCTGTACCGATTCGCATCCCAACCTGGGTGCCGGCTCCGTGAGCTGACCATCCGGGCTTTCGACTATGACGCGGCAGCCCTTACCGCGGTCCTGGAAACCCAGTCGGCACTAGAGAAACTCGAGCTGTGGGGTGCGCGACACGATCTGCTCTCCGTGATCTCCCGCCGCCTGGGCAATGTCGACTTGCCGTTCCTACCCCGCATCGTATACTTCGGTGCGAAAACGTGCCTCGCTCGTATCGACCTCGACCTCGTTGAATATAGGAGCATGATCGAAGGGATGCTCGACGCTCTGGTCGGCGCTCTGTCTGCGCGGTTGGGCGCGCCGCGCGAATTCATCACTCTGATTAAATATTTCCGCATTACATGTGGTCCGGATATCAGCAAGGATTTCAGTCACCTCCTCGACGCTTTCCAACCTCAGTTCGAGGAGTTGGCGGCGAAAGGCACAAATATCGACATTGAAATTATCCAAGAATGATCGATATATTCATTCAGCTGTAGATTACACATAACAAGAAAAGCATTTCGCTTCCCGCCACTTTATCATCTGTAATACGTTGAAACCGTCTTTGCTGCCTCCAAGAGTTGAACTGATCTAGAGCCTCCACTCTTTTTTTGTTCTTTCAATTTTTCACATGTTGAACAGTGTCTATTAGGGTGTTTCATAATTGGATTTTGAGCCCCAACTTGTGCTCCAACTTTGACCCCAATTTTGCGCAAAGTTGGAGCACAAAATCGGTCGGATCTCAAAGTTGGATGTCAAATCGTGCATGAGGGCACGACTTGACATCCAACTTTGACCCCAACTTTGGCCCCAACTTTGGCTCCAACTTTGGCTAATGGGCGTAGATCATATCAATTTGATCCCTGACGACTCCAACTTCAGGAAGAAAACAGCTGGGGTGTTTCACAAACAAGCTCCCAACTTGTGCCCCAACTTTGCTCAAGTTGAGTCAAAGTTGGGGTCAAAGTTGGGGCATAAGTTGGACACAAATTCTTAATTATGAAACACCCTATTCACTCCTCTGCATCCGCAATGTTGCACCGCCCAGCATATATGCCAAAAAATCCCGTCAAAATCCCGTAAAATGCATTGATACCTCGGCCAATTCGTTTCGTTGTGCCTTTCGACTCATGAATCCTGATCAACCACTAAACGATCCGCGTTGAATGATCCTCAAAGAAGTCATCCCCAGTGAATTCAAAGATCTTTGGTTGATGCAAATCTCTACATTCTCATCTTCGCCATCCTCCCCATGCGTATAATGCCACCGCCACATTCGCTCGGATCATCCTTGCACTGCGAGTCTTCTCCCTATTGTTGTTTCATTCCTCCAACTCTTGCAAATCAGAAGATATCTGAGTAATGCTACTCCGCCTCTGCACCGTTGCTCTCGTGGCAGTCGCCCACGGAGCCGTGTCGATCTCTGCTCATCCTCTCAAAGTCGAGACAGAGTGCGGCATGATCTTGGGCTTCATCAACACCTCCACGCCCGATGTACGGCAATTCCTAGGTGTACCCTTTGTACTCCCTCCAACTGGATGCCGTCGTTGGCTACCCCCGGCGGCAAATTATAATCCTGCAGCTGCTGTGAACGCGACCAACTTCGGCCTCTCATGTCCTCAGATCCCTCTCAGCGCATCAACTCCACCAAACGTCTTCACTTCAGACGGCGGCGGGCAGACCGAGTTTTTTCCGCGCCAGAATTTCAGCGAGGATTGCCTCACCCTCAATATCTGGGCGCCAGCCCACCCGCATGCGACGGCGCTCCCTGTTATTGTATGATTCTTCGGCGGCGGTTTCATCCAGGGCGGCGCTGACTCGCTGTATTTCAACGCGGCACCATGGGTGCAGCGTACACAGGCGCATATCGTCGTCAGCGTCAACTTCCGCAGCAACATTTTTGGCTTCCCGAATGCTGCAGGGCTGGGGGAGCAGAATCTGGGCCTGCTGGACCAGCGTGCGGGGCTTGAGTGGGTGCGCGCGAATATCGGCGCGTTCGGCGGGGACCCCGCGCGCATCGTCGCCTGGGGCCAGTCTGCGGGCGCTATCGCCGCAGACTACCTCCACTTCGCGTTCCATGACGACCCGATCGTGCAGGGGTCCATCCTCGACAGCGGCACGGCGCTGTTCCCGCAGTCCACGCGACTGAGCAACGATACGGCGCAGAGAAACTTCGCCCAGGTTGCGGCGCAGTTGGGGTGCGGAGGCGTCGCCGCAGCGCAGATCGACTGCCTGCGCGACGCATCATGGGAATCTATCGAAGGGCTGCTGGCCGCGAACGCGAGCCTGTCGTTCCTCCCCGTCGCCGACAGCCGCGTTGTCTTTGCGAACTACACCGCGCAATACGCAGCGGGCGCTGTCGCGCGCGTGCCGGTCATCATTGGGACCAACCAACACGAGCTGAATGCGCTGGATGAGCTCGTTCCAGGTGGGAACGAGTCGCATTCGGACGCAGTGACAAATGCCACGTTTCTCTGCACCGCCGCCGAAACTACGCAGCTGCGCCAGGCTGTCGGGCTTACGACTTATCGCTACCGCTATGATGGCAACTTTACGAATATCTCGCCGCCGACGTTCCCGGGTGCGTACCACGGCGCGGAACTGCCGCTCATCTTCGGGACTGCTGGCCAATACCACGGCGCGTCTACCCCGTACGAGGATGTGGTGAGCATGAAGTTGCAGGACTTGTGGTTGGCCTTTGCGCAGGATCCACAGAACGGGCTGCTGGCTGCGGGGTGGGCACCCTACGGCGCGGGCGTTGCGGTGCTATTGGGGGACACGGACACACCGGTAAAGCAAATCGATGTGCACGAGCTGGATGATGGTGTGTGCGTCAGTGCTGCTTTGGGTTAGCTGGAGCTGCGGTCGAAGTACGACGAACCTTTGGAGGGTTTTGAAAGGGAGTGGGACGAGTTTCGGGGACGGAAAGAAGTTCAGGGTCTTCTGGGCCATGAAGCCGTTAGTTGGATACAGCTCGCGGGAATTTGTTTTGTCATATTTTCCTTTTTTGGGGTGCAGGATGAGCGCGACCAATTTAGTTCACCGCTGCTTCAGCCACATTTGCTGTGGCACCGCCGAAGTGCGGTTCAGCCAACGAGAATAACGACTCGGAGTGCCACATATCATCCCATGGCCGACTACCAGGCACGTCACTGCAGACGCCTCGTTTCATCGCGAGGCCGGGACCTGTACGTAAGTTCTCGCGCGGCCGCCGTGATGGACTCGCATGAATCGAAGGTATTATCGTGGCTGAATTGCACCACACAGCAGGGAAGAATCAAGGGCTGTTAGGATTGTACACTACCATTCGCTCATCTAGAAGTCGAAACCAAGGCAGTTCTTGTAGTTGATGCCATTGTTCTCTGTTGTGATATATTTGGACGGTCGTCCGAATTTTAGTTTTTCCCTCAGAGTCACATTCCACGACGAGCTACAGGGAGTGCAGAAAAGTGAGTGTCCTGCAGTGTATCCGGGGCAACAGTGCGATTGGAGATAAGCGTTGGGTTGATTTTTCGTATTTCCCACCATTATTTGGTAAACTTTGCTATTTGCGATTGTATCGTTGGGATGTTGATTCTGAATCGTTCGTAAAGCTCACCGATGGCCTCGAGCTCCCGGCGCTTTCCTTCCTCACGACACGACACTAGCCAGCACCGCAAGTACCACCTTCGACGTTCCCCGACCTCACGACGTCTCCTACGTCAAGAATCCACCCCAGAACTCGGCCCCCGTCGTCCTGTCCTTGTTCCTCTACATACCAACCTCCGTCGCCGGCCCTGGCGTCAACAGGACCCAGAGAAGCTCCAGGACGACGACATGACAACAGTACAGCTCGGCTCAAAGCGCAAACGCGTAGCTAGCGCGAACGAGAACGCGCATGGCGGCGGACGGCGAACCCGTGGCTCAGGCAGGCTCAAACGTCTCCGGTCGGACGCGTACGACCCACCCGATGAAGGGGAGGCCAGTGGGATGGATGTCGATGGCACCCCACCACCGAGGCGCTGGTCGGCGTCTGCTTCGGACGACGACTCTGACGGCCTATCATCTGAATTGTCCTCGGACGACGAGCAGGCTCAATCCAGTACGTATCTTGTCTTGAACCGGCCGTGTTTATTCCCTGATTTTCTACTATTACAGCTGATGACCATCTCATAAATGTCGCTTCCGCGAAAGAACTCCAGCGTCTTCGCAAAGACTACCTCGTCCGCCTCTACGTCTCCGCTGGCCTTTCGGACGAAGCAGAAACCCTCACAAAATCAGAGATTATCGACTGCATTGTTGCCGCCCGCGACGACGTCGCCGACCTGCCGCCGTCATCTCCCCGTGGTGCCTCGTCGGACGAGCGAGAAAACGACGCAGACGAGGATGAGGTCCTCACCCCAACACCGGGTGGTCGGACCCGCTTCGCAAATGGCCTCCGCCGCCGTGCAACAGTGAACAATGAAATGGACAGGGTCCGCTCGCGGCCATCCAAGAACCGCAGCTTCTCGATGGGTAACCTGCTCGTCAACACCGACCCCGATCCAAGCACCATCGCCTCCGGTTCAAATCTGAACGGTGCTTCTGCCTCCAGCCCCGCACAACGGTATGTCGAGTTCTACCTCCAAGTTGATTGTGCTGACCAATCATCCGGATTTAGCCGTCCCAAACTGTCACGAGCACTGAGAACCGCACCTGCCCAACACACATCCTTTCCGCCGCTGCACCCCACGCACGCAGTGTCCTCACCGCCCGCGACCCGTCTGCGCTCGCGCAAGACGAGCGCAATTCTGTTCTCGCTGTCCGCGCCGCTGTCATCTGCTTCGGCGTCGTCACCCGCGATGTATACCGACGGTTTCTCGTTCCCCGACCCCACCACCCGCCAAACGGCCGCTCCCAAGGGCCGCAGCGGCAAAGGTAAAGGGAAACAAGTCGAATTTACGGACGACCTCGTCGCCGAGGCTGAGCGCGAGAAGGAGCGCGAGCGCGAGCGGGCACGGCGCGCACTCGCCGAGGAGAGCGACCTCACCGAGCTGGACGACGAGGAATGTCCGGGCGATCCAAGCCCCCGGCGTCTGCGCAGCAAGGACAAGGTGCGCGAGCGGCTAGGGAACGGGACTGTCAACGGCAAGGGCAAGGAGAACGTCGCTGTCAACGTAGGCCT
Organism: Mycena maculata; assembly: GCA_029448575.1. Lineage (NCBI taxonomy): Eukaryota > Fungi > Basidiomycota > Agaricomycetes > Agaricales > Mycenaceae > Mycena > Mycena maculata. The sequence goes on from JARJLG010000105.1 coordinate 78,103, forward strand.
CGACTCGCGGCGTGTCACGCCCGGGCGGCGCGGCAAGAAACCTGTGCCCGAGCAAGAGGAGGTCGCGGCACAAGTGGAGCAGAGTGACACGGAAGACGAGGAGCGGGACGAGTTGGCGACCCCGTTGGCATCACCGTCGCGGAATCGCCAACCGCGCTGGAGCCAAAACCACCGGCATGTCTCCCCGCTGGAAGAGGTGCAGCGGACGCCGCTCGCGCGGAGGCTGCGGCCGCGGACACGTCGCAGTGGGAGCGTCGAACCGCCGCCGAGCGACGCGGACGGTGATGGGGATGACGAGCAGGAGGATGACGATGACGACGAGGAGACGACTGTTGATGGCGAGGAAGCTGAGGCAGACGAAGACGAGGAGCAGACGATTGCCGTTGAGCCCAGGAAACTCCGCAATGGGAAGATCGTCGGTGACGACATGGACATGGACGAGACCGAGGAAGACGAGGTCGATGAGGACCTCGAGGCCGAGGAGGAAGTCGATGAGGACGCTGAGGAGGCCGAAGAGGACGCCGACGAAACTGAAGAGGACGGCGAGGAAGTTGAAGAGGATGTCGAGGTTGAAGCCGACGCCGAGGGTGAAACTGACGAAGACCCCGAAGCCGAAGTGCAGGAGGAGGATGAACCGATGGAGGATGACGATGGTCTGTTCTTTCACTGTTGCCTATCAATTTCGCTTACATTCAATCCAGTCGATCTGACCATCGCCACCGCCAAGACGCTCGTCCGCCTCCGCCGCGACGACCTCGTCCGTCTCTGCGAGACCCGTGACCTCGAGGCTGTCGGCACGAAGCCGCAACTCGCTGAAGCGCTGCTCCAGTGGCGCGACCGTCACGCGGATGCATCCTCCCCGTCCTCGGTGGGCACCGTAACGGGCCGCCCGCCGTCGACCGTCGTCAAGCGCCGCCGGAACCACTCGCAGCCGCAAACACCCGTCCTGCTACGCTCGCAGCACGTGCACATCGACGAGCCTGTCACGCCCGAGCCCAAGGAGGCGCCCGTCGGCGAGCCTGAGCTCGAGCTCGATTTGGAGAGCCTCGGCCTCGAGGACCGCGAGATTCCGCCGGACAAGCTGCAGAAGCTCGAGAAGATCGGCAGCGGCGGTTTCAAGGATGTTTTCATCGGCAAGTTCAGAGGGCGGCGCATTGCGATCTCCGAGTTTAGGGGCCAGCTAAGTGCCAGTGCGTAGCTCTTTTGCGGTATAATTTGAGGCAGCGCTGATTACATTTAAAAGTGGACATCAAGGAACTCAAGCTTCTCGGAGGCTTTGACCACCCGAATATCGTTCGATTCGTGAGTAGATTCTGCGGCGAGTGCTTTAGCGATTGCTGACCCGGTGCCGATAGCTTGGAGTGAGTATACCCGAGAACACTCGCGAAACGCCGGTCATGATCGTGAGCGAGTTGTGCTCTAACGGCGACCTCTTCGACTATGTCCGCAACGTGCCGGCGCCGTCGCTGAACAAAGTTGTACGTACCTTTTTCCAGTTCCTGTCTTTCATTCATTAAACCTACCCTGCAGCTTGCGATGATGCTTGACATTGCCCGCGGGCTCGAGTATCTCCACCTGCGCAAACCGTCGGTGATCCATCGGGACTGCAAGTCGTCGAACATCCTCATTACCGCCAAGGGCACCGCGAAGATCGCAGACTTTGGGCTCGCAAAGGTCAAGCAGTCGACGCGGTCGATGGTGCGCAGCTTGGTCGGCACGGTCAACTGGCAGGCCCCGGAGCTGTGGCACGCGCACCCAAAGTACAACCATAAGGTTGACGTGTTCAGCTGCGCGATGGTCTACTGGGAGATGCTGCAATGGAACGCGAAGGAGAAGAAGTTTCCGTGGGAAGGCATGAACGAACATGCAATCTATGAGATCGTTGGAACCAAAAAACAGAGGTGTGTTTTCCTGTCATTGAATTCTTCTCTTGTAACTTTACTGACGCCGTCGTTCTTAAGGCCATCTACCATCAACCTCAGGAAACAATGGTCCCCCGCGATCGTGGACCTGATAGAACGCATGTGGGCGCACGACCACGCGGACCGGCCGACCATGTCGGAGGTCGTAGAGGCCCTCGAAGAAATGAAGAAATGACTGCTCGTAAACGAACTTCTAGGGGACCTTTACGGCTTTTTCTCTTTTCTCATCTTTATATATCTATTACACGAAAATGCTTCTGCTTAGGGCCATTGGGCTTTATATTTTTTGTCTTATCATCCATACAAGCATCTGCGTATATATAAACAATCAATGTATTCTAGTCGCAATAAATCCAATTCACTATATCAATGTACTGGTGTGCTTCACCACGAACTGTTACGGTCAAAGCGTCGCGATATTTGGTTCGCTTTGGCTTGCGTCTGCGCACGGACCAACTGCTCACAGAGAGCATAGAGGACGTCTACTGCTCAGTTGGAGTCTTATCTTCCGAGACGTCCCCACGCGTCGCCTCCAAATTGTACTGCACGTTCCTCCGGTACTTCGTCGCTAAATCAGCCGCGGTCTTGACCTGCGAATTTTCCCGCAAGATCGACTGCGACTCTATGAGAAAGCACTTCGCAGGAGGGTATTTGGTGCGGTGTTGAGAGGGGCGGCTCACCTCCATGTAGTGGTTGAGCTCGAGGATTGTCTCGGTGCATTTTGACTTTGGGAGAGAGGTCAGCGTGGGGTGGCGCGGCTCCGTGAGTGGTTTACACACTGTATTTTTCAAGATGCGCTCGAGGAGGACGGCTTGGCGTTCAGCGTGGGGGTTCTCCATCGTGAACCTGGATAAAGAGGACGAAAGACACTCGTAAAGACGGGTCCCGTCACGACGGTCACGCACTTGTTCCTTGTCACGGTCAGCTCGGACCTGCCAACAAATTGAACACACACGATCAGCTATCACAAGAAAATCAGGTCCAGAGTAACCCCCAACGACGACGGAAATCAAAATCCGAGTCAACACGCATCGAACACAGTCAACCACATCTCTTCAAGCTTTGAACCAATGGAGGGACAGTCATGCCCCCACAATACGGGGATCCTCCAACTGCGCCAGACCCGGACTCAGACTCGTCCATGAGTTGCCCTTAAGTTGCGCCAGAGTCGTGCCTAGCCGAGCACATGCGCCAGACTCGGTTAGTGCGGATCAGACTCGGATCATCCTCTTTATTGATTCCCCGGATTGCTTGTGCCCACCCGGCCTTCTTGGGGGAGGTTTAATTTCATAGAGAAAGCGCCAACGAGTCTTTAGCGTGCCGACCTGAGATGCCCCGGTTCGGGGGACCCCCCGAGCGCAGCGAGGGAGGGGAGGGGCATCGAATGGTCGGTACTCTTGGCGCACACTCCGAAATGCCTAGTACATTTTTACTTTGCAAATGCTACTCTAGCTACATTTCCTTGTAGTAATTGTAAAGTATCTAAATAAGATCCTTCTCGTGCCATCATGCCGACAGTTGCCGTTCATCAATTGCCGGGATCACCAGCGCCAGACTGGATCGAATCTGGCGTAACTCTTTCGCTTTAGCCGACGAGTCTGACTCTGGGTCTGGCGTCGTTGACACATCCCCCCACAATACCGATGCCCATATTCGTCACCTGATGATGATCTCGAGGAATTTTTGAATCTTCATCGGCGTCCGGATAGTGAGCTTCGCGAGAGAGGTGTCGCACTTTACTCTCTAAACGTCTCTTGACCTTTTAGACGGAGAAACATATTCATAATTCCGTGCGTGTTGCCCGATTATATCCCACGCGGCCTAAGGATTTGCATTTAGATCCTTGCGCTTCCATTTGCAAAGCAATCGTCAGACGAGGAGTATGTTTTCGTGAAATACGTTCGCAAATCCAAATTCCCAAGGGGATGTTGGACCTAATCGCAAGAGGTGAGTGATCTCTTATGGCAACAGGGACCAGGCAGCTTCACATTTCGCCTCAAATTGATGTAGATCACTCTCATCAGTGCACCACATGTTCGGCATTGTAGATAGGACCCCTGGCACACCTCTCTCATCATATGACCTACAACCCAGTATACAGATCAAATGGCTAGTTACTGGTGTTGTGGGTAAATTCGTCAGCAGAATAATAAAATCCCAAAAAGGAAAGAGAAGGGAGAAGAAAGAAGAGAGAGGGAAGATTCACACCAGCTATTCCAAATATTGGATGGGGGTTAGGATGCATTCATATCTACATAATTGCTTCCTCACATATTTTTTTCGGCCTGCGGTGCAAATTTGAACAGAGCAGCTTTGGCCGTGCCCCTGTCAAGAAAATCGCGGGCAATTGCCATTTTGGCTTAAATGGACCAGGTACTCGTGTGTTGCCGATGCCGGTCCTGTGATTGGGTAAATATCGCAGGCAGGCCGACCAAAGCCGAGGTACAACCTGTGTAAAGACCACGTCAACTTTCAATGTGCCGACACGTTGTAAAGTCGTCCACTCAGTGCCTACAACCTATAACCATTCACCGCCTTCCAGACCTTCCAGAGTTTGCCCAATTGTGTCTGATTTGAACTTAATTATATTTAAACTGACCTCAAGGCTCAGTTGGGGCCGCGAAAATTGTAATGATGTCACACAGATGCAGGCATTCGATTTGGTAGCTGGTTCATTTTGAGTAGAAGGTAAATGATCACATATATATTTAGAATCTATAGACTGGGTCTTGTGGTTGGAAAAAAATTTGGCTGATTTGAAACTTGTTGACCCAAATCCCAGTGCTGTTCACGTGGGCTTGGTGATATCATCTTAAGCTGAAACATGACTTCAGACCTGTGATTTTGTTGAAGAATGACCCATACACTTCTAAACGCTGCACTTCTCACAATCCCAGCAAGGGTTGGTGCATTTGCACCAGTACTGCCAACCATGAAAGGCCTGGCAGCAAGCGGTGCACATCTACATTTGTTTGATTGTGAGACTACTAAACTGCTCTGATAATTTGATCTGCAGAGAATGAAGCCTTTACTGCAGGCTGGGTGCTGCATTCAAGAACCTGAGCCTTTTATTTTGCGGTCTGATGCTCCCCAAATTATCCAGGCACATATTCAACTCAGACTCTCCTGACTCTCTGAGTCATAAGGTACTTACTCGCTACTTCCCCTCATGCCTTTGGCCTGGCCCATCCAAAGAGTCAAAAAATAGGTACGTCTCTCATAACTACCTACCTAGTACTGCCAACATATGTATGCACCATATTAAATATCCAAGTACCACCGCTGGCGCAGATTCAAACATTTCTGAGGCTCCAGGGGGCGGGGGACATATGCAATATATTTGAGCACCATAGTATTGAGCAAGGAGGGAGGACGAGCAATGGATTGGCAGACGTGCACAGCTTCGATCAAATTCAGCTGCAATACTGCCCACAGCATCAGTAACTGGCTGATCAACTCTTGCTAATATGCTAATATCTTCTGATATGATATATATCTAGTGCTGTATGTGAACTATAACTATGTACTTAGCTAATCTGAATCAAATGCAATCAGTTCCTCCAAGTCAGTGGCCTTCTTCTTCTTTGGTGAATCCTATACCCAATGTCCGTGTTGCCTGGGTTTGCAACAATCTAGCCGCATCCGGCCCATCGAATTTAGCCTGCAGGCGCTTGCTCTTGATAGTGAATGAGGTATCATGGGCCTCATCTTTTCCCTTCATGTCTCTCCTCACTTTCTTCCTCTTCTCTTTCTGCCTTCCTATCATCCCTCACCTTTTTAAGCACCTCCTCATTTGTTGGCTCCCGTCCCAGTGATCCTCTCAACTCTTCCGTTGCTTCGGAGCGCAAATCCATTTCTTTTTTGATCTGGGTTTGAGTCCCCTTTCATATGCCAATGTGAGGATTTCAATGAGGATTTTTCGCTCTAATGGCTAATTGTTGTTGCTCCTCTGTCAGATCTGGATGCCACAGACACGGTACAACAAATCTAATCCTGAAATCAGCACACTGTCAAACTTCTGAGCAATGGACACAACTGTGAGTTCGGGCCAATGTTTATTAAAGGTGCATGCCCACAAAATGCAAGTGGTCCCATTGACTGACCTTTCTCAAAGGTTTGAATATATTGAATTGTTTTAGTTTGCCTTTCTTCATCTGATAGGCACAAGAAATGGATAGCTTCTGGAGGAGAGTTTGAGGGATTTCTTCCTGTTGTTTTGACAGATGCACAAGTTAAGGTCCAAATAGCCTTTTCTTCATGGTCTCTATATAAGTAGGTGGGCAGTCAAGCCCTCTTTGGGTCCCTTATCAAGGATAGTTGTTCAACTGTGGCATCATCATCATCCTCCTCGCTGTCCTAAAGAAATTCAGCTTGAATTACCCAGTTAGAAAAAAAGAATTACTGTGAGTTCTGGGAGATCTGAGTCTGATATCTCTGACCTTGTGTCATCTGCAAGTACAGCTTTTTCGCTCTCATCTTGATCCACATCTTATTCCTCCTGTACCACCTCTTCCTCTTCTTCAGATTCTGATTCAGTTGCAACCTGAACTACTGTAAGCACATAGGTACAAGTGTGTGAGTAGGTTGTATTGTATGTAGTACGAGCAAGCTTACCCTTACTGCAACTGATGTTGTAGTGAGTCACAGCGCTGGCCCCTCAATTAAGTAGGCATTTTAGTTAGCTCCACTTCTTTAAGTATGGTAAAACAAATAAGTCGGCCCGATACTTTATTGATCATATCAAATTTAACTGAAGGAGAAACCTCGGCACAATTTCTATGTTCGCTAAATCAGATGCAATCAATTAAGTTTTGGGCCGAATTATTTGTTTTACCATACTTAAAGAAGCGGAGCTAACTAAAATGCCTACTTAATTGAGGGGCCAGCACTGTGAGTAAGGGTATCGAACGCGGGTGTCACAGTATATCAATACCTGTGAAATCCCGATTGGGGTACATATAAGTCTGTGGTGTCGAAACAGCCTCCAACTGATTCTTCAACTGGAATCTGGGCGTCTAATTCCTCAGTCAGATATCTAACCAGAGAATTGACAGTGTCCTCTCCCTGAGAAGCCAGGTAATCTTTCTCTTCTGATATCAGTTTTGTCAAGGGCTTGAGACTTAGGTTTTGCACATGCATTAGTGTTTGTGGTAACCTCCTGTAAGAATCCATCATATCTTCGGTTGTTGCTTCTTCTCCCTCCTTGTCTAAGATATCTTCCCAGTGCTCCCCAAAAATCACAGGTCCTAGTCCATCGAAGAGCAAAATAGCTTGAGCTACCTCTCCCGAATCAAAGAATGAAGGTGCATCCACCATATTGGTTTTGCTAGCTTTCTTTAAGTGATTAATCACTCATTTTTGTCACGATTTAGATGCTATCTAATCGCGACAACGCCTTATCTAAGCGCCTAATCAAGTGCTCGTCTATTTAAACACCAAGGCTATGCTTGAGTCATCAGTGATTGGACAGCCAGGGATCGGGTTCCCACAGGAACATGCCGATGAAGCACAACAGATTGGTGATCGGACAGCTGACAGGTGTCATGCTGCAGACATGTGGAGTATGCATGGGCATTACTCAGAACACATGGCTTCAGGACGTTTCTTACTCAGAACACATGGTTCTAGCATGTTAATTACTCAGAACACATGGTTATGGTGCTTGTAGCACATGGACGCTCTATTGTATATATTATTAGCACTAGTTACATAGCCACAGTTGAACAGTATAAGTAGTGTAGCTAGTCGCTTGTATTCCTTAGTCTTTTATTCCATCATTCTTCGAGCCTCACTCTTACCAAGCACCTCCAATCCGCATTGTGCGTCCATTGGGTGTTCTTGAGCCTTGAGCGTGACATAATAAAAGACTACCCTTCATACCTAGTGATCGTCACAGGCCGGGCCACCCGTGGTGGGTCCCGGGTACGGGTCCACCTCAAGATTTTTGCTGGACCCGTGGGTACCTGTGCTCGACCCGTGGTTGTCCATAGGTAGTTTAAACTGTTAGCAAAACAATAAACGAGAAATGAGCAACAAAAAGCTCACGATCGCATTGTGATCGCCATCACCAATGAACCCGAATCGTTACGCATCAAGTCATGATCTAACGCTTTCCCAACAGTTTCCTCTGGTCTCCCGACCTATGCGCCGCCCTCCGGGATTGCTCCCTTAGGAATTGGAAATGCAAGGATCTGTTAAGAGTCGTGATGCGATCCAGCAAAGCCCAGCTCCCTCACCGCCATGGGGACACGTTCTCACGTCCGAATCGCCAAGCGTGCGCGCGTTGCATCTTCCAACGGTTCGACGGGCTCCAAGGCCAGCGAAATTATCTCTACCACTGTCAAGGCCGTGAAGAAGGTCACACGGAAGGCGGTCAGCTTCCTATCTCCCAAGAAGAACACTAACACCGGCCACAAAAGTGATACACCACTTCGTCCATCGGCTTCTGCCTTGGCTCCTCGCACCCGCTCTCGTTCCTCTTCGAATGCATCGATACCGTCCCTTGCACCGTCCTCCTGCCAGAATATGTGGTGTGCCTTACTTCCAGCATGCTCTGATGTGTTCTTCATTGCAGGCTCGTTCCAATTCAATGATGAGAACGAGAGTGCATCTATCAGTTCCAACACTTCGCTTCTGGACGCCAACATGGAATCTGTCACGGAGATCTCTCCGAAGGAGCAGGATAAATTGGATTTGGGTGCGTCATTGGTTGATAGGACTGGTTTCTGCACTGACTACTGGTATTCAGAGCATACCAAACGGTCCTGGAGCAGCACCATTTATGCCTTCTTCACCAACGACGTCGAAATTGAATACCGCAGCGGCCAACTCCACCATGTCTTCACCTGCGCTGCGAGGGGCTGTGGCCATCGTGTTACGCGCAACCAGACGACGCTGGATCGAAACTCCATGAAGAACCTCAAGAAACACACCAAGAAATGCTGGGGAGCCGATACTGTAGATGCCGCAAGTGATCTGGGCTCTTTGGACAAGGCCCGAGAGCTCTTGTCAACTCACAAGGGTGCAAAGAGTGCTCGACTCACCGATATTTTCAGACGCAACACTCCAGGTGGCAACCTCGACTATGTCTCCCAGGTCCCACTCAGCAAGAGCGAGACACGGTACGGTCTTTCAAGCCTTTCAATTAGTCATTCTGATGTTTGTCAAGCACTGGTTTTGTTCGATGGATTGCCGAAAGCCTGCGGCCCTTTGTCATTGCCGCCGACCGTGGCTTCTGTTACCTCATGCGATCAGGCCGCCCCACTATGTGGATTCCTTCTCCGACAACCATTGCACGCGATGTTAAACTTCTCTTTGGCAAGACTCGGGTGCGCCTTCGTGATCGATTCCACGTACGTATTTATTGTTTCCCCCAGATCATCACTCAATACACCCCCGAAGGACCGCGACAGATGTGTTAGTCTTGCAACTGATGCCTGGACGTCACCAAACCATCGCGCTTTTGTTGCCGTGACCGGGCATTGGGAGGAAAACGGGCAGAAGGTTGACTGTCTTCTGGATTTCATCGAGGTTCCCAAGGTACGTATTTCTCATCCTTTATACTCGTCTCTGATACTTCTTAGTCACACACTGGGGATACACTCGCCAACGTCCTCGTTGAAGTCGCCACTGCGTATGGTATCAAGGACCGGATTATGAGCGTCACCTGCGACAATGCATCTAATAATGACACCATGATAGATGCGCTCGCTACCCTGCTGCCACATTTCGGCGGGAAGAAGGACCAGATTCGCTGCTTTGCCCACGTCATCAACCTCGTCGCGAAGAGCTTCTTACGTTTGTTTGACACTGTGCGCACGGCAGGCGATGGGGATGATGATGGGGAAGAGAACTGAAGAGCTGCCGGATTTGGAGGATCTGCTCAGTGAGATGCATGATATGGAGCGCACGGAGGCCGAAGGGGATGATTCAGATGATATTTTTGATGAGGTGGCAAACATGCTCGACGAGGAACGGGAGACTTTCTTTGAGGACACAACTGTAATCCGTGGGGCTATTGGAAAGGTACCGTACTCATAATACATTATGTTTTTGCGTTGGACTTGAACTCACACTTAGTAGGTCCGTACCGTTGCGAACAAAATCCTTAACTCACCTACGAAACTGCGTCCGCACTGGGACAAGATTGTTACGTCGAATCGTTTGCCGCCGCATGTCCTCCCTCGCGACGTCAAGACACGTTGGAACTCAACTTACGACATGATCAATACTGCGTTGACGTATCGTCGCGCTCTCCACGAAATCACGCTGGACAGCGACTACGGCCTCACCAGCCAATACCTCTTTGCTGATGAGTGGGCCATTCTTTCTGATTTGCGCGACATTCTTTTGGTACATTATATTTTCCACGTAAATTTATTGATAATCATCTTTTGACAGGCTTTCAAAGACGCGACCCTCTACTTCTCTCGTGATTCGGCCACGATCGCAACTGTCATCCCGGCTATGGATAAGCTCGACTCCATGCTCGCCACCGCCATTATCATGAAACACGATGGCGAACAGAAAACCTTCACCCCTGCTGTCAAAATTGCTCTCGTCTACGCGAAGAAGACGCTGAACCGGTACTACGCGAAGGCGTACTATAACCGTGTACAGCGCATTTGTCTCAGTGGGTATTCCACATGCCGTCTTGAATAATGCTGATCCTCGGTCAGTTCTTCACCCGCGGTACAAGACCGGTTATCTGCGCGACAATGACTGGGATGAAGAAGACATTGAATCTGCGAAGCAAGATGTCCGGGATGTCTACGAGTCGTATTGTGAGTTTTGGCAGGAGATTTTACAGGCACAATCCGAACGTAACTCGTCTGAGCCTGACGGGACTGCCTCGAAGGTACGTCACTCCGTCTCACTCGCGGGACAATGATTAACTTCGACGGTAGAGCTCTTCAATGTCATCCAAGGTACGCAACCTTTCCATGGTGGGCGCACCAGCATATACTTATTCCTCTCAGCTGGGCTCTTCCAACATCAACCTCTTCGACAAGATGGAGTTGGATGACGATGACGCCACTGCGCTTGCTGCCGAGGCCATCGATGAGCTTGATCTTTATCTCACGGAGCCGTGGGTGAAGGGTATCACCGATGTCTTGCAATGGTGGGCCCTCAACGCTGGTAAGTATCCCATTCTTTCCAGGGTTGCCCTCGACAAGCTCTCTTCCCCGCGTACGGCTTTACATTCTTTAATGGTCTCTCGGCTAACATGTTTAATCCAGCAACCTCCGTGTATGTTGAACGTCAATTCAGCGGCGGCCGCCTCCTAGTTTCAAGCGTTTGTAATCGCCTGTCAGCTCAAAGCATCCGGGAGTTGATGTGTTTGGGGTGCTGGAGCCGCCAGGGATTTGTCGAGGAAGATGATTTCAAGGTGGTTGCACAGCTTCCAACAGTTGAGGAGGAGGGGGGAGATGGGAGCGAATGAAGTGGACATTTACTATAATTTAGGGCTTTGCTTCGTTCAAATCAATAGCCATATATGTTTTTTTCATGGGTGTTGATTTACAGGCACCGTAAAAACCCCAAAAAAGCACGCAGGCCTCCACGGGTCGCACGGGTCGCGGGCCACCCCACCAACCCGCCACCCGTACCCGTACCCGTGAGTGCGGGTACGGGTTTTGGCGGGTGCGGGTACGTGTCCCCACGCCGGTACCCGCGGGAGGCCCGTGGCGATCACTATTCATACCTTCGTACTGCCCCTACCCTCCGACCTCCTTTCCCTTTCCCCCCATCCCTCTATCCACTACTTGGTTTCTTACCCTCTACTTGGCTTCTCGTATTTGAAGTTCCATTTTCCCTATTCCCCACCCGCCGATTCTCTACCTCGTCCACAGCGAGTCTAAACAAGTGCAGCACCAGTTGTTTTCGGTTTACCGAACAGACAGACGCTAGGCCACGGGAAATGTTGAGTCCGTCCCAAGCCACATAGCAGTCGCAGGAGTGCCAGCCGGACCTTTGGGGAAGACTGCCTCGCTATTGCCGGGGGTGTTGTAGAAGACCCGAGGTAGTTCCATTGCAAGAGACCGTTGCAATTTCACCAACCGCTGAGTGTGGATTCGTACCAACACAGTGACCTTCCGCGCCCCATCCACCTCCTCTTCGTCAGGAACCTCATCCTTATACCGCTCCGCCGAACTTCCTACCTTCACCCCGTTTGACCGATTTTACTCCGCCCTCGCCCAACTACCTTACCAACCCCCTCGCCCGTCGCTCATATTACCAATGGCCGACGAAGACCAGAACCAGGGCACCACCTCTTACATGCCCGCTATGGACCTCGACCCCGCCCCGAGAGAGACTAGGTCCTCTCGGGTCACCCTCGCCCGTCTCCCCCCCACCTTCGATGGCTCTGATAAGAGCAAGTGGGAAACCTTCCTCGACGCCCTCCTTAATTACCTATGGGCGTACGACTTGGAGTTTGACTCCGAAAAGAAGAAGATCGTGTTCACCCTCTCGTTATTGGGTCGTACCGATGGTGCCTCGTGTCCAGCCACAAACTGGGCACGTAATTGGCGAAAGCGCATGCTGCGCGAGGGGCTTGACAGCCTCTACCACTTCGATGATCTGATCTCGGATCTAGAAGCGACGTTCCAGGACAAGAACGTCAAGCAGGCGGCGCACATGTGCCTTACGACAACCCGGCAGGGAAAGACTCCCCTGGCCGACTTCATCCAGGCGTTCGAGTTGAACACCGAGGAAGCGGGGTACGCCCCGAACGACAAGGACACCCCCCACAATACCTTTCTTGTGGAAACCCTCGAGAACCTCGTGAATGAGGACGTCCGAAACCAGCTATACGCTGGAGGGGTAGAAGTCCCGGAGAATTACGCAGGACTCAAGAAGAGGCTGACGGCGATCAGCGGGGTCATGGAGCGGAAGAAGCTCCGAGAGGCTCAACAGAGCCGGATGTTCTGGGCCCTGGCACATGCACAAGCGCCGGCTGCTAAGTCATCACCAGGGTTCGGGCCGGCGCCCAACCTTGCAAAGAAGATCGGGCCGGGGGAGACCGCCCCGATGGACGTGGACAGGGCCAGGCAGACCGCCCGCCCTTTTGTATGCTATAACTGTGGCAAGGAGGGCCACATGAAGCGGGAGTGCCCAGAGCCTCCCAAGCGGAAGTTTGATATCCGGTCGATCAAGACTGAGGACTACTCGCAGGACGACCTGCAGGCTCTCGCAGCTGTCCTTCGCGAGAAGGGTTTTTAAAGGGGCCCCCGCTTGCGGCCAAAGCGGCGCCCCCTATCACGAACAAATATGCACATCTCAAGGACATTAATATTAGCAACGTAGTTACAGACCCGGCATATGATATTTATACCCCAGAAAATACTAGTTTACGAAAGAGCATAAACGATTTCCTAGTAGCTAGTGTAGAAAACAAACAAAAAATACGTATCTTGGAGAATCAGAATCGGAAACATAATATTCACAATCGAAAGATGGACGAAGTAAATAAGAGATGGAGTGCATTCAAAAAGGCCCCTGGAACCCAAACCAGTGCGAAAAATAGTGAGACGAAAAAGGACGGCGATGCCGTGAGGGCTCAATCCCAGGATCGGGAGGAAGCGCCCAAACAAAAGAAAACATGCGTGACACTGAGTCAGAAGAAGACACAGGCAGCACAGAAACTGGCACAGCCTGAGGACCGGCTTGCCAAGGAGATGAAGGAACTCCAGAAGCAGAGGCGGCATCACGAGATGCTTGTTCCTGTTATGTTGACTGCGTTGGACACCGGGAAGACGCGCGCTGTCAAGGCTCTTCTCGATAACGGTTGCACTACCACGTGCATCGATCGAGATTATGCCAAGGCAGAAGGCTTCGAGCTCCACGAGCTTGACATGCACATCGTCGCCCGCAACGCAGACAGAACAGAGAACTCTCGAGGAAAGATCACTCACTACGTTGAGTTGATGCTTTCGGTCGGACCCCACGTTGAGCGCCAACGGTTCTTGGTCACAGGACTGGGCAAGGCTCGCGTGTTCATTGGGTACGACTGGTTGTTCAAGCACAACCCCGAGGTGGACTGGCGATCCCAAAAGATCGTATTCAGTCGTTGCCCACCCGAGTGCAACATGCACGGCACGGAATACCGGACTGGATTGTCCGCGGAGGAAGAGAAGTTGGAAGACGGCGAGTCGATCTTATTGGTCGACTTCGCAGAACAGATTGATCTGCGTGCGCAAGGATCACAGGCGCAGCAGATGGCAGAGGAAGCGAATCGTGGGAAGGAGAGCATGACCGAAGGGAAGGTCCCGGAGGAGTACCACGAGTTTGTAAAGGTGTTTGCAAAGGAATCGTTTGATGCCATGCCCGAGAAAAGGCCGTGGGATCACGCAATCGAGCTTAAGCCAGGGTCAAAGGCCGTAGATTGCAAGATCTATCCGCTCTCGGTCACGGAGCAGGGGAAGTTGAATGAGTTCCTGGAGGAGAATCTGAAGAGCGGGAGGATCCGACCCTTGAAGTCGCCGATGACTTCGGTGTTCTTCTTCGTGAAGAAAAAAGATGGCAGCCTACGTCCAGTCCAGGATTACCGGAAGCTCAACGAGATGACAATTAAAAATCGTTACCCACTTCCGCTAATCTCAGAGCTTGTAAATAACCTCCGTGGCGCCAAATACTTCACGAAGTTGGATATCCGATGGGGGTACAACAATGTGTGGATCAGGGAGGGAGATGAGTGGAAAGCGGCGTTCAGGACGAACCGAGGGCTGTTCGAGCCGCTCGTGATGTTCTTCGGCCTGACGAATTCCCCAGCGACGTTCCAGACAATGATGAACAACATCCTTCGAGAACTCATAAACGAGGGAAAGGTCATAGTCTACCTGGACGATATCCTTATCTTCACCGACAACTTGGAGGAGCACAGAGCACTGACAAAGCGGGTACTTAAAATCCTGCAAGACAACAAGCTCTTTCTCAAACCAGAGAAGTGCGACTTTGAGAAGACGGAGATCGAGTATCTAGGAGTCATCATTTCCTACAACTCGATGAAGATGGACCCGGTGAAGATCAAGGGCGTGATGGAGTGGCCAGAACCAAAGAACCTTAAGCAGACACAGGCGTTCTTGGGTTTCACAAACTTCTATTGTCGCTTCATCCGAGGATATGCAGAGATAGCAAAGCCAATGACGAGGTTGACTGGGAAGGAAGGCTGGAGTTGGGGAGAGGAGCAGAAGAGAGCGTTCCAAAGGCTCAAGGATCGCATCGCCGAAGACGCCATACTGGCGCTTCCCACAGATCACGGGAAGTTCCGAGTCGAGGCAGACACATCAGACGGAGCTATAGGAGCGGAGCTCGCACAGGAGCAGGAGGGCGAATGGCGCCCTGTTGCTTTCATGTCTCATGGACTCAATGAGACTGAGCGGAACTACGAGATCTATGACAAAGAGATGCTCGTGATCATGACCGCACTGGATGAGTGGCGGGAGTTGTTGATGGGTGCAAGCCAAACGTTCGAGATCTTTACTGATCATCAAAATCTCGAATACTTCAAGAAGCCTCAGAAGGTTAATCGCAGACAGGCCCGGTGGATTCAGGAACTGGCGGAGTTCAATTTCACATTGCACCACCGGCCCGGAGCGTTGAACAAGAAGGCAGATCTTTTATCTCGGAGATCGGATCACGACCAAGGGAAAAACGACAACGACAATGTCATTCTGCTGAAGCCAGAGTATTTCCGAGCACAGGACATAGTGCTGGAAGGGCCAGAGGCAGGGGTCTTGGAAGAGATAATAAAGGAGAAGAAGATCAATAAGAGCGTTAAGCTGGCGCTTGAGAAAAAGTTACCAGCCTGGGAAAAGAAGGACAGTATTATATATTACAACAAACTTATATATGTACCCCGGAATCAGGAGTTGCGCGATAAGATTATCGGACTCCATCACGACCTGCCCATGCTCGGCCATCCCGGAGAGAATCGCACGCAGGAAATGGTGGAACATAATTATTGGTGGCCGAGACTGGGAAACCAGGTCGCCGAATATATAAAGGCCTGCGAGGCTTGCCAAAGGACTCGAGTGCACCGGTACAAGCAGGGAAAGCTTAACCCGCACAAGATCGCCGAGGGGCCATGGCAGATTATATCTATGGACCTTATCGGTCCGCTGCCGGTCAGCAATGGCTTTAACGCCATCCAAGTCTGGGTCGACACTTACACGAAGATGCTCCATTGCGAGGCAACGAACATGGAGCTGACGAGTGAAGGTGTCGCCCGACTCACCCGGGATCACGTGATTAGATATCACGGCATTCCCCGTAAAATCATATCGGATCGGGACACTCGATATTTATCCGGGTTCATGCGGGAGCTTAACCAGCTCCTCGGCATCGAAATGAACCCGAGCACAGTGTATCACCCGATGACGGACGGACAGACGGAGCGAATGAATCAAGAGATTGAGAAATATCTCCGAATCTTTGTCAATCACCAGCAGTCGGACTGGGCTGAGTGGCTCGCCCTGGCCAATTTCACTCACAATGACAAGACAAGCTCGTCGACGAGCATGTCACCTTTTTATACGAACACGGGATACCACCCCTGGAAGGGGATAGAGAACTCAGTCGAATCGTGCAATGAAGCCGCGAACGACTTCGCACAGAAAATGAAGAGGATCCGTGATGAAGCATCGGTCGCTCTTGTGAAAACCCAGAAAAAGATGAAGAAGTATTATGACGCACATAGGCGTGAGCCGCCTGTATTTAAAGTCGGAGACAAGGTCTGGGTCGAGGGGACCAACATCGAGACGGACCGACCGACCAAGAAAATAGACGATCTCAGGCTAGGGCCTTACGAGATCCTGGAGAAGGCCGGGGCTTTGGCGTGGAAGCTGAGATTGCCGGAGACGGACCAGACATATCCAGTCTTCAACGAAGCACTTCTCACGCCTTACGTGGAGCCGCCGGAGGGACGAAAGGAGAAGCGGCCGGGACCGCAGATAGTGCAGGGAGAGAAGGAGTACGAAGTGGAGGAGATCCTCAACCACAGGAAACGTGGGCGAGGATACCAGTATTTAATCAAGTGGAAGGGATACCCGATCGGAGAACGGAATTGGGAGCCACGACGGAACTTGGCGAACACACAGGAGCTCTTGGACAGATATAATGTCGAGCACAACCTAAACGCCAACCATGTCATGCTTGCCAAGATCGCCGATGGGATGTCTGATGATGAGAAGAAGGCGCTAGCCGCTGAACTTAGACGCCAAGGCTTGATGCCACCCAAGGACGTGCAGGACGCAGAGGGTTTGATTGCCTGGGAACAGCCACAGACCGATGGGATTCCGGTCTTGCCGCTGGGGCACTGGGATTATTTAATCAAGCGGTATAAGCCAAAGCAGGAATCGGCTGACTATCCGACACGTTATTTATACGACCCCATCACAAGACAGAAGAAAATCGTGGAGAAGTTCCCTAACGAAGGATGCTCGCGCGGTACTTCAGTCAAAATTTAATTATTCCACGGTCGTCGGGACGCCGACCCTAGGAGGGGGGTAATGTCACAATTAAGCAGGCTATCTAATCGCGACAACACCTTATCTAAGCGCCTAATCAAGTGCTCATCTATTTAAACACCAAGGCTATGCTTGAGTCATCAGTGATTGGACAGCCAGGGATCGGGTTCCCACAGGAACATGCCGATGAAGCACAACGGATTGGTGATCGGACAGCTGACAGGTGTCATGCTGCAGACATGTGGAGTATGCATGGGCATTACTCAGAACACATGGCTTCAGGACGTTTCTTACTCAGAACACATGGTTCTAGCATGTTTATTACTCCGAACACATGGTTATGGTGCTTGTAGCACATGGACGCTCTATTGTATATATTATTAGCACTAGTTACATAGCCACAGTTGAACAGTATAAGTAGTGTAGCTAGTCGCTTGTATTCCTTAGTCTTTTATTCCATCATTCTTCGAGCCTCACTCTTACCAAGCACCTCCAATCCGCATTGTGCGTCCATTGGGTGTTCTTGAGCCTTGAGCGTGACAATTTTCTGACTATACATGAAACTCTCATCTCAACAAATCCCTATTATTTATGCTTACATTGAAACCACGTATCAGATTTGCACGTCTTGAACTTGTTACACTTTCAAGTTTTCCATGAACACTCAGTTCACGGGAATATCTACATTGAGCCCAATTTGATATATTTGACAATAGTAGTGACAACTTTACCTGACTGTGTCAGATGTTATTGTTACCAGCAAGAAACTGCCATCATTTTGCATTTCATTCCATTTTATGCTTCTGGCCAAAATTTTGCTATTTAATGATCAGTATGTTGACATTGACAATTAGTCTGTCGCCTCACTCTATTATAAAAATTTGGCACATTAGCTGGAAGCAAAAGCACGTGTATAAGGCCACCAAAATGACTGGATTCTTCTGGATTCGTCCCCAGAATGTTTTTCTTGTGCCATTTGAGTGGGTACTGGATTATATTAGATGTGGGGAAGCAACTATAATACTAATGACTCACTTCACAGGGGAAACCAAGCATTGACCATCCAGATGATAAATTGTGTCTATAAAATCGGACTAGTTTGTATATTTTTTAGACACCTGCTTCTGCACCACATTTGGAAGCAGTTTCCAGACCTATATCCTCAGCAGTCTCCTAAACTGTGCATTGTTGTATGGACATACCTGTTCTATCATCAACCCCCATGTGAATCGGGAACACAATCAATGCAATCCTATGGTCCAGTCTTGATGTTTTCTGATCATTGATTCATCCAGGGTTTTGGAATATGAAAGAAGGGTACATTCTCCCATACCTGCTTTTACTTGTTTACAGATGTCCGTCCAGATTCCTATTACCCTTGATGACCCAGCAGGAAAATGTGTTCTTGCCCAACAAATGAATAGAGCTAGAAAGGCAGCCAGCACTCATTTCTCAATAGCTTCAGGCATATAGAGGTAATGAGGCAGGGAGGGAGTTGTGCGTGTGTTCCACAGCCACTGCGTGACAGGCATGCCAAGTCAGTCCAAGCCTGGATCCCTGAATTTGTTCGGCTTGACATTTTTGGGGGAGACTTCAAGAAAATCCCAATAAATGCTTGAATAATTGGGCACCTTTCATACTTTCTGTGTCTCTGCAACTGTTTGTTCAGCAGACTTACCCCAGGACAATCAAGTCTTCATCAACATATTTGGCATAATGAGTCAATGTCAGCATCACATGATCGTGACACTCTCTTCTCGACAACCTTGAACTAAATCAAATCTCGGTCCATTCACTCAAACTAAATGACGGCCAGAATTGTTGGGACCTTCCTCAACTCTCCCTGCACTGTGTTTGCCGGCCGGATCAACACCGAGGCCACCCCACCGCATTCAATGACATGATATGTGCCTTGGAAAGAAAGGTATGGATCTCCTTCAAAAATGTGTCTATTTCCTCAAACTAAACAACCCCCAGCATTGTTTGAACCCTCCTCGACTCCCCCGACCTTGTGTTCGCCGGCCGAATCGACCCTGCAGCCACCCTATCACATTCAATGTCGATAATATGTGGGTATGTACCTTGAAAAGAAAGGCATAGATCTCCTTCAGAAATGCGGCCATTTCCTCAAAATAAACGACCCCCAGCATCGTTTGGACCCTCCTCAACTCCCCTGACCCTGTGTTCACCCACCGGATCGACCCCGTGGCCGCCCCATCGCGTCCGATGACGATAATATGTGGATATGTGCCGTGAAAAGAAAGGTATGCATCTCCTTCAAATCTTGGCCCATTTCCTCAAACTAAACGATGTCCAGCATCGTTGGGACCTTCCTCGGCTCCCCCTACTTTGTGTTCACCGGCCGCTGCCATCATGTTCAGTGATGGGAAGATGTGATTATTTGCCTTGAAAAAAGGTATGTATCTCCTTCAAATCTTGGCCCATTCACTCAAACTAAATGATGCCCAGCATCGTTGGGACCCTTCTCCATTCCCCCTGACCTGGCGTTCACCAGCTGGATCGACTCCGGGGCCACCCCATCATATCCAATGATGACAACATGTGGATATGTGCCTTGAACAGAAAGTTAGGCATCTCCTTTAAACCTTGGCCCATTCACTCAAAATAAACCATGGCCAGCATCGTTGGGACCCCCCTCGACTCCCTGACCCTGTGTTTGCCGGCAGGATCGACCGTGTCTGCCATCGCATCCAATACTTAATAGTTATTTACACTTAATTGACATTTATCCTTTAAATTTTGTACACGTCTATCTAATTGATATTCGGGTCAAATATGTGTGGCTCCCATAACAGGCGTGTGAGGCGTGGCAGCAGGGCATGGTATGCAGTCAGCGGGGTGTGGGCATGATGAGGAGGGGCTGCTCAGTGTACCACCCACAAGTCCCACTGCGTTGACCACCCACATAGAAGCAGGTTCTCAGGGCGTAGCGCTCGACTCATAAGACTTATAAACTTCAAAGTTTGCCCTATGATACAAAAAAATTGTACAGTTTAACCACAGTGAACAAATGAGAACAAATTTCAAGTCCTAACTGTCTCAATCCGGGGCGATAATGGCTACTACGTGGGTTTGCTGATGGTAGAAGGCGTCCCAGGGGTCCCCAGATGGCCGTCGAGCATAGGTTTGATGGCAACAGTGGCTACCTTCCCGAAATGGAAGCTGCCTGGTCCCTGTTGCAATAATCTCTAGATCTCACAATTTGATCTCATTAAGCGAAATGATCGGAACACTGAAAACACTGCTCGCCCACCGCTGCTCAGCGCTCAGCGCTCACCACTGCTTGCTCGTCATCCAGCCTGTTGTGGCCCCTACCCTCCAACGTAATCCAATGTATCTATGAGAATTGTATTATTTATATGTGCATTATTATTTATGGAGATAGGATTCCACGCTGGGTGCAGAGTAAGGGTGCTGCCAGAAAGGCACCCTAAAGGCTAAAGACCTGAGAAGAGACAGAGACAGGCTGGGCTGGGCTGGGCAAGCTAGAGCGAGAGAGATGAGCGGCGGCACGTTTCCTGGCGCGGTTGATGTGGCCAGCCCATCATTCCCATGGAGGGGGGGGGGGTCGTGGGAAGTATTTAGTGATCCAGAGATCACTGGCCTCTTGCCTAATCGCCGAACCCATTTGGTCAACGTGACTCCTTACATTTGGTTGATGTGGCCCCAGAAGCATGGTTGTTGCTGGGCCCGCTGTGTGCCTCCATGAATGGCGATTCATTACAAGTCCTTGAACTTATGAATTCAGAAGATTTTTTGAAAAGATGATAATGGTTAAATCCCACTTTCGCAGAGGTGATAGCGGGGAGGTCATCGATTTCCTGCACTACGAGGGCATCGCGCATCGCGACCTCTACTACAGAACCTTTTGATGCGGGAACCAGGGCCTGGCCTGGCCAACACCTGAATACCTTTCAGGACGAATGCCTCACAGAAATGACTCGCATGGCAGGAGCTATCTTTATTACTTCGGCCTCCCCAACTCCATTTCGAAACAGTGTGTCATTCAATTCCCAGCCGATCCCAACTAAAGCACGGAACTCTTCGTTAGTAGCCCCCCCTCGCTCTTATTTGGCACTCGCAGTGCGGACTGCACTTGATGTCGATGTCACCATAGCTGATGGCCATTAACTCGAAACAGTGGATCTTCGACTACTTGTATCCACTGGCTTCTTTCTAAAGTTCGTTGCACAACCATCACCAACCTTTCCGTACCACACGCACGGATCAACGAGATTAACACCCTGGCCGGTGTAGACTTCCTGATCATTGCACGTCGTCCACCACACCCTTCCCCAAGAGCCCAGGAGCCCAAGCCCGTAAGTGTTTAGAGTCCTCGTGGCTCGAAGCCATTCTGCCAATTCTTCATTCAGTTCAACGATCGACCAGGTCAGCTTTGGCGACAACGAGGCTGAGTTTCAGTGGGATTTGCTGCAGGACAAGCCAAGAAATCACCTAGGATACCACATAAACAGTTTTTTTCCCAATCTCCTCTCAAGTACAAAGAAAAAAAGACGTGTTTGGTCTGAGCAGGGAGACTAAGGATACCAACGAAACAGTGACCTAGGAAAGCGAGACACTCAATCAACGTTGGGTTGGGTGTGACATGACTACAAAATGTTCATGTTCAACGTTGAAAACTGTCAGTACACACCCCCATCGAGCGGCCCTAATGATCAACAAATCAGAAAAAAGCCACATTTGACGTCAAAGGAAAGTAGCTCATGGCCAGCCATCCCCAGGAGGAGCAGCATGCTCTCTAGACGCGCAGACCTCCGGGCGGTACCGTCGTCCATGACTTGCAGGAGCGTGTTGGCTTCAGAGGCTGTGAGCCCGTTGAGGGGTTGCTCCTGCTTATCAACAGCTGGATCTGCATCCCAATCATCATCATCAGACTCTCCTTCCTCATAAATATTGGCCAAGTTGGGATCGTCGGTTGGGACGGTGAAACACTGACTACCTGAACTGATGTGAAATGTAGTAAAATGTCTATCAATGCCTGAGCACTAACAAACACTAAACCAACACTAAGCACTAATCCAAACAATCGAGTGGTGCGAGTATGGGGTTCCAACCAAGTATTAGGTTGATATTTGAACTAGATCTGGTAATAGCTATTTACACGTAAATACTGAGAACGCTCCAATAGCCGATCCAGAGACTCTAATGAGGTCTAGACAAAGCAGAGAGTGGTTTTATATCGATGAGGTGGTGTGGGGTAGTGCTTGGTCGTCAATAGACTCAAGACTTGTGCTTCTTCAATGTTCTCGGCTATAAATCTGTGTTCTGTGTACCAATCCGTGTGCTTTTTCCTAAATCCTTATGAAACCCAATATGACCCGATACGACCCGATATGAAACCGATACGACCCGATACGATTCTGTTTCCTTAAGATTCTTTATGCGCACATAGATCCAACAACCAACAAATATATTTGACCAAGAATAACAGAAAGAACTAACAAGTTCCCAATGGTTCTCCTAGTGAATCCAAGGCTTCCCAAGCGACAATACCAGCTGAGCTGAGTACGTCTAGCAAGAAGGGGTGAATTCACTGGCTTTCCACTCGAAACCTGCTGATATTTATACAGGAATTATACATCACATGATAAAGAAATAAATACTACAATCAGTCCACTTCGGTATATACGGATAAACGGACCTGGCTATTTAAAGGTACATGCATCAAAGACCCGGTTAAACGGCTAAATAAGTGCTCTATCCCGAGAGCTGTGCGTCTATCTTTCTGTTTTAAGGTGTTGCCATCATATCTTGATGGACTTGTTATCTTTAGACATGCCAAGTATAGCGTGTCCGGATAAATTGTAGTAGAGATTGTCCGGGCCAACCAGCTTAGCCTTATAGATAGACTGGCTGTCCTGCATCTCTACCTGATGACACCTTTGTCACCCAACTATTCCCATGGTGCCCTAATTCAACCGAATGGTTGGACTTTGATTTACATGTAAATACAATCTTTGATGATTTACGCGTAAATACACAGCAGGTATTGATCCTGATAGTGTTACTGAATGTCCCTGAACGATTCCTGAACTCTCCAAGGCATCCAGGCTCATGTGATTAAAGTTACAGTGACTTAATATGTCACAAATGTCGAACTTGTGCTTGCAACTGCACCAACAACTCTGCCGATTTGATTTGACCTGCAATCTGGATCCCTTATGAATTCACAGTCTAGATGGATGGTATGTGTTATGTCCTTGATATATGACACTTTCCAAATGTCCCAATTCGATCGAATGGTTGAACATGGAATTACGTGAAATTCTATTGTAGCCCACCTGGCCGCTGACCCTCGTGGTATCGGTGACCAGGCAAGTCTATACAATGTAATCTCTTGTGAAGTGCCTTTTGCCAACAGTCCGGACCTCATTGTGGGCCAAGTAATAAATAAGCATTGTTCTACTTCAGTAAGTAGAACAAGAACATTGAAATTGATAGATTTCAAGTCTGGTCATTTTCCATGCTTATCAACGGGGGACGTGATCTTGGATGAGGTGGTAGAGGAAGTGGAATCTGTCGCGGAGACAGAACAGGTGTGGGCTGCAGAATAACCAGAACCGGAAGCTGTGGGGAAGCCTCGGGTGGGATCATTTTGCTGGGGGCTTGTGGCGTCAAAAATCCATATCCATATTATCAATGTCCTGCATTGTGGGGATGTCCACGGATAATGGGATCAGTACCTCAAGACGGTGTGGGTCCTGGAAGGTCACTGGGAGATAGAAGATCTCCGTGACCAGTTGCTCTAGAATGTGATACCATCTCACAAATGCTGGGTGGTTTGTAGGTAGTCCTCGGATTTTGAAATGGGCATTTACGATAAGTGCAAATGGGGAGAGCCCCGCAGCCTTGTCACGGTGGTCAAATGGGATAGGAGGGAGTGGTGCTGAGATAGCCTTGTCTATGAGGCGTGTGCAATCTGTCGGGTCAACTCTGTATGTCCTCCAGTTGTTGCCAGAAGGCACGATGGAGGACGGCCGACTCGCATTCATAATGGAACGAGCAGAAAAATCCAGAATGAGGATCGGCTGGTTTTGCGGCAAGAATGCATCTTGTTGCAAGATAACCAATTGGATCTCCGTCACGGCGTATGGGGCGGACCGGGTCTGTTTTACGTTGTGAATTGTTAACAAAAATTAAGTAGAGAAACATACGTCAATTTCCCGAGCTTGCGTCGGGTCTTGAGCCACGGCCACCTCCCATGCCGTGTTGGCATTTCTCAATGCCAGATGTATCTGGCTAAGTTGTTTTGGAGATAAAATGAGCATGTAGCTGCCATAAATATCCAGCTGGTTATGCTCGTGAACCTCAACTAGAATAGTGTTCAGCATTGAGTATACAGAAGTTGAAAGGGCACTGACTCAGAGTTGCATTCTGAACAGAGTTCAAGTGAAATGTGTCCGTGGCATTAAAGTTCTGTCTGGTTAGAATCTGTTCCTACTGCTGATAAACGCCGAGGAGATCAGGAGACTGAACGGACGAACAATGTTGGACCGTAGAAGTCGGTTCGCTTTGCTTCTCAAATCTCTGATATCATTCATGAGGTGGGCGGCTTGAATGGTTTGACGTATGGTGCCCGACAGAATACATCTTTGGTCGCAGCGCACTAGTTTGCGCCGCAAAATGGACTGGGCTTTGGTGTGGGTGTTACCCCCGCTACTTCCTATGGATTCTGTCTTGTCGGGGAAGGCGCCCCTCATTTGAGGGTTTTGGACAGTGTGCTTAGAAGGCGGGGGGATTCCAACAACATCTTTGTCGATGGGATTGAGGAAAGACATGGTATTAGTAGACTTTCGCACTACGTGATCGGCCACGGACTCTCTTGCCATGAAGCGGCGCGAATTCGGCCACAACCCACCTTTTAACGCTTCTAAATGTCTCTGCTACAAGGGCGGGCAAGCGGAATGCACCACCAGGCTCGATGAATATCCGTAAAAGGCGCACACTTTGCTTATGCCTCTCCCTTGAGATACCAGCGGGAACGGAACTCATAATTGACGCACCAGTGGATTCTGTAGAGGGAGATCCGGTAGCGGGCGAAGTGGAAGATAAAGGTGCAATTGCTGGAACCTCTCCAAAATGAATTCTTATTTTTGTCAAGCCGTATCCCGGTCGAAACTCACTTTGGACCCACACCATCACTCCTCTCCGAGTCCTGGCCGACCGCAATGCTCGGACAACGTCGCGGGGAATGCGGGGAAAGCTTGGAGCTGTGGTGGAACTAATTCCCAAGGGTTCACAGCCAGGAACGTCCTCCAACACGTTACACTGCCTTAAGTCGCCCCTTTCATTGGCAATGTCATAGACTGAGAGCAATTAATTAGATACCAGAACGATGAAGAACGCCCTTCCAAAAGCGCCAGGCTAAACTGCCTCGGGGAACACGTATTCCGCTCTTTCATCTCATCGAGATGTGTATCTCCTTGGTGCTGTCTCTGTCACCCAGACGTTCAGTAGATCATGATCTGCCACGCGAGTTTCCGTTAAAAATGATGGATGGCAGAACTCCGGCCATCATTCTTAAGCGTGGCATGGATCACACCGGAACGTCTGATGTAGTATGGACCCCGGCCCCCGGCTGTTTCTTACTAAACGACCTACAGCTACCTACCTACCTACCAAGACAGATTCATGCTCGAACCAGCCGGACGCCAGCAAACCGTTTGATGACAGTCAACCTATTGATTGACTATCATCAATTTTTACTGGTCTCAAAAGCGACTGCCTCGAGTCTACTTCCCAGTGGTATTTAATGGATTTCGGCTCATTGGTCTCATATGACGCCAATGATGCACCAGCGTAGGCATAAAAATCCGTTTATAAATAAGTAATTACATGGATGTCTGTCATTCACGAGAGGCCCCAACATATATATTTGTGCCTTTCGCTGCCAGCTCCTTGAACTGAGGCTGGAAAGTGTCGACGACAGAATCAAAATCCTGGTTGTTTCCCAGACTATATGTGATGCGGACACATTTAATCCGAGCGACAATTTCGCGTGGCGGGTCCGACCGCGCAGACAGAGCACTGACCAGAGCGTCGAGAATCCCCTCCAGTGCGCTCCTATCATCTTTGTAGTCATCAAAGACGAATCCCTCGAGGTCAACACGGCCGGGGCAAGTAGCATTTGCACAGACGCGGAAGATACGAGGTAGAAACAACGAATCGACATTGCATAGGCAGCAGGAGATCGCGGAGAGCAGGTCAAACCCCACAGCTCGAGTCTCGAGCGCTGACTGGGTCTCCAGAATCGCGGCAATATCTGTTGCATCGTAGTCGAGGGTCTGGATGAACAATTTAATTTATGGAGGTGGCAGCCAGGTTGGGATACAAAGTGGTGCAGGGGAAGACAGCCATCAGGCATGACAAAGAGATGCTTGAGTTCGAGCACCTGCAGGGCAGGGGCTGAGATACAATCTAAGATATTTATCGTGTTTCAGTCAAGCGAGGAAATCCGTAGGGATTTCAGGAGAGGTACCGTGACATTGGGGTGGGTCTCCTGGAAGTAGAAACATGCGTTTAACATGCTGCAGTCAACAAGATTCGATGTGAGGCCCAGTATGCCGAGAGAACGGTGGGAAGCTCCCCTTTCAGTTGTCGAGGAGGTTAACTGCGTCCACAAAAATGCAATGGCCGACGTCGCAGCACAGTCAATCAGGTGCAAATGGTGCAGTGCGGGAGCAGCGCAGAAGGCATCGACAAGCAAGGGCGGAAACTTGCTATATACGCCAAATCACTCCGAAACAGGGAACCCGAACCGTACAAGTTCGCTCAAGGGGATATCAAGATCCACATCGTGCCATGTATATGATTACCGTTTCAGCATGTCAACAAATGACCCGCCCCAACAAAAAGAATGAGCGACCTTGAGGAACGAAGGGCAATTTCGCACACGAGACGACCACGTCTCCACAAGCTCGACGGTGATAGCCTCGTTAATTTTTAGCTTCCCAACCTCTAGTTTCAGCCAACTCCGTAGACCAGGTGCAGCAAGGGAAATGCTACGCCAGTTGCTGCAGGCGAGTGGCGCTGTGTCGGTTCGAAGAAGGGAGGGAGATGGAGGGAGACAATGCAAAGATCAATGCTGTGATCTCTGTAGGTAGTGCGAGGATTGGACACGCTGTCCCTCGGTCATTTGCATTCCGGAGTTGAACTGTTGAGCTGGGTTACCAACGACGCCTGTTGGTTGGACCTGTCCGAGCTCCTGCCCGAGAGTTTCGAAAGCCATGTCGGTAACATATTATTTTAACTGTAATTGAATTGAAGGAGATGGGAGGATGGGGGGAAGGGTACTCACTATGGCACCGGTGGCTTTGAGCATCTAGGGGGCCTCGTGACTTCTTACCACCACCATCGTTTTGGTGATGGAAAGATTGCGCGGGGTACACCCCCGCTGCAGCGCGCAGCGTAGGAAGCAACACGCCCCTACCCCATACTAATAGGGGCCGTCTACAGGA
The DNA here is from genome assembly GCA_029448575.1 of Mycena maculata. Taxonomy (NCBI): domain Eukaryota; kingdom Fungi; phylum Basidiomycota; class Agaricomycetes; order Agaricales; family Mycenaceae; genus Mycena; species Mycena maculata. The sequence continues at coordinate 105,991 of JARJLG010000105.1, forward strand.
CAGGGGTCTACAGGACCTCGTAGAGCCAAATGCGAGGCCTATGCCGCAAAACCGCGAAGTCTACGAACAGGAATAGCCCTCGCAGACAGTAACATATACAATGTATACGGCGTCAATCCACGCCTTCCCTCGTAACTCCCGCCACACCCCGAGCGCTATCTCACACGCCTCCACTAAGGGCACATGAAACTATACAAGCCTGTCCCACGGTTTGACAATGAGCGGAAAAGAGGAACCTCCTCGCCCAGAAAACCCACATGAAAAAAACCCAGAATAAAGCACTAGGTGCGTAACAATAAACACGGCCAGGAGGGATCATCCTAACGACAGCCCACCAGCGGGGATATCTTGCACGCCTCTGGCTCTGTTTAGCCCGCCCTGCTGCAAGACACCTTGACCTTGGCTCGTCAGGAAAGCACTCGCTGCGCTGGAGTAAACCTACGACACGAACCAGGCTCAAGCATTCCCGGCACCTGCTGTTCGGCCCACCTCCGCACTCCCCACAGCCCGTGCGCAGACGAAGATGGTCCCCGCCACGCGTGCCCAAAACCCGCACCTTCATTACCAGCCCACACACGCTGCTCCACCTGTCGACCAAGCGCACTGCGCACACCTCCAACACGACACGGGGTGGTACCGAGTGCACGTCGCCACCAATGCATGGATGATGCACGACATCGCGCCAACCCAGCTGGCCAACTTCCACAAGAGCCCGAACCATAGGCTCGCCTGGGTCGTCACCAACGGCCGCGACTATGTGCCCCGGATGTTATGATCCCTAGACCTTACCTGTGCCTGTCCCTCGCCACGCTCGCTCCCTCCTGTGAAAAACTATTCATTATAACCTTGCGTACCCCCTCACCTATTTTGCGTATGAATTAAATATATTCTTTCTTCTTATATTGCAGTACCAAGTAAGAATGCGCTGACGAGTGGAAACACAATAACGTGAGGTACGTTACCCAGATCTGGGCCTGGAAGAAGACGTGTGCTATTCCGTGTACGCAACCCAAACCCACCACACTTACTGACAGCGCTACACACGCTGGACAGGAAACGGGTGAGGGCCAAGCGGGGCGGCGACAGAGCGGGGACGATGCACCTTCGGGCGTGTCAAACACAATCTGGCGCTACCCCGCTGCAACAGTGGGACCTATTTAGGTCGGAGTCCGCCGGCCAGCAGTCCTGGCATGTTGAGCACCTAACGGCGCATTCCCTGTAAACACGTCAGGCAGTGCTCAACAACTCCACTTTAACGAGGCAAGCCGCCAACGACCTTAGCGCGGTCGGTGGCGGGTCTCTTTTTTCGCACCAACAAACAACCCTTTTAACATCCTTGAAAATTTTACAGGTGAATTAGACTCGGAAACGGAACAGCACGCGGTGGTTGGAGGAGGTAACAGCTCTGCCACTGGTCGTGCTTTCAATGAAAACCACCGCGGTGGAGGGGATTGGGCCGTCGGCCGCTCGGAGGCAAACCGGGACGGCTACCAACCCCGCGAGGGAGGACCATCCCGGCGAGCCGATGAAGGGAGGCCTGAAGCAACTCCGGATGCAACGCGCGTACCGGGGGGCACTACACACAGTGCTAATGTGCACACACACGCACGGGGGGCTGAAAATCGACAGCCCCCAACCCCTACAGGGGGAGACGCTACAGGCGTTGACGCTCTACACTCCGAGCGTCCGGCCAGAGAGGGCCAGAGACAGGTACACACCCCCGATAGAGGCATAGACCTCAATGACAACAGAAATCTGTTAATGCCCAGTGCGGCACCGCCGCTGAATGTACCCCCAACCGTGAACCCAAATCCCCAGACCTCACCTCCACCCACGCCTCCACGGCGTGCCCGCCAAGGACCAAACATCGCACCAGTGCCAGTACTGGCACCTGGGAGTAACCCACTCTCCCAAGTATACCCAGGCCCCGCTCCACCACGGAATCAAACCACGGGGAGAAAAAATACTAAAGCATCCATTAAAGTAGCGGCACTCAACATAAAAGGGAGGGGGAACCCAGACGTCCTACACGGCGATAACAAGTGGTACCATATCTGGCAATTGATACGTGAGCAAAAAATTGGAGCCCTAATTGTAGGGGAAGCACATCTGGATGACAGCCACAAGGTCGACATTGACAACCTATTTGGTAGGGCAATTAGGCTCGAATTTACACCCGACGCAGATGCACCTTCAGCAAGAGCTGGGCTTGCATTCATCTTAAACAAAAACACTGTTGAAACCGCGAATGTAACAACAAGGGAGATTGTGCCGGGAAGAGCCATGCTCCTTGAGATGAAAAATGTAGATGGCTCACCTCTGTCCATCCTCGGAGTCTACGCACCCAACCGCCCCCATCAGAATGCCGTGTTCTGGACTGTGATAAAGAACTGGTTCATTGCACACCCACGAGTCAGAAGACCTGACATGCTTGGTGGAGACACGAACTTTGTCGAAGATGCAATAGACCGGCTGCCCTCCCACCCAGACAGTCGGAATGCAGTAGAAGCCTTTGAAGACTTGAAGAGGTACCTACGACTGGTAGATGGATGGCGAGAGACTTACCTGACAACCTGTGCTTACACTTTCCTCCAGCCATCCGCCCTAGGAGGAGCGCAGTCATGGATTGACAGAATATACATCCATGAGGATATATTTGAAATTTGAAGACTCGTTCGAGTGGGACATACAGGCTGTAGGAATTGAGACCGACCACAGAATGGTCAGTGTACGCCTGACAACGGAAGAAGCACCTACCATAGGGCATGGCCGATGGGCATGGCCAGAGCACATTATACGCGATAAACAACTCGCTGCCTACATCTACGAAGAAGGCTTGAAGCTCATGGCTGCACTGGAAGCTCTAGCTCAAGCGGAACCCGAATCATAACACGCAGACCCTGTGGATCGATTTCAAGAAGAGAATCTGCGATAAAGCGAGGGAAAGGGCCAAGGTTGTTGTGCCCAAAATAATTGAAGAAATCACAGAGCTAAAAAACAAGATGGACATAATCGCGGCCGATGTGAACCTCACAGAAGACGAGAGGGCACTATCAGGAGCAGTCCTACAAGAAAAATTGACACAGCTAGAACAGATGAGACACAGGGACGCACGTCAGATGGCACAGATTCGAAATCGTCTTGAAGGCGAGGTGATAGGTCTGTACTGGACCAAAATAAACAAGCCACACAAACCCTGCGACATCATCCAAAGATTCCAGAAGAACACGAATCCGGAGGAACCTGCACAATACGAGACAAACTCGAAAAAGATGGCAAACATGGCACGCAACTACCACGACAAGATCCAAGCTGACAGGGTGAAAACCCCGCCGACTGTCAGAGAAGAGAAGATAAACAACGCAATAAACCGGATTGCAACAAAAGTCAGCCCGGACCAAGAGACACTACTCAAGACAAGACTCACACTACGGGACGTCCGAGATGCGCTACATAAGTCCGCAAATTTTAAGGCATCAGGATTGGATGGAATAACCTATGAGGTGTGGAAAATCCTAGACCAGAGATACGAAAGCTACAAAGCGACGGGCTGCCCAGCATTCAACATTCTGGGTGCCATTCACAGGGTATATAACAACATTGAAAAACATGGTATGGTAAAGGGAACCGGGTTATCCAAGAGCTGGATGTGCCCCCTGTATAAAAAGAATGACAAATCTGAGATTGCAAACTATTGACCAATCTCACTACTGAATACCGACTACAAAATATTCACAAAAGCCCTAACGATCAAACTGGCCCAAGTAGCCCCGGACCTCATCCACCCGAACCAAGCCGGTGTAACACTGACTACCTGAACAGATGGGAAATGTAGAATAATGTCTATCAATGCCTGAGCACCAACAAACACTAAACCAACACTTAACACTAATCCAAACAATCGAGTGGTGCGAGTATGGGGTTCCAACCAAGTATTAGGTTGATATTTGAACTAGATCTGGTAATAGCCATTTACACGTAAATACTGAGAACGCTCCAATAGCCAATCCAGAGACTCTAATGAGGTCTAGACGAAGCAGAGAGTGGTTTTATATTGATGGGGTGGTGTGGGGTAGTGCTTGGTAGTCAATAGACTCAAGACTTGTGCTCCTTCAATGTTCTCGGCTATAAATCTGTGTTCTGTGTACCAATCCATGTGCTTTTCCTAAATCCTTATGAAACCCAATATGACCCGATACGACCCGATACGATTCTGTTTACTTGAGATTCTTTATGTGCACATAGATCCAACGACCAACAAATATATTTGACCAAGAATAACAGAAAGAACTAACAAGTTCCCAATGGTACTCCGAATGAATCCAAGGCTTCCCAAGCAACAATACCAGCTGAGCTGAGTACGTCTAGCAAGAAGGGGTGAATTCACTGGCTTTCCACTCAAAACCTGCTGGTATTTATACAGGAATTATACATCACATGATAAAATAAATAAATACTACAATCAGTCCACTTCGGTATATACGGATAAACGGACCTGGCTATTTAAAGGTACATGCATCAAAGACCCGGTTAAACGGCTAAATAAGTGCTCTATCCCGAGAGCTGTGCATCTATCTTTCTGTTTTAAGGTGTTGCCATCATATCTTGATGGACTTATCTTTAGACATGCCAAGTATAGCGTGTCCGGATAAATTGTAGTAGAGATTGTCTGGGCCAGCCAGCTTAGCCTTATAGATAGATTGGCTGTCCTGCATCTCTACCTGATGACACCTTTGTCACCCAACTATTCCCATGGTGCCCTAATTCAACCGAATGGTTGGACTTTGATTTACATGTAAATACAATCTTTGATGATTTACGCGTAAATACACAGCAGGTATTGATCCTGATAGTGCTACTGAATGTCCCTGAACGATTCCTGAACTCTCCAAGGCATCCAGGCTCGTGTGATTAAAGTTACAGTGACTTAATATGTCACAAATGTCGAACTTGTGCTTGCAACTGCACCAACAACTCTGCCGATTTGATTTGACCTGCAATCTGGATCCCTTATGAATTCACAGTCTAGATGGATGGTATGTGTTATGTCCTTGATATATGACACTTTCCAAATGTCCCAATTCGATCGAATGGTTGAACATGGAATTACGTGAAATTCTATTGTAGCCCACCTGGCCGCTGACCCTCGTGGTATCGGTGACCAGGCAAGTCTATACAATGTAATCTCTTGTGAAGTGCCTTTAGCCAACAGTCCGGACCTCACTATGGCTCTCATTGTGGGCCAAGTAATAAATAAGCATTGTTCTACTTCAGTAAGTAGAACAAGAACATTGAAATTGATAGATTTCAAGTCTGGTCATTTTCCATGCTTATCACCGGCTTCATCCCGGGACGCCAGATCCGAGACCAGATTTGGCTAACAAAAAGGGTAATCGAGTTGGCAGAAGCCACCGAGAGAGACGGTGTCATAGTCGCGCTAGACCAAGAGAAGGCGTACGACAAAGTAGAACACAATTATTTGTGGTGAGTAATGGCTGGCTACGGAATCCCTAAGGAATTTATAAACACAATCAAGGCCTTGTATAGCGATGCATACACTTACGTGTGCGTAAACGGGGAGATGAGTGCACACCCTTTCCGTGTTACACGTGGGGTCCGGCAGGGCGACCCACTGTCATGCCTCCTCTTTGATCTGGCCATAGAACCATTGGCAGAATCATTACGAAAGTCCGACCTGAAGGGTTTTAAGATACGGGGGAAGCTAGAGAAGTTAATAACAACTCTCTTTGCAGACGATACTCTGGTATATTTGGATACCACCGACAATTTTGGCACCCTAACAGAAATCCTCAATGAATGGTGCATAGCTGCAGGGGCAAAATTCAATATTGGAAAAACGGAAATGATACCTATAGGCAAAATCGACCATAGGGACAGAGTACGAGCAACACACTTTGTCAACGGGCTCAATGGAGCACCAATCCCGGAACACATAAAAATTGCGGCCGAAGGCGAACCAATCCGCACACTAGGAGTGTGGGTCGGAAACGGAGTTGAACAAGTTGGAACATGGTCCCGCACACTGGAGAAAATAGATGCAGCCCTGGACCAGTGGGAACTAGGACACCCGTCCTTGGAGGGCCGTCGCCTCATAGTTATGATGGTGGTTGGCGGAATGACCCAATATATGGCGACGGTGATATGGCTCATAACTGCGTGCCGGTGTAACCGTGCATTTTTGCACTTCTAGTCGCCAACTAGAGCCTCTATCCGGTGATATACAAGTAGAGTCAGAGTGAGCTCTGAGCTGCTGGCTAGGTGTTCATGACGCGAGAGGACTATTGTCTTCTAGATACAATACGGTTTGATCCTTATACCATTGTGGGTTAGCGTGCGGTGTCTGGGACTCAGTGGGCTTCATAGTATTGAATTGACTTCGCAAAGGGTCGGTTGTACTAAAAAGCTAGACACTATATCGAGGAGGTAAAAACACCTAAACTTGAGAGACATGCATGAAGTCCACAGATTGGGCATGGAAAGTCATATAAATACACTAGACCCTGGACGGGGTCTAGTCGCGACAACTATAACTTGGTTCGCGGACAGTAGTTTGAGCGAGAATCATGAAAACCGAGAAAGCCGAGACATCGGTGATTGTCGGGAAATGATCGCGACGAGTGTCGATCATGGAAAGACGTGTCGTGACGGCAATCACACATAACGAGATAGTCATCAGAATCGATGACAAGCGCTTGGACCGAAGGAATGAGCGAGACACGTCAATACGGCCGGACGGCAGTATCGCGTCAACCAATAGGGAACTAGAAATATGCCGCGACCTACGTGGTCGCGCGGCAAGCAGTTGGGGCGCGTGTCCAGCTAGCATACGTGCTAGGACCGGCAGGCCTCGGGAACAAACCAATATACCTAGTATGGGTTCGAGCTGGTCAAATCTAGATGACTAGTCTCAGCCTTGAACTACAAATACCAGCGGCATACCTCCGCAGTTCCGTGTACATCAAATCTCTCTTATATCTTGACTCATTTCTCATTACTATCTACAATTCCTGTATCGTATATAAAGCCTAGCAGAACCCGTGATTCAGTACTGCATCTCCCACCAAAGTAACGGTGTTGGTGCTGGTCTGAGCCTAGCATGGAGATACGTTTATATAACTATCTTTGTTGTTATCGTTCAAATATAAAGTGGTCTTGTTGGCATATATAAGCTTTAAAGGACTTAAGCCGTGTTCGTGGAGAGTCGCGACACTTGTGTGAAAGCCACCTGTTTAGTTGTTACCTCAGGTCTGCTGTTGGCACTGTTCCAGTGAGTTCAGTTGCAGTACCTGGTCGTTGACATCCATTCCAGTGAGTTCGGTCGCGATCACAAGTCTAGATCCAGTGTGGTCTCCGTCAGAGTACGGCAGGAAATCCTATCTAAGTCTAGAGAGACTTATAGGTCTTCGAGATGGCCTTTGTGGTGTCTAGAAGTATAAAATGTATAAAACCCATATCGCGTCAGTCGAAGTAGATAATCCCTGGTCAATCTTTGACTACTTTGTGCTCATACTAGTCCACGAGTTGGCATTTTCGAGACACGAATACAAGAAAGTTCAATCTTACCTGTAAACTGCAGGACGACCCAAACTCAATTGTGCGTGTGTGTGTGTGTGTTGGTTGTAGTGTTTTTGGTTGGTTGCACTCTAGCAGCTTATAGATCATCTTCGCGAACATCAGTGTACCCATAGTCACCGTTTCAACGGTACAAGGGATGCCTACTGACATTGAAGAGAGACTCGATAAGAGAGTACGAAGTTTCCTGTGGGTAGAAAAATCCCAGGTACGAGTCAACAAAGAAACAGTATATGCGCCTGCAGATGTGGGAGGGAAGAACCTTCTTGACATCATAGCCCATAACGAAGCCATCACAATTACGTGGCTGAAAGCATACTTGAGCTTCGGGCCTGATCACCCACTATGGCGCTTTGTCGCTGACGAACTCCTAGCAAAAAAGGCAGTGGGGGCGGACTTAAATGTTGATGAAGCCATGAGAATTAACACTTACCTGCAGTCGTGGGCCCCTTACCAATCTGCACAAGACCTGGGGAGCAAAGACCTAGCCGACATGATGAAGGTAGGCCGGAAACACGGTGTCACGATAGAAGTGATGGCTGTGTCCCGCAAGCTGCAGGATGACATGCCAATTTGGTACCACCATTTTTCGGGTGGGGACCGAACACTCTTTAATGCTGAGCGCCATGTTGTGAAATGCCTCAAGGAGAAACAGCGCATTCGCTGGGTAAGGGATGCCCGCATGCTGGCGTACAAAATAGGAACCCCATGCCATACAAATAGGATGGACTGCCGATGCTCATCCTGCCAGGTTACAAGGACAATAACCGGGTGCTGCCACCCAAATAAGTGCTACGTTAGAGCACAACAACTGCTCAACTCACTAGAAAATAAATGGAACCCGAGAGTCATGCAACCCGAGGACTATGAAGAGTACCAAGTACCACCAACAATCCAGGACGATCCAAATGCGGCGGACTTTGACCTGAGAATCACAACCGATGGCACACTAGCTGATGTGTTCCGAGTTTTCACTCAAGGGTACACCAACGATGCACACACGGCCCCGGACACGAGATTCAGCCGAAATCAAGCCCCACAAGTCACGGTCTACACGGATGGTTCAGCCATAGACAACCAAACCGATAACGTAAAAGCGGGGGCTGGAGCATACTTCGGAAGAGATGACCCAAGAAATATATCCATACGAGTCCCCGAGATGCTGGGCCCCTCCAACCAAGTAGGAGAAATCCTTGCAATCAAAGAAACGGTAGAGGCGGCACCACTGAATGCACCACTGAAGATACTCAGCGACTCCAAGTACGCCATAGATGGGCTTACCAAGAATCTACAGAGGTGGCAGGATGAAGGGTTCCATACCGTAGAAAATGGGGACCTCTTCGAACTTACGGTCGCAAAGATCAGGGAAAGAAAAGCACCGACCTCCTTCGTCTGGGTGAAAGGCCACTCCGGTATTGAGGGAAATGAAGCGGCTGAAGCTCTCGCAGGGGAAGGGAGTAGAAAACCCGAGGAAGACGAAATAAATGTTGAGGCACTTACCTTGCTCATCCTCCCCGGAGCGAAACTCAAAGCTATGACCCAGGCAAAAGTATATAAAATCATTCGCAAACTGAAAATGGACAAGGTGTCGTACCGCGAGCTCCTGGACAGGCAAGCCACGGCCGCAAATATGGCCTATGCCAAAGCCGCCGCTGCGGACCCTAATGGGGACCCTCCTCCCGCACGCAAAATTTGGCGGTCCACCTTCGAGGTGTAATATACGTACCATTAATGTAATAGCTGCAGCAATTACTGAAAAAGCCATTGCATTATCTGCAGGGTTTTACTGCCAGTAATATAACCGTGTAATGCAATACCCTGGCAAAACTGGGTTTGACATTAATGCAAGAAAATGACAAAAGTGCAGCTCCAGGGATCAAACCCAGGACCACCAGATTACCAAGCACAGTTAATTCCCGTGCACTAACCATTGTGCTAAATAGCTATAGTATACATTTTTGTTACCCTGGCTAGGGTAAGGTACCCTTACCCTACCCAGGGTTTGCTGGCAAGCTGCCCTAGGTCTTCGAAATTGTTTGTTTATACTTATTATGTATTTTGGGGGTGTTTCTAACCCTAACCTAACCCTAACCAACCCTAACCAACCTAACCATCAAATGCTGACAAATATCCTCAACCACAAAACTGAATGTACCTGTGGCCTAACCTCTAACCAACCCTAACCTCTAACCTCTAACCTCTAACACTAACCTGCCAACCCTAACCAGGCCCTTAAGGCAGGGCCAGAGAGGGGGAACATGCTTATTCTCTTTGGGGCCCACATGATATGTCCCCATCATTTTGCTAATTGCTATCTCCCTTATAGCCTAGCTGGTTAAGGTGCTTCCTTAGTTTGGTTTGCTTATGTAATCTGTTGTTTTGGTTCAAACCCCGATGCTGCCATTTTCTTGCCTTAAAGTCAGAAAATGAGTTTCGCCAGGGTATTGCATTACACGGTTATATTACTGCCAGTAAAAAGTTGGAGTTATTGCAATGGCTTTTTCAGTAGTTGGTGGGCTAATGCATTATCGACACATCCATTGGTGCTTCGACAAGGACATATCACGGAGCATACGGTTCTTCCTATGGATGTTAATTCACGATGGCTACAAAGTAGGGAAGTACTGGGATCACGTACCAAATAACCAACAGAGGGGGAGGTGTGCAACCTGCGGAGTGCACGAGTCTATGGTGCACATCCTGACAGAATGTGGAGAACCTGGCCAAAAAGAGGTGTGGGACCTCGCGTCGGGAATGTGGTGGATGAAAACAGGTGGAGACCTGCGACCCACGATCGGTCAGATTATGGCTGGCAGGGTGATAAAGTTCGACGACCCCGGAACGACGAGACTGCACAAGATACTCATTACCGAATCCGCCCACCTCATATGGCGTGTACGAAATGAACAAGTGATCCAGCAGACAGGCCCGGTGCCACTCACAAAGATCAGAAACCACTGGTTGAAGATAATAAATAACCGTCTGGCCATTGATTGTGCCATGACGGATAAGTTTAAATACAGAAAAAAGGTGCTGAAAACATCATTAGTGAAAGCCACTTGGAAGAAAACTCTCAAGGACGAACGGATCCTGGCCCGAGATTGGCCTAGAACAGTCGGGGTTTTAGTGGGTGTCGGGTGATCGCTGGCAGTGAAGGTGGAACGGTGACTGACTTAAGTTGCCGGGAAACCTGAGCTAGCGGTGGCCGAAGCCCCACATATTGTGCTAGAGGCACGAATGCGGCAGACACATTTCCTCGCGAGGTGATACACAATTTACGGCTGGCCTGGTTCCAAGTCCAGGCCTCAAACTAGCAGATAGAAGTCAACCGTCGATGTCAGCCCGAAAGCTCTGGTAGGCTGCCTGCGGGCCTACAGGAGGGGACGGGGACGGGAGCGACAATGCGTCTAACTCCCCCTTAACCTCTATCATCCAACGCTCCTCAAAAAAAAAAAAAAAAAAAAAAAAACTTTGAGCGTCTATGGTGCATCCGAATAACATCCGAATCAGAAAGTCAAAATGATTGATGGGGAGAGGACAATGGACAAATCCACCTTGTCAAGCACCCTCATGTCGGAAAGAAAACATACAAATCTGGGCTTTATGCACCTTTATGCACTATCTCTTTCCCCTGCACCTTGGCGAACTGGTCAGAGTCAAGCTTCGACCACGCACTTGCATTTACGCGACACAAAGAGAATGCCCAACTGGGAAACTCGTTTATAATCTCGTCTGCTTAACCTGTGATCTTCCTCTTGAGCCCACAAACTGAGATGCTGCTTAAATTCACCTCTCAAGATTTCTTTAACTCCACTCTCGTGGATGTCGCCACGAGCCACCCCGTGTCCCAGCTCGCAACGACAATTGTGGCCGGGCCGTCTTCCGGGCCTGTGTGCCGACAGACAGAAATTCGAGACAGACTCGACAAAGTCGTCGGTACCATCGGTTGGATGGGGCGCGTGCCCCAATATATGACCCTCCTCGATGAACATGTTGGAGGCCTCGTGGATTTGTTTGCTTCAAATACCATCCAGTTCATGTCCGTGCCCTCCGATTTCCTTCCAGCAATCATCTCATTCATTCCTCGCAGTCCCAAAGAGATGTCCATCCCCACACGCTTTGACACGGAGTACCTATGGCGCGCACGCCTCCCCCACTATCACCTTCCTTATAAGGTAAGTGTTCCGGGGGTTGACGTGGGCTTTGGTCTAGGCAATGAGAATAGAGCAGCTATCATCGGCGCTATAGTCTATCGGTTAGTATGCTTCGTATCGTTTGACGTGCCGTGTGTTTGAGCCCTGTTTGTCTCTTTTGTTGCATCTTTTTTTTTTTTTTTTCTTTTTCTGTTGATCCACCTTCCGCAAGCCCCACTGCATGGGGCCCCCGCGGCGAGCGGAAGCACCACGCAGTGGGCCCAGCGGCGAGCGTCAAGGGGGGTCCGCGGGGGTCTCCCCCGCGTAAGTTATCATTAAAAAAACTGAGATTTAACCGCAAAAAATTGAATCAAAGTTAAAAAAAGCCCCACGCAGCGGGCCCATGCGGCGAGCGTCAAGGGGGTCCGTGGGGGTCTCCCCCGCGTGAAATATGGACCAAAAGCATGTATTTAATCGAAGCAAATATTAAAATAATCCTCCAGGGATCGCTGGTGATGCAGCAGCTGAAATAAATCAATTTCTATGTCGAGAAACTGGCCGAAAGTAGTGCACAGTGTACTTACTCCTAACTCGTCACCGATAGTGGTATCTGATCTTATTTGTAAGCAATTGCCTTTTCTGGAGGTGATAGTGAGGAGGGCAAGGGGTGTTAGTACCTGTGGACGGCCACGCCGGAGGAGCTCTATGTTCGTGCATTTTCTTTGTTCTTCTTCCAAGACGTCTAATGCACAGCGATCCACAGCTGCTGGACTTTGACTCCGCCACGCGTATGGCCGAGCTTCATGTGCATTCTCCTGCTCTCCGTGCAACACACAAACCGATTCCAGGTCGTGGCGCTGCTTACCTCAAGCTCTCGGCGCATCCGCTCGGCCTTGCACCCCCCATAGAGATTTTAGTCTCCCTACTCATGTTTGACATCCTGCGCCGCGGGCGCTTCGGACTACCCCGGTACGCGTTCGCCCCGCCCTCCCGTCTCCAGCAGGCCTGGTCCCGTATCCGAGCCCGACGCAATACCGTCTGATGCGGGATGCGCTGCTCTTCACACTGCCTTATCATTATTAGCATCTCTTTACGCCGATAGAGGCCTGCTTGCACACACTTTTCTTCCCATTGATTGATGCATTATTAATTCGAGTCTCATGCATGCCCCCATTCCCTCGCATTTTTTTGTATTACTGCATTTCTTATCTATCCTCAATAAATTCTCTTTCATCCCACTCTATCTTTTGGAAGTGTCAAATCCTACAGTATCAAGTATGTACCTGTATCCGAGGTTGGGCGACTTCGAGACGATATTATGAGATGTCGAACCCAGTCGTGCTTGTTGATTCATGCTCTGAGGTACCAAATTGAAATTACACTCGTTTCAACAAAAAAACACAACATTTGCGCTTATGTATCCTGCCTATGCTGACGGTTTCCTCGCCCAGAAAATAATAAACTCCTTCTCGGCACCTGGAACCTCGTCCCACTCCTTCTCAAGGCCCTCCACAAGCTCGTCGTACTCCGCCTCCGAGCTAACATACCCAAAGCCTCCTGCCTCGAGAACCGGTGTCTTCATGCCGTTGAATACACCACGATGAGTTAAGCTGCTGGCAACTCCCGCCTCTCCATGCAATTTTCCAATCAGCTGCATCCGTGATTCGGTTCGTATATCGACGAATCCAGCTTGTTTGAGCATCGTCGGGAGATGATCCGCGCAGTCGACGTACAAATTACGGGAGGTCGTAACACATCGGTATAAAGCGACCAGTCTCTCCATGCACGGCTGACCGGGATATTTACCTGCGCGCCAAGGGGTGTATTCCGCAAGCTGGACCCACCCACCGGGGCGAAGCACGCGGTACATCTCGTTCAAAGTTGCGGTCCATTCGTGGTGCTGGAGCGCGAGCATAAGGAGACGCTGGTGGACGAGCGAGAATGCTCCCGTCCAGTCTAAAGGCAGCTTGGTGACGGACTCGACACGGAATTCGATGTTTTTCGGAGGCGAGGCTGGGAAGAGCCGCGATTCGATGTCTACGGCAACCATAGGCACGGAGGGGTCGACGGATTTTGCAAGATCCGATATCCAGAGACCTGGAGGGAGAATGAATAGAACTGGATTGAACACAGCGAAAATGTCTACCAGGCCCAGTCCCGGTTTCCAAGACCTTATCGTTCACATCCAGATTGACCGGTGCGAAGAGGAACCTGTTTCCGAACAGACGTTTCAAGGTGTTGTGTTGGACTAGGAGCCTGGCGTCTCGTTAGATACCCACGGCATCGAGGAACCAGAGGGCACTTACCTCTGCCGTTCTACAGCGTCAGTTGGGAGGGCATACTGGGATCCAGGATAAGCCTGGTATTCACGCGCGGCGTATTCGATGGGGACACTTTGTCTGGGCAAAGTGTTGGACCAGTTGTCTTGCGACAAAGATTCTTGGACTTCCAACATTGTATGGGAAGGCGCAGCAGGATAGAGAATGAAAGCGATTCACTTCATCTCGTCTTTTCAAACGATTTGAAGCTCCATTAAGCACAAATCGCACGCGGGCAGGACAGACCATGCCGGACAGACAGACATGATTGATGTTTGCCACCCTGGAAGAAGTCCGACCTCGCATGGTATATTTCGCCTGTTTTGACAGCAGAAATGTTGAAGGCAGAAGGTCATATGTCGAATAAATCCCATGTCAGTTCGCGAACGACTGGCTTGTCCAGGGTAAGGGTGGGAAAGCCGTTTTCTTCGCAGCATTTGAGGTAAGAACTCGTGCCTTTCGAAATCGAGGCAATGGCCGTAGACTCGGATGTCTGGAAATTTCACCGATAGAAACGGATTCGTGGAAGGTCAAAGGAAGAATTCAAGGCCACAGATTGCGCACGGAAGATCAGCGGATTGAAATTGGATTGCGAGCGATTGTCCCGGGATGTGAACCAGGTGATTACAACTTCCGAGGGAGTTTCGTGATGAGGTCGGTTCAAGTTGGAACCGTCTGGAACCGGTATCGACGATAAAGTCGCCAGGATCACTGGTAGTGTGGGCCAGGGCGGCACGGTGACACCTTCAAGTTCAAATTTAGCTTTCGCAGAACGAAGAAGCTTCCGATATTGGTACCAGCGAACCAGCGAGCGTTGGAGGTACTGGAAAACGGACTCAGCCCATAACAAAGCTCGTCAAAGCAGACAGGTTCAGGACGGTAGTACGCGGTACAGCGGCGCGTCTCGCTATGTGACATCAGCCTGGGTGTTGTCTCTGGACTTGGACACTCGGTAGGTAACTACCCTTGTCCGTAGCTCCCAGTCAGTATGAAGTCTGTTTCCAATTGTCCGCTAATCCCGAGTGGTGCCCAGCTCCGAGTCCCAGCCAAGAGACGAGCACGATGCTGCAACGCTGGTGGAAGTGGGAGAGAAAAAGCGCTCGTGCCAAACAACGAAATTACGTACAAATAGGGGCTTTGGCACCCGCAGCCAGAATGTAACGCTCGCTTTCCATCTGCCAGTGCATCGATTGGTATGGCGTTCATCTCCAGAAGAACCCAAAACTTGTGGTGCTTTTACGGGAAGCTCCCTCCGGATCCCCAGTGCTTTATTATCATGGCTCAGAGACCGCCGATCCTTAGTAAAGTTCTATCTGGTAGGCCCGTGCTAGAAATTAAATCGCCGGTGCTATGCTATGCTAGAAATGCCAGGTCCCGAGGGTCAATAGCTAGCACCTGTTATTAACAGCTATATAGCAGGCATGTTAAAAACTGCTATTTACTGCTAGAAATTGATAAATAGCATGCTATAAATGCTAAATTTCGTCCTCAACATCCCAGTCCTCTTCTTCCGCAGCTGCCGCTGGCTTGTGAGTTACAGAAACCGGTTGGGCATCTGCTCCCTGATCCTTCGGGGGGGAAATGAGGTTCTTGAGCGCGGGGCTATCCAATTTGACATATTCTGCAGCCGCCCAGCGGACTGACGACCGGTAAACCCGTGGTCCACTATTGGACGTGTCTGCTGAAAGAGTTGCGTCAAAACGATCTGTCTCGTCCAGATCATACGGATCAGGTCGATCGAAAAGTGCTTCTTCGAGCGCTTCACGGTTGACATCTTCCGGTGAAACGTCATCATCGTTGAGGAGGTCCAATAGAGTGGGTGCCGATAGGACTGTTGAGGATGAACCAACGTCCGAAACTTTGACGTTGCCTGTTGCCGAGTGCTTGTACTTGCCCTCGGTCAGACCGAACATGTACCACTGTACAAGTTGAGCACATGCAATGAGGTGTTCCGGGGTTATTGAGCTCCGACGAGCAGCATTGATCCAGCCGAGCAACGATGCCGTTCTTTCGTCACAAAGCTCCGACGGCATGATGGAGAATATAATGATAGTAATAGTCTGAATGAGAGTCAGCGCTGGTCTTAAACACGGTAAAATCACTTCTGACCGCAAGGACATCTGCATTCGAATCCCGACGCAGTCCTTTCCAGTACTCCAAGGCAGAGTCTGAGGAGGAAAAATATGCACGCTGATGGAATGGTGGAAGGCCGACTGCCCAACGAACGAGTTGGTCGGTCAACCTCTCAGCATCTACCTTCGAAGGTTTCCTGGTTCGTGTCTGTTCACCTTTCAGGATTGCTCGAGCCGATGATCGGAGCGTCTTGAAAAGGTCTGGATAGGTCTTGGGATCCAAAACCTCACCCTCTTTGACCCCAGGCATGGAAAGCTTCAAGCCACCGTTCTGGAAATACACTAAGAATAGTCAGTTTATGCGATTCAGGGAACGAGAAAACTTGCAAGGATGAAGGAAATATGCCAGTAGGAAGATCTTGTGGGACGACTCGCTCATCATCTGCTCGAAACGACTGTTGTATATAGCGATGACTTTGTCACGGTAGCTTGACAATCCCGCATTTAGATCACCCAACAACTTCTCGAGATGCCAGGCAATGGTGACCCAGACGTAGAACACATCTGCGCAAGTCGTGTTCTGGCCTTCGAGTGTTGTGATACCATTCGCCCCGGCTTCGAGAAGTTTGATCATTGAGTCAAGCTGGGACTGGAAGGCATAATGGGCTGGCCCAGGCGTAAGGTATGGTACAAGTCGTTTTGTCTGAAGAAATTGAGTCAACAGGAAAGGATTGAAAGATGAAAACGCACAGCAGGTGTGGAAAATACAATATCACCGGTCTGTACACAAGTTACGAGTGCAGGCATACACTCCTTAACAGCTTTGGCCTGGATGTAAGTCGATCCGAACCGTGTATCCGAAGCAGATTTCATCCCTGTCTTGATACCTTGTCGCTTGCGCTCAGTGGCCAAGTTAGCGGTTCCGAGATTCGATTGGCCGAAGAAGTTGGATATGCCCGAAACGGTGCTGAGTTCCTGTCGAGAAAGAACATGAGGCAGAAAATCAAAGATTAAACCGGACATACCGCTTTGAAAAGTTTGCCAATATCTTTGAGGAATAAATTGAGGTTGTGGCACGGATCATAAACGTTCAAAATCCAGATGTATGCCGCGGAGATGCGTCGTTTGAACGCGCGAATATTCGGACCACCATCGCCCGCCACAGCGCTATAGGATTCGGGCCCGAAAAGACTGAATATATGCTTCTCCACAACGTCGCAAAGAGCTGCAGCCGTGACGGAAAGACCCTTGAAAACATGACCATGGGTGAGAATGGAACGGCGACTAGGCAGGGTGGTGTGGAAGGTATAGATCTCATCCTTCGCCCGTGAACTCCAACCATCCAATGAGAGCGTGAGATGGGTCCGATTCCGGAGGAATTTCTGTAACGCCACCACAAATGCGCTGAGCTGTTCGGTGATATGGCGGATGAAGAAGGCACTGCGATCCGGGGTGATGTAGTTGGGAGCGAGGATGAAAAGGAAGTTAATCAACCAGGGATTTTCAACAAATGTGAATGGGAGAGCAGCGCAAATGACCAGTTGGAATAAAGCCAAGTCGATTGCCGCCTGCCGCACTTTTGTCATTTTGATGGGTGAATAATAATCGGTGATGCCGCCGGTGCCAGAATCCTCGGTGGAAGAAGGCGCGGTCGAATTGACCATATCAACATCGGGTTGATCCATGTCGACATCCATTTCCGACCCGACTTCGCTACTTCCCCGAGGGACGGACCGGGAGTGATCCCCTCCTTGACTACGGTACGTAGTGGTAAGGGTTTCCCTGCCGGTCCCGCACGAGTCGCACCTTCTTTAACAAGTTGCTTGTAAAGAGAGGGAAATAGCTCGGCCAGTCTCTAAAAAAAAAGCGATGAAACTTCGAGGATAATACCATCGTGGATGGCTTACGCTACATGTGATAGCATGGTCTTTAATGCGCTGAGGATTGCGATACATGGTACGTGAATCACACGCGATGCAGTAGGTTACCGTCACAGGTTTGCCTTTTGAATTGTCTTCCTCCTCCTGGATGATTAGATTGTCGACCAATTTGTCGGATTTACGCCCAACGGATTTGGAGTGGCGGGCCGGACCAACGTCTCCGGCGGCTGGTCCACCGTCGAGTTCAATTTTACGTTGGGCACGAATTTTTGCGTGCCGCTCGTCCCTTTCGGAAACGGGGCCAAAGAGCGTGGCTTGTTTTCCTTTGCCTTTCGCCGGTGGTGCCGCTTTTCTCGGGGCTCGGCCAGGAGCCTGACAGCCACGGCAGACAGTCAGATGATATACCAACCCAAAAAATATTGCTGGCGTACTGCAGGTAGTTCCGTCTGCTCCACCATGGCCTTTAATAATGGATCAATGTGCTCTATCCATTCCTCCCTCTCTACGCTGTTCTCCGCAGTATGCACCTCGATAACGTTGTGGAAATCCGTAATCTCGTAGTCATCGACGTCGATGAAGGCTGTCCGCGCATTTAGTAGTGCTCCGAGGGCCGCGTCTGACAGCGGCATCAGACAGAAGGAATCGGCGAAGTCGAAGTCGAGGGCAAAAAAAGATATTTCCCACGATCACACTGTCGGCCCAATGATCCGACGAAAAGTGCATTATTTCAAGCTGTTTTCGTCCGTACACCATGATGTGTGCATGAAGGCAGCTGGACAGCAGCCCCGGGGATTTTTTTGAGTTTATAGCAATAAATAGCAGGCCTCCTGGGGGGGTCGCCAGCTAGAAATGTTACTAGCATGCTATTAGCATGCTATTTATTGGCGTGTTATTAACATCTGAGTTTCTAGCACAGCCCTACTATCTGGTCTGGCTCGTCTGAAGATAGCAAATCTCACAGCACTCTGCGTCACCGGCTACTGCTGTACGATCAGCATCGTCTATTGACTGGCGCGGTCGAGCATTATCACCTTATATATCCCGGATAAAAACGAGACGACGGCCCGAAAACATTGAATTGAAGAAACGGGTGGTGCGCTGGACCTATTTACCTCCCGCTTTAAAGCACTGGCAGTACTATTAACCTTCCCTGTACAGTTCATTCTATCGCGACCAAATTTTAATGCCACCGGCCAGGGATTCTTTCTCGATGGCGCGGCCTGGCGAACTGCATATTGCGTGAGTATTTTCAAATGTGCATTCATGCTGGATCTAACAGCACGATCAGTCGGTGTGCAGTGGAAGGCAGACATCGACGAATTTGGGTCGTTTTGCTTGACCGTCCCTCTCGAGCAAGTCCACGCCATCGCCGATGCGCTTGCAATTAGCACCAAACAGTGGCTCCATCGAACGAGAAGATGACCCGAGCGCACCTCGGAGTCTTGATGTACGGCGCATTGACCATGCTCAGCGATTTCTTACATTTGTCGCAGCTGACCAAAGCCCTTTCCGTTGTCGATGAATGTATTCTCCTCGTACTTCGACGTATTTTATTCCTCCCCGAACACCAACCGATGCTGATCAACACCACGGCAGAGCTGAGGAGCCTGAAGCCAGATGATCCCCAGCTTTCGTCGTGGATTCCCTATCACGCGCAAGCTAATAGTCCCACCTCGCGGATGGACGGCCTTTCACTGAATATCAATTCAAGTCCAAGCGACGCCTGGAGGACGCGCTGTCAATATTCGCGCTACTGGTGAATGCCAATTCTAAGCGTCAAGCACTCTCCCGCGATTTCCCCCCACAATATCAGCCGCCATTCGCAAGGCCACTGACAATCTATTCTATGTACTCTTTAACCTGCAAGATTCATTAATATTCGTACCTTGTACCTTCCCGCCCATCATCGGGTCCGAGCTTTCCTGTATCCCCACCGCAGCAGACCCCTACCGTTTGCACACCCGCCACTGTCGATCCAATCCCTAGCGGTGAAGGGGACCACGGATGGAGTTGACTACGGTCTCGAATATGATTCCGATTCCGACGAAGATTGGATCAACGACCTCACGCCGGACGAGTTCCAGACTGTTCTGCAACAAGTGTCGGATGGGAGCTTCCAGCTGGGGAACGCGCATACGCGGCCATGGTGGTGTCCCGACGTGTGCATTCCTTGTTCTGCGCTGCCTTGGGGTTCATTTCTCATGTCCGACTAGGGCGTTCGCGTCGACCCGAGGTGTTCTTTCCCTTGCTGCAGCTACAGCTGCCGTAATTGTGAAATGGCAGCGTAACCTTCTTGAAATGCTGACGGGTCATGGTTTCTAATGAGATTGTACATTGGACATAGAACGTGCTATGTATAACTTCGAAGTAAATGTCAAGCAAGAAAGCGTCTCTTGAGTCGTCCGTTGTACATCACGAAATAAGTAAAACTCCCCACATCTACTCGCTTTTATTGTGACCGTTCGCCATGGCGCCATTTTGCCGTTTACCCGCCTTCTCGGGCGCGAAGCGCTTCCGCATCGCCGCGATCATCTTCGAGAACCTGCGTGTGCGCGGTCAAACGTGCGGCGGGCGAGACAACGACATTACATACCAGAACCAGTTGAGGCCTTGCAGGAGCACGTTCCCTATGCCCGTTATCGCCAGCGCGGTGGGTGCGATTTCATTTCGGCCATGGTACAGCGTCTGGAAGAAGTGGTATGACTGCGGATGTAGGCTTAGTTGCGGAACGACAGAGATGGGTGGAGACGCACGGTTAACCCGCCGTATACGAGCCGTACGGAAAAGAAGGTCACGGTAAGGAAGGCACCGTTCACGATCTGGAAGGTGCTACCGGTGCGGTTCGTCTTGTCGAGCATCCTGCGAGTGGTCGGCCGCCGTTTAGATGGAAGTTAACGATAATCACCAGTGAATGTTGAGGAAAAATGTGCTCCTGCGCACGGGTCAGGGTACGAGTCGCGGGATTTTCTAACAGAGGACGTACGCTTCCCACAGCAGGCACCGCGAGGCGTAGTAAGCGAGGAACGGTTGCTACCGGAACAAATTTAAATCATACACGGGGACGAGAACGAGAACGAGCTCACGAAGGAGAGGAGGTAGATTGCGAGGCAGGCGAGGCCGTGCAGGACGAAGCCTATATCTTCGAAGTTGACGATGGCCTCGATCGAGTCCCACAGGAAGTACCTCGAGAGAGTTCGGAAAAAGCGGGCACACCAGGGCGGAACGCGACCTACCCGCACGCCACGGCCTGCGCAGTCCCACTGCGCTCGTTCCAGCCAAACGCACGGTCGGCGTCCAGCTCAGGGAGCCTCAGACACCGCAGCGCAAGTGGTATGATTATTATTACGTTGATCTGCGAGCAGATACGTACGGCCCTAGACAAGGCCTGAGCTGCTGCTCTCCAGATGTAAGACACAGTTGTCCAGACCAGTTATTGCACGCGCGCGCGCCTAGGTTTTTCCATTGAGTCGGATAAATTTTTGCAGCGATGAGTGGGACGACGACAAGGTGGACGACATTGAAGAAAGCGAACGAGGACAGTAGAAGGGTGAGGTGGGGACCGAGCTTGGGGAGAGATCGGTCTATCAGGTCCATGGCGGCGGGAGAAACGCGTATAGTTCATCGTGTTGGAAGGAAGCGAGTCTTCGGCAACTCCCGGCCGGCATCGAGTTCGTTCAATCCCTCATGTTCAAGTGAGCTTTCGACCACTTCCTGTGCATTTTAGCGTCGTGTCAGCGAAATACCATGGCGGAGACGCTTATGTCTTTCCTTTCTCTCGACTTCTTTCGTTCTTCCAGCTCTCGTCTCAGCGCGCCCGCCGTAATTCCTTGGCTGTGACACCTCAGACCATCGTAGACCCGCCGTGCAACGTCTGTTGTCCTTCATCTAGACGTGCTTCTTTACGCAAACCGGCGCGTCACGATGAGGGCGTGCAGGGATGGGCAAGAGAAGATCTGCTGGGCACTGCTTCCTACTCCGTCGGGTCCCCAAAGGCCGCCGCCGGGGATTTGCTTCTCTGGATTTGTTGACCTTGATCGGCTTACCAGTGATTCAGGACGGTTCACTTTCTGACGCTATGTGTTTTGACAATTGAGCTATCGTTGACCGTTTGCAAGCGCCACATCGCACGGCTGACAATCCGACTCGGAGTTCTCGATGCGGCTGACGCCCGCAACGACTCTGCTGAAAATAATAATTTTTCACCGATGCGGCTGACGTTCACTTCTTCTCGGCGCGTTGTTTTCCGCCTGAGCAGGATTCAGGTAAAGAGGCTGACCGTCGGGCGAAGATATTGGCTGACGTTCCGGGAATGGATGCGGAGACTTGCAATGAGGCTGACGTTTCCTGTCTTGATACTAGCGTTAATTTTTGCCGGGCAGGAAATTTCAAGTGCCTTTGTAATATCGCTGACGCCGGGGATTTCTCGACCTCCCATTCACGACAGGTTCGTTTCCGCCCGGGCAGCATTCAGGTAAAGAGACTAACACTTCAGAGAATACTGACATCGTGATTGAGCCGAAATATCCGGCGATTCTCACTGGGCTGACTCCCTGTCCGCCGCTTTACTCAGGAATTAATTCCAAGTGCCTTGGTAATATCGCTGACCCCGAGGATTTTTCGACCTCCCATTCACAACAGGACTGTCTTCGTTCCCGCACGAGCAGCATTCAAGTAAAGAGGCTGACACTTCGGAGGATACTGACGTCGTGATTGAGCCGAAGTATCCGGCGATTCTCACCAGGCTGACTATGTACTTTCTGCGCGCGCCGCTGGATGTGGCTGACATTAACTACTGTACTTTGGACCGACGGGATTCCGACTTGTAATGTAGCTGACACTTTTCTATAGTTCCGAAACTGGCTGACACGATGTTACTCGGAATTCATCCCGCCGGTAGACGCTGTTGTTCAAGAGGGCACGCAATATACTCGCTGACTCACACTGAAGCTGGCGGCCGGCTACTTGCAATCTGGCTGACGCTTTTGAGCAAATTTCCGGGCCTTTCCTCCCGCTCCTTTCTTGGTCGTTCGTCAAGACCTTTTCTTGTCTTTCACCCACTTCGAGATCTCTGCCGTCTTCTCACCTGTCGGCCTTCGGCACTTTCTTTTCGAATCCTTTTGCGCTGCCTCAATCCGTCCTGCTCATTGTTTTGTGTCCCGGGCATCTGAAATATTAATCTTTGTAACGTCGCTGACACTTACAAGTTCAGACACACACAACACAGCTGACGCAATCCCACTGGCAATCGGCCAAAAAAAGTATAAAAAATTTTACGTCGCAGAAAGTGAGCAGTGAACGGGGATCCCGATTACGTTTTCTGTTTTTTCATCTCTCTTTCGTCTGCGTTTTCTTCTTCCCCACTAACCTCTCGGTGAGGTTTTTCGCCCTTGACCTCGTCCGGACCATGGGACAATTCCTGCGGGATCCACGTGATGGCTCTCACCACCTCGGAGCCGGCAATGGAGAAAAAATTTGCTAGGTCGGATGCAAAACTGTCCATTGAGGTTTGTACGGCAGTTAGGGCGGCCGAGAAGGCGGGATAATCTTTCGGGATCTTATCTCCCCCTGCTTCAAAACCTTTTGAGCGTCGCGATGGTAACTGCGTATACTGTACTATTTCGACCAAGTCTTCACGTAACGCGTAACACAGGCTGCTGAACTGAAGACTTTTGGTTGCCGTAACGCGTAACAGAGACTTTTCGAGCCCAAATAGGCCTAAAAACCGTCAAAAAATCGGTCCGGCACATGCCGGACTTCCATTTATGGCAATTATTGATCGTATTTGTCAGAAATGAAGACCTCCCAAATGAAGACTTGCGGTGACGCGTAACATGGTGTGAAGACTTGGTCGAAATAGTACAGTAATCAGCGGCATCTGCTCCAGAAGTGATTTGGTGATGGCCTTTTTCAAGGACCGAGGTAAAGATTTGCACTGGCTAATTGCCTTGTATCGATCCTGAGCCAAGTCGAAAAACGCCCTTCGAGTTGCCTCCCTCTCTTCCGCAGGGAATGCGGCTCGAAACAGGGCTCGGCGGCCTGGAGTGATGGCCGAAGTCGAAGGAGTTTCGACAAGAGGGATAGGGCTGCCGCCCGTTGCCGTCGCGACGGTTCGACGGCACCCGTCGAACGGGTGCCGTGCCCGTCCCGTCGACCTTTTTTTCCCTCAAGCAACGGCCCGTCAAACGACGGCCGCGACGGCCGTTTCAACGGGTCATATGAATTCAGCTTTAAACCGGCACTTTCCGTCATTATTTAGTCTACAGAGACCTCCGTCTTAGAAGGGATACACTTTCCTGCTCCCCTTACATTTTTTGCTGGCTCCAAACAGACAGCATATTTCTTGTGGTGCGTTCTCGGCAACTTCCGATCATGATTGCCGACCTGCAACCTCAATGTTTGCGTCGGTTCCTCTAGCCGGAAGCAAGAAAACGTCAGGGTGGGCAGGTAAGAATTAAACTCATAACATTGCAGTCCTAATCCACATTTTATTAGGGTCAAAAGCAAGCTAAAGGTTAAATTCCCACCCTACCCGTCAAAACGGCCGCGACGGCCGTCCCGTCGCCCGTCCCGTCCCGTTGAGGCTTCAGGAAGAAGAAAAACGGCCGTCGAATCGACGGCCGTTGCCGCCACGGCAACGGGTGGCAGCCCTAAAGAGGGACGAAGAAGAAGAATGTCCACAGAGCAATCCACCACACCGACTCTAGGTCGTGTAAGACTGAATGAAAGAAAATGAATCGTGGATGAAAGATTTCATTTTCTTCATTTTCTTCAAGAGAGGGGTTCGGCACAGCCGCGATTGGGGTCCGTGGTGCAAGGAGGTGTTCCAGCTGGGGATCTTGCAAGAAAAGGTAGGAGCTGTTGTGTTCGACTTCGATGGACCAGAAAAAGGGGGTGCCCTATAAGTTAAAAAATATCACGAACCAGTTCAAATAAGAGAATCGGTAGGCTTACAGTTTTCACATCCCCTTCATTCGGCTGCCCATACGCGACCGCATATTCCAGATCAGTAACGACCCCGCGCTTGGCCACCGGGTCATACATCGCATTGGTGTTGCTGAGGTCGTGGTGCACAAACCCTACGCTGTGCAGGAGTTCCAACGCTATTTGCTTCAGTTAGCCATAAATCCAGGAAACGGCATTTGACGAACCCAGCGGAAGATCGCGAAGGACCTGAATCTGCAAGTTCACGTCCCGAATTTGGTGCAAGGGGACAAGGACCCCAGGGAAAATCAGACGATATTGGTCCCGGTCAACAAATCGGCGTGGAGGGGGGATATCTGGAGGAAGGACAATCGTGTTTCCAGTAACAAAAGTCCGCGATCCTGAAGTGGTTGGGAGAGGAGTCCCTTCCGACGAGCCAGTCTCGAGCAGAGGTAGATGCTTGTAATCTCGGTAGCAGCTGACTCCTTGAACTGTCTTGCCGATGATTGCATTGGCTATCGGTCGCATAAAATGGACACCAAACGTCGTCATCAGATCTGGACGATCTAAAGCCTTGACTTTGTCGTAAATGTCCTGGAGGATGCTAGATTCAGAGGGTGACCCCTTTTCACCCCAGCGAGCTCCTTCGCAGTTACGTAAAGGGCCTCTTAGGCCTATTCTTCTGTATGAGTAAAATAGGCCTAAGAGGGGTCGACGGCAGCGAAGGAAGAAGTCAAGAAGCCACGGCACCTTCCGGTCCTTCCCGATCGGGTTGCCGCTCCTTTGCCACTGCCGCCACGTCTACCACTGATACATCCCACTCGACATCCGGCCCACAGAGGGCGGCGTAGCGCTCATCGCCGCCGGCCTGCACCAGTTACTCTACGCCCCCACCCCTTGTCTGCGTCCCCGCACCTCGCCAGCGCGGCCACGCCCCTGCACCTACCGCGTCTGTACATCCCGCTACAGCAAGAATCGTCGCTGCCTCGACTTGAGCAGCTTCAGATCGATACAATATGACACTGACGGCGATCGTGTCCCAGCACTACCGCCACCCCGCCGTCCACCATTGCTAGGTCAGTGGCAGTGGCAGCTGCAGCTGGGCTCTGTGGACCGCCGTATCGGGGCTTATACTTCCTATGGCTTGTACACCAGATTGTCTGTTAGCTCCAATTGCTGCTGGCGCAGGATGTTCCGCCACTCTTCGCGGACCTGCCTGGGACGGCACGGTGATCGCGTGGAACCCGTAGCTGTTCGTGCCTTATGCAACACTATGGGAGGCGGCGGGGCTGCGCGGTGTGTTCGACCAGCTGTGCATGGACGGGCGACGTGGCGTGCGAGCTACACGTGCTGTTCTACGGGCAGGTCTGGCACATTTTATTTCAATAAATCTCTGTTTATTAAATAACTCACACACAGACCCGCCGCAGTACCAGATCTTGCACTGCCTGTACAACTGTGTGCACACTTCCGCGCTCCCCGCTGGCCCCGCTTCCGTGCTCCTCACCGTGCCGGCCCTGCTTCCACGCTCCTCGCGGAAACACGGCCCACCCACGGACCTTCCCAATATCAACCCCACGTGATTCAACCATCACTGTCCAAATCGGGACGTGCCTCGTCAGCTTACTGCCACAGCATCGACCTCAACTCGACCTCGTAGCGGCCTGAGCTCCTATGTACAGCACTATAGTTTGTATTTGGCATCTTTAGAGTGGTATTTACGAAGGGAGTTCTTAGTGAAATCACAATATTTATTTCACGTGCTCGTACTCATAGTTCCTGGAGAGGAATTACAGGTGTATAGAGGTTAGATTGGAGGTAGAAAGTGGGAGGCTACCCTCTGAAGCCGACTATAGGGGAGCTCAAGTCACT
The DNA here is from genome assembly GCA_029448575.1 of Mycena maculata. Taxonomy (NCBI): domain Eukaryota; kingdom Fungi; phylum Basidiomycota; class Agaricomycetes; order Agaricales; family Mycenaceae; genus Mycena; species Mycena maculata. Next base: position 132,780 of record JARJLG010000105.1, read on the forward strand.
GCGAGGACGAGTCGACGTGTTAAGCTGACGAGGCACGTCCCGATTTGGACAATGATGGTTGAATCACGTGTGTTGATCTGTGTGCAAGATCCAGAGATCGCCTTCCTCTTGGACCTTCCTATTTGAGAACGCCCAGCTATCACGTGGGTCAACCGGGTAATGATCCATACATCCCAATCCGTCTGCATTGTTCAACGCCAGTGTTCTTGAACACGTGCATTTTTGTGCGCAAGTAAGGTCAATTCAGATGGAAATGAGTCATTAGATTTGCAGAAGAAATGTAAGCAATAATTCTATTTGATCACAAAATAAATCCAGTGTGGTGCAAACTTGAAGGATGTGTGCCATTTCGAATGAAGCCTTCTCCAGGATGCTCCCGGCAAGGAAGACTTCCGCTACACATTAGCCATTGGAGCAGATGTGGTGATGGCAAAGGAGGAGGTGACAAGGTACTATGGCAGAAGGTACGGAGGGGAGTGAATTTCCGAGCAGAGACGATGAATTGTTTTCAGTTTGCCCAATAGAATGTCGGAGACAACGCTGCGAGAATTCAGAGAGGCTGTGGCCGTGCTAGATGCCACCTCGGTGAATATTCCATCCATTTCATTTTTTGTGACCTTTTCCGGTGGGCAGCGAGGCTGAGGGCAGGAGGCTAGACATGCACAAACTCGAAATTCTGGCCCTCCATATCGAATAACACGTCAACAACAGAAATTGTATGACGGGATGATGATGGGCGAAGAGAAAGATGTTTGACGGGGGCGGAGTGGCAAGCCATGACGGACAATGGGTCGCGAGAGTAGCAGAGTGTCTCAATTCGGTAAGGAGGCTTACTGATGGCCTTTGATGGCCGAGCTTCCCAAACAGGCAGGTCCGGGAGTGGGCCTACATTCCGCTCCTCGCTGCCCCCACCGCCCCCGCTTCTGCGCTCCTCGCTGCCCTCCCATCCCCGCTTGCCGCCGCGTCCATCCTTTCTTCTGTGCTCCTCGCTACCCCGCTGCTGCTCTTCGCTGCCTGCGCCACCCATGCCGCCCCCGCTTGCTGCCGGGTCTGTCCCTGCTGCTGTGCTCCTCGCTGCTACGCTCCTCCGCCCCGCCGCCCCCACCGCCCCTGCCTTCGCACTCCTCGTGACCGCACCTGTCCACTTCCGCTGCATCCACACCTTTTCGCTTCGCCGACACCCTGCACGTCACACCGTCCCCACGCACACCTCGCGGCCATGCTCATCCCCTTCCGCCGCGTACCCCATGCTTCGCCGCCTGTCCCCTGCCGCTGCATCCGCACAGTGGCCCCTTTCACTTCATTGACGCCCTGCGTGCACCTTGCAGCCGTGCTCATCCCTTCTGCTGCGTCCGCACCCCGCGCCCCTCGCTCGGGCTCTGTGCACCGGGCGGCGCCGTCGTGCGGATCGGCTGCACGCCCCCATTGTACGTACCACCCCCCCTCCGCGCACCGTGCAAATTTGGGTGAGCACTTGCGGAGGGAGGCACTGGGCTCTGCGACCACCGCCGTGTGCCGTGCTGCGCTCGGCGTTCCACTGCAAGGAGGGTGCTGGCACGGGGAAGACATGCGAGCTGGATGCGAGCTGAGCCCTCAAGGGCTGCTACTTTGAGGCCGACGGCTTCCTGGACCGCGGGTGCATGCTGTGCGAGTACCCGCCATGTATTCTGTCCACCTTATTATTACTGTACTATATACAAATGCAATTCCAATTTTTGCGCCGCTGGAATAATTGATTTGAGACCCTCTTTCAACCGCCTCAGAAGGGAACAAACAGCTTCTGAGAGTACCTCACAGCAGTAGAGTCATTCAAATGCATCTTGCATACCTCGGGGATTTTTTATGTGGTGGTTCAGGCAAAAGATCATACTTGAACTAGCTACAGTAATGAGAAGTTGAGGACCTTTCGGTCGAAATCGTGCACGCAATTTCAGACATACGGACAAAATCTAAAAAACATACAATGAGCAGGGGGCATGGTATTAGACCCCCAATTCAAGTTTAAACCCAATAGTTTGCGTATGAAATGCCTCCATAAAAAAAAACTTCAGAATGTTCATCGTTATTCGTCTTCTGATTCGTTGATGGATGTGAGGTAATTGACAACGGCCCGTTCCGCCGTTGCCTCCTCCCTCCATCACCTCCATCATCCTCCTTCCTTATCATCGATGCAATGGATCAAATACTTCCTTCAAATCTCTGTGATCTGTCATGCTCAAGGCTCAAGAACACCCAATGGACGCACAATGCGGATTGGAGGTGCTCGGTAAGAGTGAGGCTCGAAGAATGATGGAATAAAAGACTAAGGAATACAGGCAACTAGCTACACTACTTATACTGTTCAACTGTGGCTATGTAACTAGTGCTAATAATATATACAATAGAGCGTCCATGTGCTACAAGCACCATAACCATGTGTTCTGAGTAATGGACATGCCAGAACCGTGTGTTCTGAGTAAGAAACGTCCTGAAGCCATGTGTTCTGAGTAATGCCCATGCATACTCCACATGTCCGCAGCATGACACCTGTCAGCTGTCCGATCACCAATCCGTCGTGCTTCATCGGCATGTTCCTGTGAGAACCCGATCCCTGGCTGTCCGATCACTGATGACTCAAGCATAGCCTCGATGTTTAAATAGACCAGCGCTTATCCTGGCGCTTAGATAACGAGATAAGGCGTTGTCCGATTAGATAGCCTGCTTAATCGTGACATTACCCCCCTCTTAGGGTCGGCGTCCCGACGACCGTGAGAATCCATCACACCTCGACTGAGGTACCGCGCGAGCATCCTTCGTTAGGGAATTTCTCCACGATCATCCTTCGTCTTGTGATTGGGTCGTATAGATAGCGAGTTGGATAATCAGCCGACTCCTGCTTCGGCTTATACCGCTTGATAAGATAATCCCAATGCCCCAGCGGCAAGACCGGAATCCCCTCGGTCTGCAGCTGTTCCTGGGCATCTCCTGGGGACTTAGCGCCTAGCGCTTCCTTTGGTGGCATCAAGCCTAATTTCCTGAGCTCTGCCGCCAGCGCGTCATTGCTCTCCTTCGACCTTCCGGCAATCAGGTCCTCCGCCCATCGGCGCAAGTCATGCTCTGCATTGTACTTGTTGAGAATGTCCGGTGCATTCTTAAGGTTCCGGGTTGGCTCCCAGTTCCGTTCCCCGATAGGGTATCCCTTCCACTTGATTAAATACTGGTATCCTCGCCCACGTTTCCTGTGGTTGAGGATCTCCTCCACCTCGTACTCCTTCTGTCCCTGCACGATCTGCGGTCCCGGCCGCTTCTCTTTCCGTCCCTCGGGCGGCTCCACGTAAGGCGTGAGAAGTGCTTCGTTGAAGACCGGATATGTCTGATCCGTCTCCGGCAATCTCAGCTTCCACGCCGAAGCCCCGGCCTTCTCCATGATCTCGTAAGGCCCCAGCCTGACATCGTCTATCTTCTTTGTCGGTCGATCTGTCTCTATGTTCTCTCCTTCCACCCAAACCATGTCGCCGACTTTAAATACAGGCGCCTCGCGCCTATGCGCGTCATAATACTTCTTCATCTTTTTCTGGGTTTTCTCAAGAGCGACCGACACTTCATCGCGGATCCTCTTCATTTTCTGTGCGAAGTCGTTCGCGGCCTCATTGCGCGACTCGACTGAGTTCTCTATCCCCTTCCAGGGGTGGTATCCCGTGTTCGTATAGAAAGGTGACATGCTCGTCGACGAGCTGGTCTTATTGTTATGAGTGAACTCGGCCAATGCAAGCCACTCCGCCCAATCCGACTGTCGGTGATTGACAAAGATCCTGAGATATTTTTCAATCTCCTGATTCATCCGTTCTGTTTGTCCGTCTGTCGCCGGATGGTATGCCGTGCTCGGGTTCATTTCTATGCCGAGAAGCCGGTTAAGCTCTCACATGAACCCGGATAAATATCGGGTATCTCGGTCCGATATAATTTTAGGGGAATGCCGTGATATCTAATCACGTGATCCCGGGTGAGTCGGGCGACACCTTCGCTCGTCAGCTCCATGTTCGTTGCCTCGCAATGGAGCATCTTCGTGTATGTGTCAACCCAGACTTGGATAGCGTTAAAGCCATTGCTGACCGGCAGCGGCCCGATGAGGTCCATAGATATAATCTGCCAAGGCCCCTCAGCGATCTTGTGCGGGTTAAGCTTTCCCTGCTTGTACCGGCGCACTCGAGTCCTTTGGCAAGCCTCGCAGGCCTTTATATATTCGGCGACCTGGTTTCCCAGTCTCGGCCACCAATAATTACGTTCCACCATTTCCTGCGTGCGATTCTCTCCGGGATGGCCGAGCATGGGCAGGTCGTGATGGAGTCCGATAATCTTATCGCGCAACTCCTGATTCCGGGGTACATATATAAGTTTGTTGTAATATATAATACTGTCCTTCTTTTCCCAGGCTGGTAACTTTTTCTCAAGCGCCAGCTTAACGCTCTTATTGATCTTCTTCTCCTTTATTATCTCTTCCAAGACCCCTGCCTCTGGCCCTTCCAGCACTATGTCCTGTGCTCGGAAATACTCTGGCTTCACTGCGTTCAGCCGGGTCGTAGACCGGGGTTTGGTCTGGCCTCCCGGCAGTCGTGCTATTCTGGTTTAAGCCCGGTCTATGTCCGTTGATGGCCCTAGACCATGATGGTCTAGGCCAGTTCGGTTAAACACCGGTCGAGCGCGTCAGCGTTCCGCCAAAGTGGCTTCCGTCAGGCCGGTCTAGGACGACCTAACACAGTAGACAGCCCCGGTTTAGCTCCCTCTTTGCTCTATTGTCTGGTCCCGCCGACATGACAATTCACCCAGTAAGCGCCCGCACTGCATGTACACATAATAATGTTGTCCTCCAGCGTCGTTGATTGGCAAAGAGTTGGTCGAGGCCCGCTGACTGGCCTAGACCGGCCTAGTCACGCGGTAACTAAGCGACCTAGACGCACGTGTCGGTCTAAACCAGCCGATCTCCGCTTAACGCCGTAGACCGAAAGTCGACCTAGGACCCCGCTGAACGCAGTGCTTCAGCAGAATGACATTGTCGTTGTCGTTTTTCCCTTGGTCGTGATCCGATCTCCGAGATAAAAGATCTGCCTTCTTGTTCAACGCTCCGGGCCGGTGGTGCAATGTGAAATCGAACTCCGCCAGTTCCTGAATCCACCGGGCCTGTCTGCGATTAACCTTCTGAGGCTTCTTGAAGTATTCGAGATTTTGATGATCAGTAAAGATCTCGAACGTTTGGCTTGCACCCATCAACAACTCCCGCCACTCATCCAGTGCGGTCATGATCACGAGCATCTCTTTGTCATAGATCTCGTAGTTCCGCTCAGTCTCATTGAGTCCATGAGACATGAAAGCAACAGGGCGCCATTCGCCCTCCTGCTCCTGTGCGAGCTCCGCTCCTATAGCTCCGTCTGATGTGTCTGCCTCAACTCGGAACTTCCCGTGATCTGTGGGAAGCGCCAGTACGGCGTCTTCGGCAATGCGATCCTTGAGCCTTTGGAACGCTCTCTTCTGCTCCTCTCCCCAACTCCAGCCTTCCTTCCCAGTCAACCTCGTCATTGGCTTTGCTATCTCTGCATATCCTCGGATGAAGCGACAATAGAAGTTTGTGAAACCCAAGAACGCCTGTGTCTGCTTAAGGTTCTTTGGTTCTGGCCACTCCATCACGCCCTTGATCTTCACCGGGTCCATCTTCATCGAGTTGTAGGAAATGATGACTCCTAGATACTCGATCTCCGTCTTCTCAAAGTCGCACTTCTCTGGTTTGAGAAAGAGCTTGTTGTCTTGCAGGATTTTAAGTACCCGCTTTGTCAGTGCTCTGTGCTCCTCCAAGTTGTCGGTGAAGATAAGGATATCGTCCAGGTAGACTATGACCTTTCCCTCGTTTATGAGCTCTCGAAGGATGTCGTTCATCATTGTCTGGAACGTCGCCAGGGAATTCGTCAGGCCGAAAAACATCACGAGCGGCTCGAACAGCCCTCGGTTCGTCCTGAACGCCGCTTTCCACTCATCTCCCTCCCTGATCCGCACGTTGTTGTATCCCCATCTGATATCCAACTTCGTGAAGTATTTGGCGCCACACAGCTTATTTACGAGCTCCGATATCAACGGAAGTGGATAACGGTTTTTAATCGTCATTTCGTTGAGCTTCCGATAATCCTGGACTGGTCTCAGGCTGCCATCTTTTTTCTTCACGAAGAAGAACGCCGAAGCCATCGGCGATTTCGACGGGCGGATCCTCCCACTCTTCAAGTTCTCCTCCAGGAACTCATTCAACTTCCCCTGCTCCGTGACCGAGAGCGGATAGATCTTGCAATCTACAGCCTTTGATCCTGGCTTAAGCTCGATTGCGTGATCCCACGGCCTTTTCTCGGGCATGGCATCAAATGATTCCTTCGCGAACACCTTTACGAACTCGTGGTACTCCTCCGGGACCTTTCCTTCGGCCATGCGCTCCTTCCCACGATTCGCTTCCTCTGCCATCTGCTGCGCCTGTGATCCGTGCGCACGCAGATCAATCTGTTCCGCAAAGTCGACCAATAGGATCGACTTGCCATCTTCCAACTTCTCTTCCTCCGCGGACATCCCTGTCCGGTACTCCGTGCCATGCATGTTGCATTCAGGCGGACAGCGACTGAACACGATCTTTTGGGATCGCCAGTCCGCCTCGGGGTTGTGCTTGAACAGCCAGTCGTACCCAATGAACACGCGAGCCTTGCCTAGTCCTGTGACCAGGAACCGTTGGCGCTCAACGTGGGGGCCGACCGAAAGCATCAACTCAATGTAGTGAGTGATCTTTCCCCGGGCGTTCTCCATTCCGTCTGCGTTGCGGGCGACAATGTGCACGTCAAGCTCCTGGAGCTCGAAGCCTTCTGCCTTGGCATAATCTCGATCGATGCACGTGGTAGTGCAACCGTTATCAAGAAGAGCCTTGACAGCGCGCGTCTTCCCGGTATCCAACGCAGTCAACGTAATGGGAACGAGCATCTCGTGATGCCGTCTCTGCTTCTGGAGTTCCTTCATCTCCTTGGCAAGCTGATCCTCAGGCTGTGCCAGCTTCTGCGCTGCCTCTGTCTTCTTCTGACTAAGCGTCACACGTGTTTTCCTTTGTTTGGGCGCTTCCTCCCGATCCTGGGATTGAGCCCTCACGGCATCGCCGTCCTTTTTCGTCACACTATTTTTCACACTGGTTTGGGTTCCAGGGGCCTTTTTGAATGCGCTCCAACGCTTATTTACTTCGTCCATTCTGCAATTCTTTAAATTACGTTTCCGATTCTGATTCTCCAAGATACGTATTTTTTGTTTGTTTTCTACACTAGCTACTAAGAAATTGTTTATGCTCTTTTGTAAACTAGTATTTTCTGGTGTATAGATATCATCAGCCGGGTTGGTAACTACATTGCTAATATTAAGTTCGGGCAGTAAAGTAAAAACGTTGGTAGGCATAATGTTCGTCGTTGGAGCGACTTTGTCCGTGTCCGCAGGGCGCCCGGCTTTGGCCGCAAGCGGGGGCCCCTTTAAAAACCCTTTTCACGAAGGATGGCAGCAAGAGCCTGCAGGTCCTCCTGCGAGTGGTCATCGGTCTTGAAGGACCGGATATTGAATTTAGACTTGGGAGGCTCCGGGCACTCCCGCTTCATGTGGCCCTCCTTGCCACAGTTGTAACATTTAAAAGCGCGCGGCGTCTGCCGCGTGCGATCCACATCCATCGGGGCGGTCTCCCCCGGCCCGATCTTCTTCGCGAGGTGGGGCGCCGGCCCAAACCCTGGTGATGTCTTGGCAGCCGGCGCTTGTGCGCGCGCCGGGGCCCAGAACATCCGGCCTTGCTGAGCTGCTCGGAGTTTCCCCCGCTCCATGACCCTGCTGATCGCCGTCAGCCTCTTCTTGAGTCGCGCGTAATCCTCCGGGACCTCAATTCCACCCGCATACAGCTGGGTGCGCACCGCCTCCTCGACGAGGCCTTCTAGTGTTTCCACTAGGAAGGTGTTGTGGGGGGTGTCCTTGTCGTTGGGGGCATACCCCGCTTCTTCAGCGTTCAACTCGAACGCCTGGATAAAGTCGGCCAGGGGAGTCTTTCCCTGCCGTGTCGTCGTAAGGCGCATGTGCGCCGTCTGCTTGACGTTCTTGTCCTGGAACGTCGCTTCTAACTCCGAGATCAGATCCTCGAAGTGGTAGAGGCTGTCAAGCCCCTCGCGCAATGTGCGCTTTCGCCAATTACGTACCCAGTTTGTGGCTGGGCACGAGGCACCATCGGTCCGTCCTAGTAGCGAGAGGGTGAACGCGATTTTCTTCTTCTCGGAGTCAAACTCCGAATCGTATGCCCATAGGTAATTAAGGAGGGCGTCGAGGAAGGTCTCCCACTTGCTCTTGTCAGAGCCGTCGAAAGTGGGGGGGAGGCGGGCGAAGGAAATCCGAGAGGACCTAGTCTCTCTCGGGGCGGGGTCGAGGTCCATAGCGGGCATGTAAGAGGTAGTGCCCTGGTTCTGGTCTTCGTCGGGCATTGGTAATATGAGCGACGGGCGAGGTGGTTGGTAAGGTGGGTGGGCGAGGGTCGAATGGGGTGAAGGTAGGAAGTTCGGCGGAGCGGTATAAGGAAGTCGACGGGGATGAGGTTCCCGATGAGGAGGAGGTGGATGGGGCACGGAAGGTCACTGTGCTGGTACGAATCCGCACTCAGCGGTTGGTGAAATCGCAACGGTCTCTTGCGACAGAACTACCCCGGGTCTTCTACAACACCCCCGGCGATAGCGAGGCAGTCTTCCCCGAAGGTCCAGCTGGCACTCCTACGACTGCTATGTGGCTTGGGACGGACTCAACGTTTCCCGTGGCCTAGCGTCTGTCTGTTCGGTAAACCGAAAACGACTGGTGCTGCACTTGTTTAGACTCGCTGTGGACGAGGTAGAGAATCGGCGGGTGGGGAATAGGGAAAATGGAACTTCAAATACGAGAAGCCAAGTAGAGGGTAAGAAACCAAGTAGTGGATAGAGGGATGGGGGGAAAGGGAAAGGAGGTCAGAGGGTAGGGGCGGTACGAAGGTATGAAGGGTAGTCTTTTATTATGTCACGCTCAAGGCTCAAGAACACCCAATGGACGCACAATGCGGATTGGAGGTGCTCGGTAAGAGTGAGGCTCGAAGAATGATGGAATAAAAGACTAAGGAATACAGGCAACTAGCTACACTACTTATACTGTTCAACTGTGGCTATGTAACTAGTGCTAATAATATATACAATAGAGCGTCCATGTGCTACAAGCACCATAACCATGTGTTCTGAGTAATGGACATGCCAGAACCGTGTGTTCTGAGTAAGAAACGTCCTGAAGCCATGTGTTCTGAGTAATGCCCATGCATACTCCACATGTCCGCAGCATGACACCTGTCAGCTGTCCGATCACCAATCTGTCGTGCTTCATCGGCATGTTCCTGTGAGAACCCGATCCCTGGCTGTCCGATCACTGATGACTCAAGCATAGCCTCGATGTTTAAATAGACCAGCGCTTATCCTGGCGCTTAGATAACGAGATAAGGTGTTGTCCGATTAGATAGCCTGCTTAATCGTGACAGTGATCACGTGAAATCCTCTACACATTCACTGTTTATTCAACTCTGTTTCTGGCCCTCAAAAGTTACTGCCACCACCTCCATTGCACTGACTTCACCTCTGTCGCACCCGCCACGCTGGCAGTAATCAACAACGAAAGGATTTTGTCTTCAAAGTTTTCAAAGTGTAACAAGAGTGGATTATTCAATTGATAATGTCAATGCTGCTACTTCCTCGAAGCAGCGTTGACATCAACAGCCGGCACTACCGAAATTAGTTGCCGCCAACATAACTTTTCCTTGTTGCCCATCCACAAACACTCTTTTATTTATAACATTATCTCTGTGAGTTTCCAAGCATGCATGTTGAACCAATCTTGCAATCACTTAAGCCACCAGGTTGCAGTTGGTTGCGGTATTTCACCGGTCAATGGCAGCACAACCACACCTGAACCTGCCCGGTGCGACCTGGAAACCCCCAGGATGTGCCTGAAAGTACGCTGAGTTGCTGCCACAGTTACCGCACCCACTGTAGGAGGAGGATGTAACAGTATTACTGCGGCGAAGGCATCAAAACCCGACCTGAAACCCCTGCACCAGCACCCAAGCCCTAGCCGGCACCACAGTGCCACACCCGCCACTGCTGCCACTGCCGCACTGCCATCGCTGCTGCCGTCACTGCCACATTGGTGGTGTGAGTGGTCGCACCTCCCATGCCATCTGAGGTGGCAAATCAAATGAATTTGGGAAGGCAGGACATTTGAAGGTAGAGATAATTGAGGGGACAGAGGTGCCAACATGTCTCCGGTGACGGAGGTGCTGGTGCATCTGAGACAGCGGAATCTTCTGTGTACTTCTTCATGAATGAAATTGAGTAAGCAGGAAAATTAAAAATTGAAGGTACAGTATGGAAAATTGAGGGGATGGAGGTGCCGTTGCGTCTCCAAAACGGCAAAATCCTCTGTAGTACTTGAATGTGAATGACATTGAGTAAGTGGGAAAATTGAAGGTACAGAAATTTTAGGAAGGAGGTGCTAACACGTCTCCGGGGAAGGAGGTGCTGTCACGTCTCCAGGGACACAGGTGCTGTCGCAATATTTCCGAGACAGCGGGATCTCCTGTATTATTTGTATGTGAATGAAATTGGGTACATGGGAAAATTGAAGGTATGGAAATACGGACGGAGGTGCCGTCATGTCTTTCAGGATGGCAGTGGAAGCTCATTTATGCTAGTGGCAGTCCTTAAAAGTAATGGGACAGCTGTACAAGGAGCTAACACAAAAAAAAAAAAAAAAAAAAAAAAAAAACACGGCGCCGCTGCTACCGACGACGGTCGGGACGGCAGATGCAGCCAGCATACATTACGTGAGTGACGTAAGTGGCAGCTTCTTGACTTCTTCCTTCGCTGCCGTCGACCCCTCTTAGGCCTATTTTACTAGTACAGAAGAATAGGCCTAAGAGGCCCTTTACATAACCGCGAAGGAGCTCGCTGGGGTGCCCCTTTTCCAGCCAGACATCCTTCATCACAAATTTCTCGTCTGGCAGGCCTTGCTTGTGGACAAGCCAGACCCGAGTCGCACAACCAATGAGTTCGTCGACCTTGAAGTCGCAAAGAACCTTCTCCAGCTCGTAGATTGTTTCCTCAATGGATACTCAATATTGTACAGTACCACAAATGAGCACCCGCGTCATTGTTTTATCGAAACCAAGGTGCTCCAATGTCGGGCAGCCCTTCGGAATAGCGACTTCAGGTTGGGTCACATGCGCGTCCATGACCTCTTCAACTGTGTCGTTGTTGTTGTTGGATGGGACGCCACTATGGGCGATTTGGGTGAATATCACTTGGTCGTCGTTATGCGACGGGTCCGAAGCGGCAAGAAGTTGGGGGCGGGGGGCTGGGTGCAGGACGAGGGAGAGAATAGCGTGCACAAGGGATTTAGGATCCTAAACACAGTAAATAAATGTGAATGTCTGACAATGTCATCAACTGACAAAACTTACGGATAAATAATGTATTGGCTCAGAAACGACCACACAGGATCGAGAGAAAAACCACAATCGTGCCTCGTAATCCTCGGCGGTCAGCCCAAAGGTGAATCTCCGCCTGGGGTCATTCCGTAGAACATGATTACAGCCCCAGAGGAGTTGGATCCAGTTCTGATCACAATGGTGAGCTTTCTGCTTCCTGTGAACCTCATATTCGTACCTCGAGAGCATCTTTCTTATATTTTTTGAACTCGCTGGTGAAAATGATCTGGTGCCAGCCGGGTTTATCGGCCATAGCTTCAATTAGATGAAGATGAGAGGCGGGGCAGGAAGTGTTCCTTCGCTCGGTGTCCCTGAGGGTCTGCTTGAAATAATGAGCGACCCATGGTTCCGCCTCATCATGTTCCATCGCCAGGTCAACGACCGCAGAGATGAAACGGCAGAGAGCACCGAACACAGCAGTTTCGTGCTCAGGGTGCTTGCCCGGCATTATCGTGGTGTAGCCGTGGATCATCCCCGTCGTCGTCGTCCCTCCGTTGTTCAAAGAAACCAGGTCGCCCATGATCTTGATGAGGATGGCAGGGTCGACGTACGGCATGTGTGTAGCCATGAAGTCCTGGAACAGAACTTGGAGGACCTGTGGATTTGTATCCGCCAGGATTTCCCTGGCTTCCTTCAAGAGCCGGTTATAAAAGTTGGTCTCGCTCGTCGGTGATACGGCTCGAAACTGTGTGCCGGTGTAACCGTGCATTTTTGCACTTCTAGTCGCCAACTAGAGCCTCTATCCGGTGATATACAAGTAGAGTCAGAGTGAGCTCTGAGCTGCTGGCTAGGTGTTCACAACGCGAGAGGACTATTGTCTTCTAGATACAATACGGTTTGATCCCTATACCATTGGGGGTTAGCGTGCGGTGTCTGGGACTCAGTGGGCTTCATAGTATTGAATTGACTTTGCAAAGGGTTGGTTGTACTAAAAGCTAGACACTGTATCGAGGAGGTAAAAGCGCCTAAACTTGAGAGACATGCATGAAGTCCACAGATTGGGCATGGAAAGTCATATATATACACTAGACCCTGGACGGGGTCTAGTCGTGACAACTATAACTTGGTTTGTGAACAGTAGTTCGAGCGAGATTCATGAAACCGAGAAAGCCGAGACATCGGAGATCGTTGGGAAATGATCGCGACGAGTGTTGATCATGGAAAGACGCGTCGCGACGGCAATCACACATAACAAGATAGTCATCAGAATCGATGACAGGCGCTTGGACCGAAGGAATGAGCGAGACACATCGATACGGCTGGACGGCAGTATCGCGTCAACCAATAGGGAACTAGAAATATGCCGCGACCTACGTGGTCGCGCGGCAAGCAGTTGGGGCACGTGTCCAGCTAGCATACGTGCTAGGACCGGCAGGCCTCGGGAACAAACCAATATACCTAGTATGGGTTCGAGCTGGTCAAATCTAGATGACTAGTCTCAGCCTTGAACTACAAATACCAGCGGCATACCTCCGCAGTTCCGTGTACATCAAATCTCTCTTATATCTTGACTCATTTCTCATTACTATCTACAATTCCTGTATCGTATATAAAGCCTAGCAGAACCCGTGATTCAGTACTGCATCTCCCGCCAAAGTAACGGTGTTGGTGCTGGTCTGAGCCTAGCATGGAGATACGTTTATATAACTATCTTTGTTGTTATCGTTCAAATATAAAGTGGTCTTGTTGGCGTATATAAGCTTTAAAGGACTTAAGCCTTGTTTGTGGAGAGTCGTGACATTCGTGTGAAAGGCACCTGTTTGGTTGTTACCTCAGGTCTGCTGTTGGCACTGTTCCAGTGAGTTCAGTTGCAGTACCCGGTCGTTGGCATCCGTTCCAGTGAGTTCGGTCGCAATCCAAAGTCTAGATCCAGTGCGGTCTCCGTCAGAGTACGGCAGGAAATCCTATCTAAGTCTAGAGAGACTTATAGGTCTTTGAGATATCTTTTTGAGGTGTCTAGAAGTATAAAATATATAAAACCCATATCGCTTAAGTCGAAGTAGATAATCCCTGGTCAATCTTTGACTACTTTGTGCTCATATTAGTCCTAATAAGACTTCTATTGAGTTGGCATTTTCGAGACACGAACCTGAGAAGTTCAATCTTACCTGTAAACTGCAGGACGACCCGAACTCAATTGTGTGTATGTGTGTGTGTTGGTTGTAGTGTTTTTAGTTGGTTAGTTGCAGTCTAGCAGCTTTCTGATTATCTTCGCGAACATCAGTGTGCCCATAGTCACCGTTTCATCTGGAGCCCACCGCGAGGTTGAACTTAGTTCTTTGTGAACTAGAAGTGTTGGAGGTTTCCCTAGGAAAACTCTCTTTGATATAAAAATCAAACGTCTATCTGTCGCTAGGGCCACCACCCAAAGCGAAAGACACGGCGCCAGAAAAGAAAAAGCGGAGTTCAACTCTTGTACCAGAGCCTCCCGCTTTCCTTTCCAGTTCATCTAAAAGGACTACCCATAACTTGAGGAGTGCTGTTCCCAGCGCCCCAATGGTTTCGAGACCAACCCGTGCACCCGCGAGTGGTACCTCTAGAGGTCGTAGCGAAACAGTCGCACGAACTGATAGCCGTATCATTGCAAACACCGAGTTAAGATCGAGAAGACAGCAGTCCGCACCACCTAGTGGAAGTTCCCCAACTGTCTCGACCCTTCAGGAATCTCCGGATCCCTTGATTGATAGTGCTTCGAACTCGTGACCCAATCAGAACCCGAATCTATCGATTATTCCAAACGCGATAATAGCTATGGATAGATTGAAAGTTCCCCAAAATTATGGCAGAAATGCCTTACAGTTCAATGGTGAAGAATCAGAGAACTTGGATTGGTATCTCAGTAATATAGATGAGTTCGCGACAGCGTACAAAGCTACTACCAATGATGATAAAAAATGGCTAGTACTGCGATACTGCGTGCCCGCCACGCAGAGAGAATGGAAAGCTCTAACCACGTATGGAAAGGACTATTCCTACGATGAGTTCAAAGCCGAAATTCTTAAGAACTATCCGGAAAGTTGCGAGGCTGAGGAAGGTTCTATTGCCTTGCTAGATCAGTTGGTGAAGAAGTTTAGACACAATAAGCTTGAAATAGACGATACAGCGGCATTTATGTCGTTTGTGCGTAAATTTAAAGCTAAAGCAGAAAAACTCACTGGGAGAATCTCTAATCGAGAGGTGGCTGCACACATTCTGGCATGTTTCTTGGAGGACCTCCTTGAAGCTACCGAGTCCAAACTGCAGTTGACAGCAGTTGAGCACTTACCCTCGACCAAGCTAGCCAAGAAGGAACATGATGCGAACCAGGCAAAGAATAATACCAACTTGCCCTTCGTGACACCTTCGCGGGATCGTGAAGATAAGTACGTCTGGATGGACGTGCTCGCGATAGCTCAAGAGATTATAGAAGAAGAAGCTGTATCGTTTTACAATACCGAGCTAGTCTTCAAAAGGACAACGAAAAAGGATGACAAGAAAGTTGTACTTCTACATAATGTCGAGCGAGAGCAGCAGCAGCTGCAGCAGCAGGTGCAACACAAGCAACAGTTGCAGCAGCAACAGTCTAGTGACCGCCCAGATATTAAAAAGCTTCTGATGGAACATCAGGATCAAGTAGAAAAGAGCCTAGCCGAGAGTATGGATAAAGTGGTCGTGTCTAATCATAAAAATTGGGTCGAGATGAAGGAAATATTGGAGGCCATTCGTGGCAGCCGACCCCCGAACTCGAACAATACCCCGAAACCGTGGGAAAACTCGAGTCGCCCAACTTCGGACAATATGAGAAGGATTACCTCCAATGACTGCTTCTATTGTAATTACACAGGACACTTCCTGGGGGATTGCAAGATACGCCATGCGCATCTCGACGCGGGTTTAATCGAAGTGGTAGACGGGAAAACTTTGTTCTTTGATGGGAAGTCTATTCCCTCTGAGCCCAGAAAGTCGAAGAATACTATAAGAACCGTGGACCCAAAGACTTTAAGTCAGTAGTTGTTTCTCACCAGTACTCCTACGAAGAAGAAGGAGAGGATCCGAATTATGATCCTAGACCTGATGAGATTCGGACCTTGAAGTTCGAGACAGAAGAACTTAGGCAGCAGTTGTTGCAGGAGAAAGAACGCTCCAGGCAGCAGACGCTCCAACGTCCGACTGAACCACTCGGTGCTTGTATAGGTGATGAAGAGTTAGAGCAGCTTCTACATGCCCTGCGTCAGGGACTAGGACCGTCTCGCGAACAACTCGTTCAGACCCGCACGAACCATAGGGGGCAGTCTAGCAAGGGTTTTCAGTGAATCCAATGAAGGGGAGACCTGGAAATCCACCGGGTCGGCAAAAACCCCCTGAGGATCACCACTGTCTGTAGTCACATTATGATTTATGCCACAAGTTAGTGCAAGTGGCAATGCAATTTACCCACTATTTAGTGTGCACTAAGTGGTAGGGCATTATAATGTGGTGCAGTAAGGAAAATGTCAAAATAAAAGAGTGTCCGTGATGGGAATTGAAGTCAAAACCACTTGGTGATGCATTACAATAATGATACAGACACTACTTGGCAAAGTGCAGCGGGATTCCAGACACATGTAGACCCAGTTATTGGGGACGGGCATCGCCAATGATTGATCCGCCATGTTTGTTCCTATTTGTTCCCTGCTAATCCAGTGAAATGCATGTTCCGACCTGTTCTAGCTTCGATCGAACGGGCTTCTGCCAACTAACTCTGGCGGGATACAGGTCATATTTGATCAATATCTTCATGTTTCCATGGGGAAAAAGTACAAGCACATCAATATTCAATTATTTGCGCAGAGCTTCTAGTCCGCCTCATCCAACCATTCGTCGTCCTCGTCTGTGGAATCACTATTGTCCACCACAATTACCTGCTCTGGTTCCTGGTCCGGCGGTGTGCAATCCATCTGCGATCTAGAACCGTCCTGAAACTGAAAATGATGAATTCTCCCACTTACCTCCGTTCAAGTTCGCGTTCTCGGGCCTTTAGGACCAGATCTCTCCGTACCTCAACGGTTTTCATGTCTTTCCACAGAATCTTCTGCAGCTTGTCATCCTTCAAACGATCTTTGTAAACGTGGATTTGTGCTTTAAGTTGCTTCGAGGTCATGGCTTTGATCTGGGAAATATCGAGCTCGAGGTCGGTGGTTGCAAGCAGGAAGGCTGCCTTCTTCTTCTTTGCTTCGGCCCTCTGGAGTTTTTCGAACCCCTTCGTAGCCTTCTCACGCTGCAATGCAACCCACGCACGTCTGAACTTTTCACGCTTCCCGCTCATGCCTTCCTTCCGGACCTCCCACATCACGAACTTTTCGACTGCTGAGTCACAGCATTTTTTGATGAATGCCTCGGTGTTATTTCACTCAGCTCGTGTTTGACTTGAGAATGAGTGTGGACTGCTGTTCGGGTGGAATCACATATGAACACGGAGTGAGCCGAGCATGCCTTCACTGCAATCATTTGTCGCAGGAATAAAGAGAACAGCACGTTGCTTGGGGGTGAGCTTGTCAAATGTACCACCAACGTGAAACTCGGGCGTAAAAATAATCCATCCCGTTTCGGCGCCCGAAAACATGCGTGAAATGATGAGGAAAAGGTTGGGGAGGTCGGGTTGCAGTTCCAGGATGGCGTCAAGGAGAAGGTGACCCCGGAAGGGCTGTCTGTCGATGGTAAGTTCCTCAAGAGGGGTCATCGTTGGATCCAGAAGAATGTGTGGGTTGGCTGCAATGTTGGTGCAAAACTCCGGTAGTTTCCGGTGAAGGTCAGTTAATGAGAGTAGGTTTATTGGATTTTCTTTGGTTCCACGAACCATCACCATATATGGCCAGGAAACGGAAACGCCGTACAATGCCAGCGCAACAAGTTCGGTCATCGTCACCGGGCAATTGAGACCCTTCTGAATATTCAGTTCCATATGGTTGGGGACTCCAGAATTTGTTTTCCCGTCGATTATCTCGTCCACAAGCTCCTAAATAAGGTTATGGAAACAGACCACCTCGGCAGCCGCGTAAGTGTAGCAGCCGTATCTAGTATTAGACACGTCCGGGAATTTTCGGGTCTGCGCAATCCCGAGGTCGTACAACTCCAGTTTGCGGTCGCGCATAAAGTGGTTACATTTGTCCTGGTATCCCTTGTTCTCATCTTTGTTTCGCAGAAGCGCGCCGATAAGCTGAAGTAATTTTATCGCCCCAGAGCTGCTGGCTTTGATCGCGTTCTGGACAGCAGGATTGTTGGGATCGTCGCCGCCAATGTCGATTGTTGCGCTGTTAGCTTTGTTTGCAAGTAACACAGGTGCTGGGAGATCATGGGTGGAATAGGTTCGTTGGATTGATTTGTAGCCATATTGGACCACATTGAGGTCTTTGTGGCAGCAGCAGCCGCCGAAAATGTGTGTGCATGCATTAGTTTGCTGATGTGGCGTCAGGGCATCAAATTTTTCTTCACCGATTTTGCGCTTGAGGACCTGTTCGACAAGTTCCGATCTTTCAGGACGCGAGCTGCGTGAAATCTTAGAAAAGTCGAATCATTTGGACACCAGGAACTTACAGCGCAGCTAATTCAGACTCTGATATTTTGCCCGCGGCTTGGAGATCATTGTCGGTGTCGCACGTTTTGCTTGTGCTTGTGCGGCATAGAGTCAATTTCGTGTGGCGGTCAAATTTGATTGTTTTTCTTTGATGGTGGAATGAAGGGAAGTGATTGTCGTGTCTCGGGAATGTATGGAGGTAGTAGCAGCAGCCAGCGAGCGCTCAAGATCGGAAATGTGGCACAGTTTCTCTTCAAGATCCCCCTCCAAGTCCTCGCGAATCAAAGTGGCCCTCCCCTCCTTTACCTCGCGGTCATTTTCCTACCTCTTCACCAGTTTGTTTTTTTTGCGTAATTCCTCAGTTAGGGTCGCTTCCGCCTTCCTTTTGTTAGCGCAAAGTCGCCTGTGGTCCATGGTCATGGCTGAACTTTGCTCCTGGAGTACGGAGTGTTGTTGGGAGAGCACATCAAATTCAATGTGCATTCGGTCGAGATTTATTTCGAGAGCGGAGATATGTGATTCCAATTCAATTATTTGTTCGTCCCTCTCGATAATTTGCTGTTTCAGAGTCGGTTTTTTCATCGAGGTATGTACCGGGGCATTTGTATCGTCATTTGGTGGTGTGTTCTCATCGTCGCTGCCTGCGCTACGGTTCCACTGCTTCTGGAGATGTTCCCGAGCTGATTTTGCCGATCGGGTGTGCCAGGTACCATGGGCCATGGTTAGAACTTAGATCGAGGCAGGATAGAAGCATTAGATGAATTGGAGTCAACGAGCTGGACCGTCCAAGTAGAGATGCAGTGAGGGATGGCGGTTAAGAATGAAGACACGTCAATATGTCACATGTGTCACATAGGTGACTGTACGCGTTTGATGTCCTGCCGAAAAAAGCTAATGGCTTTTTCAATTCGGCCTAGGGTAATTGGGTTGCCCAATAAAAGTTGCAGGCAATTGGGTCTGCTGTTGTGTCATCAGAGCCTATTTTTTAGATACACCCCGTTTCTCGAGGAATACCCTACATTTGCGTGAAAATCACAATTGCTCTTGTATCACACAAAAATGAAACAAATTGCTCTGATAGCACTACCTTCATGCCAATTTCCTCTCACCTTCCCTAGCGTTGTGAGCCACCCTAGTGCCCAGCAAAAATGCTATTAGGTTTGCAAAACTGGAACCAACGTCCTCTGCCAGCCAAATACGAACAAAGCCAGCAGATCAATCATGGGCGATGCTCGTCCCCACAGTTATAGCGTCAAACATTCCCCATTGGTGCGTGACAAAATCTGATGCATCTGACCATTGCACGGCAAGGGTCAATATGACAATGCACACCATGTTCCGTCGACAGGTTTCATTCAACGTGGCCACGATGCGCTCCAAGAAGTTTTCATACGTAGCTACAACATTCCCCAAGAAATTCAGACTCCAACTCTTCCCAAAAAAAACAATACGTGCCCAACTATGGAGAACACCACATTGGCGTCCCGTCCCCACCACATGCTGCCGGTGTCCATGGGGTCTGGTTTGGCCACGCGTACTGGCAGTCTGGCGACAGATTTCCCACAAGTGATACGCCTCGGGGGCCTCCACACCTGGGATCGCCTCCAACTCCGGCAGCGACCAGCCAGCTAGTGGAATTCTTAAATGTTGCACGGCAGATCTCAGTGTCACCACTGAAATCGTTATTATGTAGTCTTGGCAGTGCCTGCCAAACTCAACGGTGCTCCAGGCTGTATTTTGAGTCGTCCGATCTGCCCTGCGCAACCCACCTCAGTTGTGCGCTCAACACGATGCAAGGATTTGACTCACATAAAGGTGTACCCGATCCCGGACGTCCCCGTCAACCCCACCGTGTGCTCCTGCCACTCCCCCACATCTCCAAACGGATCTGCGAACTCATCATAGAAAACGACAAGAGCATCCTCGGTCTGTGGAGCGCCCAACTGCCTGGCAAGCTCCGTCGCACTCTGGACCGCAAAAGAAGCGTGGCTGCTCAGTGGTGAAACTGATGTAAAGACTGTACCCATAATGCAATATGGCCAGTCATTATCAGCACCCACATTACAATGTGGACGGAAATCCACCGCCCAGTCAACTGCACCCACATTGCATTGCAACCGGGAACAGGTTGGCAGTGTAAATAATGCAAAAATAGATAGCAGTAACAAGAATTGAACCCAAGACCTCTGCATAACAGTAGATTATATGCCAATGCCTGATTAACCACTATACTAGATAGCTGTTATAAAATTAATTGTTGGCCTGGCTAGGGTAAGGTGCCCTTACCCTACCCAGGCAGCTTATACCCAGATCTAGAGCAGATCTTCGAAATTGTTTGTTTAAAGCTTATTATGTGTTTTGGTTGTATTTCTAACCCTAACCTAACCCTAAACAGCCCTAACCAGCCCTAACCAACCTAACCATCAAACCCCCCCTAACAGAAAAATTCCATGTACCTGGGGCCTAACCTCTAACACTAACCTCTAACCCCTAACCCCTAACCTTCTAACCCTAACTGGCCCCTAAGGTGGGGCCAAAAAAGGTGGGAGCATGCTATTTGGGTGGATGTACCACTATAGTATGACCCTGACAATTTCTTTCTTATCAATTCTTTCTTGGTGCAGTTGGTTAAGGTGTTACTTCAATTTCATGCTTAGGTAATCATGCATCCTTTTGGTTCAATTCCCGCTACGGTCTTTTATTTATTTACACTGCCAACTTGTTCCCGGTTGCAATGCAATGTGGGTGCAGTTGACCGGGTGGTAGAACTCCGCCCACATTGTAATGCAGCTGCCCATAACTCCTGGCCATATTCCATTGTGGCTACTTTCCTTGGTGGAAACTGAATTTCGTAGCCGACGAGGTGCTTCTGGATCGAGCCGGCTGTGAGCGGACAACAGCGAGACAGTCAGGAATTGCGTGAAACTATGTCCTCCGGTTGTGGCCAGCTGAGTCAGGTGCAGGACCATTGAAAGCCCCTCGTAGTACGAGTGTAGCGTCTGCATGAACCAGTTTGCACTAGGCACATTGACCCCGCCAAAAACGCCTCACACGCGATCAGGGAGGCCTCTACGGTCGTGATATGGGGCAGGCAGTCCCGCCTTGAGGGACAGAGATAGATGCCACCGAGTCGAGTAGGAAAACTGTGTCAGTTTTCAAACCCAGAATGAACCCTGGGACTGCGCCACACAATGCCATGCAACGGCGGTGCCCTCAAGGGCCGTCTTCCACTCGTCATTGGACCACACCCGGCCAATTGTCACGTGAAGGTCCCCCCGCAAAATGTCCTCCGCATAACTAGCACCGTAGAGTAAGCAAACAGTGCACAACCCGGAATCTAAGGGACAAACTTCATGTTCGGATTATATTCGAATAAATTGACCAGGATTAGTACTCGTCGAGCTGCCGGCGCAAGACGGACCAGACGTCCAATCATCCCGATCATCTTTTGGGCAGTCGGGTTCGGGCCCAGGAGTTGACCAGCCAGCATTTTCCCTGCCGCCCTCGCCCACAGGCTAGGCAGCTGTAGAGCTTCATACGCGGCTCTGCACGTAGTCTGCAATGCGCGCAATCTCCGTGCAGACTGCCCCGCCACCAGCACGCCCACTATCTGAAGGATCTGAATAAAATGTCAGTCACTGCACTGGGCGCCCCATAAAGTGTTTACTTCTACGGGGAGATCGTCAAGTTTCTTTGGCACCTACAAGTGGTCAGAATCCACACTGCTCGGCAATCATGGCGCTCACTTGCGACATTTAGCACATCGTTGGGAGATTGTAAAGCACTGTCCTGTCTGGGCTTGTATCACATTAGGTGTGTGTCCACACCAACACCAACAACGTGTCGCGTCACTGCCAAGCTGCCCAAAAAAATGGAACCTATCGCATGGTGTCCTATTCTGACCCACTAACCACGAAGCTGCCCACTCGTGCCACTCCCGAAACATTTCGCGTAGAATATCTCAATCCATTTGACCCTCAACAGAACAATCTATCCCCGGTTGACTGACATCTCCCCCCAAGGATCCGACTCACGCAGACACCCGCTCCCCACCTCCGTACCCCACACGTCACACATCTCCACGTCCCCCCAAACGCCCATGGTGTTTTCCCACGGGTCTCCAGCACCATCGTCCATCGTTCCCCTTATCATACCACCGATATCGCCCAACGCCACCGCGAAACCGCGGGGCTCCAGGTCGTCGTCCACCTCGTCTTCCTCGTCTTCGCAGACCTGGTGCACCATGTGTCTGTGGTTCTGGAGATGATCCAGCCGGCTCCAAACTTTCTCCGCCCGAGTCGAACCTGGAAGAGCGGCTGCACACTCGGGGCATTTCAGCGCCGTGACCGGGTCGACTTCCGTCCCGCCCAGCCTACATTCGAACAGGAGAGCTGAGATGTGGGGCGTGAGTGCCCGTTCGTGTTCAGCAAGGATGTGGGCAATCAGGAGTCCGGCCCCCCGGAATGTCTTCGTCGGCGGCTGGCGGGCCTCTGCCTCGTCTGCAGATCCCTCCCGGTCATTCATTACATTGCACCATGGGCAGCGCCATCTTTTTGACTCCAACTGAGCATTGAGCGCCTCCAGATACCGTTTGGCTCGCTTCTCAGCAGAGTGGTATTTGCTATTCATGTGGCAGTCCAGCTTCACCGGGAACTTCCAGTCCTTCCCTGAGTACTCGCCCACCCCCTCCTCCTCGCACAAGCGACACAGGTATTTCTTCCGCCTGTTCGTAGCGGGACAGCTGCTGAAACAATTAGTTGAACTACGCCAGAACTCATCATCAACATGGGGCACGTACCGGATCATCTCCTCCGCCCCATTAGCAAGATTCCCCTTTGCCGGCGGCTCCAACTCGTCATCACACGTGAGCTCCCTCACGCACACCGGCGGCGGCGAGCAGTCGTCTACCTCGGGGCGATGAGGAGCGTCGGGTCCCATGGTTCTCCGCCCCTCAGCAAGGATTTCGAACAAGCGAGACGGCTCCTTGAACTCCTCCAATCACTTCCGGCCTTGCTCTACTATTTGATTCTTGCACGCCTGCTGCGCCCATGTTTTGGCCCACTGCTTGGCGTGCGCTTCTCGCACCTGTCGGCACAGGTATTTTAGCAATTTCCACGCCCATATCAACAATGTTTATTGTGCTCGCATGCTGCGATTCATGTTCAGCTTCCCACCGAAACACACCAGGTAGACTTCTCACCATCAGCTCCTCCCACCCCTCCATGTCCCCGCCTTCCCCCAGTAACAACTCCAAGTTAGCAATCTCCTTCATCCTCACGGCAATCATCGGGTCCTTGCCAACCATCCCTTCCATGGTCAGGGGCACCACGGGAGGTGTCCTCTCCATGTAGGCTGCTGGTCCATCCGCCGCATGCATCAAGTTGGACTTGTCCCCCTCGCTCCCCTCTCCCTCGAATGCAACTGCAAAGAAATCCAATCGCCAGTTGCCATCATCGTAAGACTCGAAAAGGACGCCTGTGTTGTATTGATGCCCCATCGATCCGCGTGCCCAATCGGCCCCCTTGGCCTGCAACATGCGCGTTGCGTACACCTTCCGGAAACTGTACAGGGTTGTGGAATACGCCTCTTTATCCCCTACGAGGCATCAGCATTGATCCCCCTGTCAAATCTGACAACCTACCATCGAGTCCGCATCTCCTCGCGATCAGATGATGTTTCTCGAGGAACTGTCTATCATTCATGGCCTCGACGTCCACCTCCGAGCGACTCTTCATAGCGTGGAAGAACAGCGCCTCCGGGTCTTTCCACTTCAGCTCAATCTCCCCCCCGTCCTTGAGTGCGGTCTCTAGGCTCTCAGTGACGAAATCCTCCTGGCGGAATCCCAGCGCGAGCCCGTACGCTTCCAGGTACCCAAACAGATTGCGAGCATCCTCAGGACACCGGATCGTGTAGGACACGTGCAGCATGCCATCCTGATACCCCTTGAAGACCGTAAACATGATGATGACAGTCCAACACCACCCGCCCTCCCTGAGCTCCCACCGAAAGACCACATGCTGCAGCAGCATCAGTCAGCACCCTTTTTACAGATGGGCTCCCCCACCTTGTTTCGAAGAAACGAGCTGTGACCTCTAGTTAAGAACAGCGTCCCCAGACGGACGCCCGTGTATAGACTGAGAAGGACAGCGAAGCAGTATTGCAGAGCCTGCGTGAATTGTTGGTATCAGTCCAAGCCCATCGACTCATACCACATACCCCTTCCCAGGAGGCCGGGTTATCCAATGCCTCCTTGATCAGCATCCGGACCTCTTGGACGCCAAACAGCACTGTCTCGGGCTTGTCATTCTTGAGGTCGTATTTTATGATGAAAGCCTCCGTCCACTGCACACACTTATCAATCTGCATCATTTACACGCAACGAAAAACTGACGGCTTTAAATTTGCAGCTCCAATCGGCGCGCTCGTCCTCGCTCAAGCCCCCAAAATCTTTCAACTACCACGCCGCCGTGAGCTGCAATACCACCGCGCCAAGATCCACTCACTCACCAGAGAAAAAATGCTATTTCGGAGCGTCCAAAGAGACCCAACCTTCATTCTCTCTCCGTGGCCCGCTTTGCCACGCCCCGCATGTACTCTAGCATGTAGAAATCCATGCACTCTTCCTGACGCAGGGTCAGCCTGTCGCTTTAATCCACTTCCAGTTCCGTTAACTCACGCTCTAGTGATGGGGCGTTGGGGACCTCCCGCTCGAACAGCCCATCCAGATCCATTGCCAGGTGCATCTTCTCATTGTACTTGCGAAAACTCTCAAGTGTTTGCTTTTGGTTCATCAGCGCCCGCGTCGAGTGAACCAGAGTCCTAGTGTCCTTGTCGAACTCATCAGCGATGACAGACACCAGGGTCGGGTTCTCCAAGGCCTCATTCAATTGCTCGGTCGTCCTTTTGGTAGCTTTTGGTATGGACACACAAAGGAAGATGATTTCCCACACATGACCACCTTTACATAAAATCTGCACAGCGACTCTACTCGAAATCCATGAGGCAATCTGCGCGATCTGGGACCCAGTCCGGGTTCAGGATCCTCCATTCCCGCATCCACCCAGCTCCTTTGGTGTCTGCGGCTTCGATTGCACATGCGAAAGCATAGCTGCTATCCGAATACCAACTTGATGCCATTGGCAACCCGTCCTTGTTGTTGGTGTCAATCGGCATGTCCTCCAGAAGTTTGCCGAGAAGGCAGGAGAGCAGTTTGCTTCGCACAGAGAGTGAGCGGATCCCCCAATACGGGTCCATGAGCAACGCTGGTCCAAACTGCAGGGCGTCAATGCGTGGCCCAGGGTGCAGGAACCCCCCACTTACAAAACGGTACATTCGGAGGAGGGTACTGCGAGCTGTCACGGTTTTCTCTTCACGTCTTCTCCACCCCTCGTATTCCGTTTGAATTGACCGCATCTTTTTCGCCTTCTCGGCTGCCGTAAGTCCTTGGAATAGTCCCGGCCGCGTACTCTGGAAAGCCTGGATGTAGAACGAGTGGTGCACGCTACCGTCTTCATCATCTTCTTGAGCACCTTCCCAGATCACAGCAAAGTGCAGAGTCAGAACATTCTCAGCCGCCCTGGTTGCCAGCAATTGTGTGGGGGCCGCCACAGCTTCTGCACACAGCGCCTGACTCACACCGGTCAGTGCGAAAGCAAGTGTCAGCTCACAAAATGAGCCACCGACCTCGTGTATCACCAGAAGATGCAGAATCTTGTCCGGATGTTCAGTCTCGCACATCTTTCGTACGTCGAGCTTATGCTGCAAGTTAGCAACACTCATGGGTAGGATTTCTTGCTGTCACAGATGAGGATGAGCACCGAAATTGGCAGACACAGTCCTACCCAAAACCGTTGTAGCTGCGTAAAAGACGGACCAACACCGCATCTTCTAGAGATGACCGGACACCATCTGATTCACTCTGAAGGTACTCGATGTACTCTGCCAGCGTGAGCGGCAGCTGTTGGCAGTCCCGGAGTATCTCTGCGAGCCATTCTTCCACGGCACGCGCCCTCGCATTGTCCTGAAACAAGTCAGCTCACATAAAAGCTGACACCAGCAGATACCTGGGTGTTTGGTCTCCTCTTGCTGGTGCGATGAGCTCGTCGGACAGCCGCGGTGGTTGGCCCCCGCACTTGTTGCTCCAGGTCGTCGAGCTTGGCCAGAAAAGCCCCGCGAATCCTGTGGGGATGGGTCCTCTCAGACAAGAATGCCTTTACTTTGGTGGTCAAAGCATCCAGACTTTTGAGCAGTTTCTGATTAGCGACCGGGGTCATCCCAAAGATTGAATCCTTGATTCAAGTTCCGCCGAGCGGAGATTGAACTCTTGCGCTATATCTCCCCCCCTTATCCTTCTTTGCGTCTACATTTTCTTGAACTTGGAATTTTCTTGGAATCATCTTGCAACAATCCCCATTTCTTGGAACCTCTGGCCATGGGCAATCCCCCAACGTAAGCAACCCCCATAGCTAACATGACAGAAATTCATACGCTTTCTTCAGCCCAGCCACACTGACAGACGCGATTAGTTGCCAGAACGCTGTGATAGACTCCAGAAGCAACTGTGGGGCCTTTGCTAAGTGCCCACAGATTCATATACCACCTCTCTCTCCCTCTCATACCGCACACCAGGTCTGTTGACGTGACGACCAATCCCCCCGACAGCACAGTCCGCAACGACCAAAATCAACCTTAACCCCAATCGAGCCCCAACAAGAAGGACACCCCAAAACCGCCAACCCCCAAGGGATTCAAGCCGTCCAGGTCCACAATCACGCCCCTTTCTTCGTGTACCTGCTCATAACCCCGCGCGCAGGAGCAAGATCTCTAAGGGTGTTTTCAAAGTCCATGCCGGGGGCAGCGAGCCCCTCGTTCATCGCCTAACCATCCCCACAACCCATCCACTGATTTTGTCCCAAGAGCCTCACCCCCGCGCAGCACAACCAACTCCTCCGCGCCATGAACCTCTCCGAACCCTATGCTGACGGGATGATGGCCACACCCTGCGACATCATATTTTACGGGCACAAAGTCGTCCAACGGGCGTGCGCCAATACTCTCTGCCAGCGGGAGGTCAAAGTCACTGAGGGTCAGCTCCAGCTCGATCGCGAGCGATTCACATGGGAACGCAGCATAGAGCATGACCGCCTCCAGCTCGCACGAGAACATATGGCCTGGGAGGAAAAGAAATGGGAGGCTCAGTGGGCGCTGGAAACTGCGCGCATCAACCTAGAAATAATCGCCCATAATGCTGCACATACTTCATAATGTCTTAAAACGCCCCCTTGTATTCGCCGTCTTCGTCGTCGCGGCTCTCTTGATCCAGCTATAATCTTGCTCGCCTTCCTCATAGTCACTCCCCCCATGTGAATTAGCCACTTGTACTCCGTCAACCCCTCCAGGACCTCATCCTCAAGGTTCGTTGAAAATCGAATACGCGCAACCTAATCGCCGAGAACGCTGTACTGCGCTATTGCAGGCTCGGGTGCAGGTGTGACACAAGTAAAATCCAGTCCAGTGTGCTTGCTCGACCACTTTGGAAATCCCAAAGGCATTTTCAGACGAGGGACTCTGTATTTTGAATCCAATAAACCGGTACAGCTGTTAAATTCCCATTTCTAGTCAAGATGCCCGGCAGAGTCGTTCAACACGAATTGCGCAAACCTGGGCTCAAGGTCAATCCGGCGGCAGTTGAGAGTACTGGTGGAAGCCTATGTTAGTTCCACAGCCCGAGTTTGTTTGGATCTGTTTTCACAACCGGGGAACCTCGCCGCCCAGCTGTAGTTCGTTGTCAGATATTGTTAGCAACATTTCGCGCTTAGCTGACCATTGGACGGCCTCATCAATCATACGCCCCGTCGGAACGTTCTTCTTGTCAATTTGTGCTCCCAGCTGCTTGGGTGCAAACACCTTGTAGATCTTTCTTTGCTTGCGGTTGGCACCTGGCTTCGTCATGGCAGTTTGGTTTTAGAAGCGATGTTGGGAGTGCCACTTTTTGGCAAACAAGAGCTGATCCCGTAATCCACGCTTTTATCACTACCCAGAAACCTTGTCGTGAGGTCCATCAAATTTTAGATTGAGCAATCCTGGGCTAGTGTGCACGATTTTCGAATTCGTGTATAAAGCCTTTTGCCAGACTTTCAGACATTGGAACATTGCGAGTGCTTCCCAGAGTAGAAATGAGATGCCGTCTGTGTAGAGGTCTCGTATTAAATTGCGCCAACAAGGCCCCGGGAAACCTCACCAAAGGATGGTCCACAAAAGTGGCTTTTGAAGCCGAAATTTTGTGATTCTGTTGTCCAAATTGTGCATTTTTGAGACTGAGGATCTTGCCTGAGAAGTCACATTTTGAGGTCCGACTGCAGAAGAAAAAAGGATACAAGGTGACCGACCTCAGCACTGTAGCTGTAGTGATCTGACGAAACAGCAGAGATACAATTAACCACTTGGGCAGACTACAAATACTAAATCCGTTGCCTCGGTGTGCCACCCACACTTGCGCGTCGCCAGATGCACCGCAGATTTCATCCCGATTATTTAGGCGAAAATTAGTATTTCACGTAACTGCCCATGTCCGAAAGTGGATTTTTGAGACCCCAACGAATGGCATTTTGAGGATGCATTTGAGGCAATTTGGGGACTGGGGGCTCCAGAACAACACGTGTGCTACGACGTTGTCACATCAGACAGCATCTTGCAAGATGAAAGCATTTTCGGCCAACATGGCTCCCCACTGCTTTCTCAGCTCTCCAGGGCCGATGGCGAGAAAGGAATTGGCAAACCATTGTTTGTCGTCGTTTGCCAGCACTGCCGCCCAACGGAGGTTGAAAGTTTTTTTTTCTAATGCACATTAAATCAAATGTCTTAATAAATCAAGCGATCATATGAATGAACGCAAGCCAGTTCTTCCGGATCGCCATCGGGACCAAACACAGGACTCTCCCGTCCAGCAGGTGAGATTATTCCTTCATTCCAGTGAGCTTCGGCGGGAAATTGTTTGCTTGCGCGCTAGAATCAATACCTGGTCACTGGCATGCACATAAAACAAAACAATATCGCGCCAAAGACCACCTCTAATTTATTGCCACTGGACGCATTTTTACGTGTTTTTTTTCTTTTTTCACGCCTTCTTTGGTACAGTCTCATCGGCTTGCGCGCTAGAATCAGCACCTGGTCACTGGTGCGTGCCCAGAGCAGACGAGACCCCCCCAAAGATCCGCGCCACTCTTACCACTAAACAATTCCGGCTTAATTCTTTCTTAGTTTTTTGATTTGACCTCGGCCATCTTCCTCTCTTGTGGCCTCGCTATGGACGACAACAACAAGGCGGCTGTACGCGCAGCAGGCTACGATGCCTGGGATGAACTGGAAGCGAACTTGCAGCTGGCTTGGGCTGGCTCTAGTCCAGGCGCCGCTGAGTTTCGCCAAGACATGGTAATGCGAGCTGAAGAGGTGCGCCTGCAAATGGGTATAGGCCCAGCCCCGCCTGCCAGCGACCAGCAAGACGCCGACGCCAACCAAGAAGGCGACCAAGAATCAGCTCCGAAACCACCCAAGGTCTGTCCCCTAGTGAGTACACTCAGCCGAAACTCACGTGACACAGACCGACAGAGCCCTGAAACACAGAATGAAGGCTGAAAAAAAGCTGGGCGAGATCATGAACCATGGCGCAAACCCTCCTGAAGAATTTATCAAGTTGATTAACAACCCTGGTCATGGAGATCATGCAGAACTGGAAAACGTGTGTTTGTTCGCCTCATGCGTGGCTACGATGCGAGCAAAGGCAGTACGGTTTGGGTTAGCGTGCCACAGCGCTCCTTTACCTGTCGCTAAATTCTGCCAGATGGCCAACGTCCACAATGCCTTCAAGACCCCTACCCAGACGCCACTCGATGAACAGATCAAGGCATACAAGGAACGAAACTGTTTGCGCCAGGCGCAGAGGCTCACTGCGCATCAAAGGGCAAGTCCCTCAAATCTCCCTGTTCCCCGACATGTCTTACCATACGTCTAGGCCTTGAGCATTGGTTTCAGCCTATCCGAGGCAGAACGGCGTACCCAGCACATCCTCGAACACATCTCAGTGGCCGCTTTCACTATTGATTGGCTCTCCCTCACTGGCGAGAACAGCAATTGCGAAAAGGGGGTGTTTTATGCAGCTGCTTACCAGGACATCGAAGAGCACCGCACATATTTTGAATCGCTGCCCCCGGCCGACCGTCAGGCGCAGATGGAGAATGAGCACCGCGCCGCGTACGTTGAATGGCGTCAAAAACTAGAGCCCCAAATCACGGCGCACAACTGTTTCGTCGAATTGTATCACGCCGTCAGTCCATTCCTAATTTCTTTCCTGCACGCCTCCCATGCCAGTTGACAGTTCAGACCCGCCATGTTCATGGATCCATTTTGGAATGTCATGTCGCTCACTAACAATGCATGCACCAAGGAATTCCCTGTCTTGCTCTCACTCGTTTACGATAACATATCCCACGACCCGGACAACAACGACCGCACAGTGGTTCACACGCGTCATCGGGGATTGAAAAAGGCGCTCCAAGGGACTCTTCGGTGCATTGATCGCGAGCTCTGGAAATTCATGAAGGACTTTTTGGAGAACCCGGATGAAATTGCTCAAGAGAACGTGTAGACGGGTCCATTACAAGCACCCAAGTATTACACTGTACTCCCACCGTGACCGTGACCTTGTGACAGCTGCATCATACAGTTTGTATTTTATTTTATCACTGTGAATGGAAAATCCTGTTCCGGCTTATGCCACCTTGATTTTCCACTGCTCCTTAACCTCGTCCTGCAACATGATTGTTCAGCGGGCTCTGAAATAGTGGAAAAGTGTCATTGGCTGTTGAGTGTTGGTTGTTACTCTGTCAACAGAGGTCAACAGCTCCTTCAAGGCGCGATCTATTGCAAGCAGTCATAAACAGACACGTCGCGCTCTCTCCCGTTGTATGTTGAATTCTCAGGAGACACATCCGGTCTATTCCAACACTGCCACCAGCTACCCCGCTATATAAGCCACTGTCCCGGACCCACATCCTCTGGGCCCCTACTCCGACGAGTACTGGAGAGCTCCCACCTGCGGGTGGTGCGCCTGCCATAGTTTACCATTGTCCCATTGCTACTCCTTCACTATCTCCCACAGCCTGTTCCTTACAACCCTCAGTCACGCTCCGCCTAGCTCCCAACTCGCGCTCATCCCAATCGCCTTTACGGGTGTATCCAGGTGCGTCTCTCCTCCATTTATTTCATGCTGATTCTTGAACTATTTCGCAGTAAAATCCATCCAAAACTGCTCCGGCCACACCATCATGCCGTATCAGATCAAATTACTCCTCCCCCTCCTCAATTACCTCTGCACCGGGCTCGTAATCGCAAACCGCACCTCATTGAAGTCCCCACACAGCGTGTGGTCGTGCCATTGTGGCGGCG
Organism: Mycena maculata; assembly: GCA_029448575.1. Lineage (NCBI taxonomy): Eukaryota > Fungi > Basidiomycota > Agaricomycetes > Agaricales > Mycenaceae > Mycena > Mycena maculata. Next base: position 164,318 of record JARJLG010000105.1, read on the forward strand.
GTGGGCTCCGCACCCTTACACGTGCGCCTGCCATCTCCACCGCCATCTCCACCACACTCCCCTCCCCCACGTGCCCAAGGAGGAAGTTGGACGCCACCGCCGGCCCGTGCCGCAGCTGCTCATACTTCTGGCTCTGCTCGCTCCTTAGCCGCCCCACCCCACACTCCCAGTCAATCGCCATGAGCGCCTCTGGCCCCATCCCCGCCCCCAGAAGGGGGAGCGATGGCATCGAGAGCCACGAGGGGAAGTTGTTGGTGGTGGTGTTATCGAGTAGTGTTATTGAGCGCGCCGTCCGAGTTGTTGCCCTGGGGTGGCAGCAAGGGAAACACTGTCTCATAGCACGTGTTGCGCGTGCACGGGGGCTTGCTCGTCATCGCATTGGTGCTTGGGTCCGCGATGAAGAATGTCTGCGTGTATCAGCATCATACAAAGTAAACGAAACAGAAATAAGAAACCAAAAACAGAAACAACACACCCGCTCCGAACACCCCGCACAGCTGACAATGGTGCCACTGCCTGTGCCACCCAAATGGCCGTCCACACTGCATACACCCCTCCGTCTTCTTGTCCGGGATCCAGATCGCCGGCACCCAGTGCTCCACGTGGCCCCTCCTCTCCCGTGCCTTCGCACTCCCTTTCGTGCCTTTGCCCTCCCGTAGAGCGCTCAGCCGCTCACCGGAGGGCAGGAACAGCAGCGCCTGCAACGAGCGCTGCAAATGTGTGGTCGACGACAAGGAGGTGAGCGTCAAGTCCGGGTGTGTCGCGCTGAGTGACACGAACAGCTACGCTTTGGTCAGCTGCACGCTGCCATCCACTTGTCGAGCTCGGGCGCATGGGGCTTGGCAGCTCGGCGGTGGAGGATGCCCAGCCGTCCTCGGCCTCGAGTCACATCTCCATCTGCGTCTATGGACAGCAGGTCAGAGAGGGACGCAAAGAAGGCACAGTGCAGGTTTCATATGTCGATAAAGTTGGAGAATACAGAGGCGAGATCTGAGTGCTGGGGCAGGGGCTGGGGTGTGTCCAGCGACGTGATTATTGGAAATACGGCGGAAGGGCAGGTGTGGAGGACGGGGGCGTGGTGGGGACTGGAGTTCTTGTCTGTGGTCAGGAAAGTGACGACATATGAGCTCTCTACAGCATCCGTGTCAGTCCAAATGTCATTGTGGAATGAAATGAATTACCAAGTGCCGCCATTTCCACATTGTAATTATATGGATTCGGAATGGATTATCGACTCCTTACCCATTCCATACGCATACAGTGTGCCCAAGTACCAGGACGAGGATCGAACTTGCCAGGAAGGTTTCAGCTACAGTAGAGGCTCATCGACTAGATATCCACCGTAACAACCGGCGTTGTGTTCCATGAAGATTCATGTCAAAATGCAGTGCTTGCAGGCAGATGTGGTTTTGATGCCAAATCTTTGGCACTTGCAACCACCTTTCTTTCGGCAACTCCCCTCCGCACACCTTTCAATAAGAGATAACCACCGAATGCGAGGCTCTGCCCCACAGGACGATAACGACCATGCAGACGACAAAGAGGAATATGAGGTCGAGGCCATCCTGGACAGTAACAAGGACCGCTTTGGGGAGGTACTCTGTGTTGGCAATATACTGGGCTGAATTAACAGATATGTCCAGGGAAAACTTGGCTACCTTGTTAAGTGGAAGAACTACAGGGAGGCGTATAACAGCTGGGTCACTGAGGAGGACACCTTGTACATCAATTATGATTCCAATCGCAACTCGTCTGACTCGTACTCCAAAAATGCCACCAATGCTATTGCTCTCTTCTGGCAGCGCACCAAATGGCAACATGAGGCTGCCTACCCCGCATCCAAATGCACGCGCACGCCCGACAATGCTGTTCGAGCGGCAGGGTCTGCCTCAACTGACGACCAACCCATCAAAAAAACCCGCCACGAAGAGATTGAAACCACCAGACATATCGGCAACATGGTGCCTCACAAGGACGCACCGACATGGGATGCCCTTATTCACCATATTGACCGTGTTGAACGTGTCGGCAACATGCTCTACGTGTATTTCACCCTGTACGTTTGTACCAGCCCATTGATCAAGCTCATCTTAAGTTAATTCCCGCCGCATGAAATTTGGTCTTGAGTCCTGTCCCATCCCTGTTGACACCCAGAGTTATCGAGGGCCGTCCCGTCACAACGGGCGGGTTGAAGCCCCAGCGCCAGTCGCGGTTTGGAAAAGTTGAACCATAATTGATCCCATGATTCCCATCATCTTTCCCAGCCGACCATGTTCAACTAACTGTTGTTGCATCAGGGGTCCAAATTCCTTGAAATTACACCCATGGCGACGGCTGAAGGAGGCCAAGGGGCCACTAGATTCCTCACAATACGTGAAGAAGTTGTTTGTTATGATGGCATCAAAAGATGTTGAAAGGGACCTTCAGGACGCTCTAGAGAGGGCATCTGCTACTCTAAAATCGTGGAAAAAATACCAGGATGTAGGGCAGATGACAGGCTACAACTTGAGATAGTAAAAGTAGCCAAAAATGGGCTCAACCGGGAATTGAACCCGGGACCACACACAAGTGAGTGAGTCAGAAATCACTGGAAAGCGAAATCCCCGAAGCGTGTATCATACGTCTAGACCATTGAGCCATGACAAAAGGGGGGGGGGGGGGGGGGGGGGGGGGGAAGCAAATGGTGAGGAAGACCTCCGGGGTGTGCAGAGATTCTTTGAAGCGAGCAAAATATGCGAAATGTTCTGATTGAATATTTATATGTACATTGTCTGCGCCTGTGGTTCAAATTGGGGGACCTCGCGCGAGTCGAGTCGCGTCGGGAATTGATTTGAGGGCGAGGGGATGCAACCGAGCCAAGGACACGAACCTCGGATGAGGTTGAGGAATTTCTGAAGCGCCCCATATTTTGCAGTGTCATTTGCCAGAACTTCTTTGAAGTGAATTCACAGAAAATAGTCCACAAGTGCAGGGAGACAGAAGAGACGTGGAGTAAACACTGATTCAATATTGAGGCGTCGATTGCTCCAGTGCATCGGCACTTTAACAACTTACTTGCCGGTGCTTGTACAAGCTTGTACAAGCCGAAAAAGCCGACAAGACCGCAAGCTATGTCCGAAACCCCACAAGTCGGCCAAAAAAAAAAACTGAGTGTGCGCGTTGGTATCTAGACATGATTTTGGTGACTTTTTTTTTTGAGCACAAGCAAAAAGGGCCACAAGCCCACAAGTAAATTGCGAAGTTACTGATGTGCCTCATTAGACCACGTTCCGGTGCCGGGAAATTTCTGGGAGGTGGGGAGGTGGGGAGCAAGTAGCAAACTTGAATTAATGGTACGCGCATTTGAGGGCAGAACGAATGCTTGCTTAGTGGAGAGATTCGTAGAAATCGCCGCCAATCAAAAAATATTGGGCCTGCCGAAATTTGGGGGCTTGCCGGATCGTCTGCCTGTCGTCCACATTCGGCCAAAGAAAATCCAGGAGAATTGAGGAGGCACGGCAACTTTAGCAGCGTAGATATACGACGCGTTATAACTATGTTCAGTCGGACTGAACGGACGTACCGAGGTCTTGGTTATCGCGCATCGAAGAGTAAGATATACTTGAATCCGCAAGAAGGGACGGGACTGACTTAAACGGTTGAGCGGCCCCCGGAGCAGAGATTCACGTGGTATAGATGTCGCGTCCAGCAGATTCAAGGGAAAAATCCTCGTGAATACCTCGAAAATTCGTGGCGATCGTAAATGCACACTGTGTAGATGCCCACCGCTGTGCTAGAAAAAGCAAGACACATCGGACAAAAAATGAGGTTGCCTTCCCAAATCAAGACAAGTTTCGCCCATCGATACTTAGGACCACCGAGAGTAAAACGCGCCCTCAGATGTTTCGAGAAACAAACGAATTCCAGGGGTCAGACCACATCGACGACTTTCGCAAGTTCCAAGTACAACGGTTCCGTGACAGCGCCTCGGAGTAGACCATTTTCATTTGTAAATTTGTGGGTTCATTGGTAACGCGTTATCCATCCACACGAAGATAGTCCGAAAGAGAAGCTCTCGGGAGTAAATAACCCACAGACTAACACCGCGTCTTGGCAAGCTCCGGGGAGAAAGGAGAGTTTGCAAACCGCTCCCAAAGAACGTGTCGCAGGCGAGACGTATCTACTATCAGGGCGTACCATGAGAATCGAAAGTGATCGGCGGAGTCTGAAATCTTCGAACTTCATCAACCTGAACCATCTCCTCGCTTTCTGCAGCATCGTTTGCGCGTGCTCCCCTTCATCTGTTCCAGCTGGATCTCTCGCGACGTCTTCTACCCGCGCGACCTTCTCTTGCGATCTTGTCACAGTCCCCTTTGACCACTCGAGCTTCTACCACATCACATCAGCACAAGCTCTAATATCTATTCCTGATCTTGTATCCCCAACGTATTATTTAACCTGACGTTGGGGATCTAATGCTCAGGTTTCAATGCCCCCCTCGCGCGCCAAACTAGGTCCTTGATACAGTGATGCGCATTTCTTCTATGCCCACCTTGCAAGCGACCATCTGCCAACTTGGCGTGATTCGCACATGTACCCGGCACCTCTCCCGGTGCACTCTGAATCTGAATCGAGATGCAGAGAACCGTGCGAGGATAGGCCACGGGTTCTCGAGGGCTCGCACTCAGTCGGGATTCTTATCTGTGATATCCCGAGGCCCCCTTCCGAGGCAGTACGCTAGAACCCACAAATTCCGGCACATCTCCGACCAATTACGCACCCATTCCGGGATTTGCGTCTTTGACACCACTCTGGCTGTATCGACTTCATATCATTTTCTCTCGGTATGCAAAAACACCGTATCAGCGGGTCGTCTGACTTCGGCATGACGCGAAACCTCGCTGGTTTCTCGCGCCCATTTTCTAAATCGCTCAGCCCCAAGCTGTGAATTCTCACCGTGGTAGCGTGACCTGCCCGACACGGGATTCGTTATATTATTCTACCTTCGCATGAATCACTGGCAGTACGTGGACCTTTACCAGCTGCTGGATCCACTTCGGCATGACGCAAATGCAAGAGCGGTGACGGTCTCGCTCGCTCTTCTACACGTCTCCCAGTCGCTGATATTTTCTGTCATTTGCGAATCTTCGTCGATGCCGGCATATTTCTCGCTTCTCGTCCCCTCGGCTGAGAATATTCGAACCTTGTGTTTTCAGTTGCGTGACCCCAACCAAGAACTGTCCCACAGCCAAGAACAGGTGCATGCGGCACGCGCGCGCGCTGGTACGTCGCCCATATTCCACGTCCTGTGTTGTCGTGTTTTCCGCGCCATTCTCACCTGGTGCTCGGATATTGGATCGCCATCCTCTGGGCCCGCCCCGAAGCAGTGCCGACTGGCTGAGAACCTCGTAGATTTCAGGCCGGCCACCCAACTCGTCCCCGCACCTCTTCTCTATTCAGTATCGCGCGGCCCCCGCGAGAATGGATCGACAGCCTGGAGCAATGTTTCCCCTCCGGCGAGCTGCATTCCCTCGCTCTGGGATAAATCTACGTTCTATTTCCTATTTTCTGGGGCTCCCCAAAACTAAAGAATATGTGCTACCCGCGACGTGACGGCGTAATATGATGTCTATTCTCTTCTGCGTCATCGCCGATTCGTGTCAATGCTCCCAAAATATTGCTGGGATCGCTCGGGTGACGGACGAGACGTGGCGCGGTCGTTCCGTCAGATATCATCGGCGATACCTAGCACATTTCCAACCGTGGATCGACTCCGCTTCGAGTCGCAGTGCCGCAATTTCAACAAACCCCATGCATGATCTCTTCCAGCGGTCTCATCCTCAACTGCATATGTACATATAAATCGAACATCTTGAATGGCATTCAACGGATCACAAGACACGCATCAGCGCCCCCGCCATCATTCGTTCCTTAACTGTCGTCCCGGCAAATCCAGTTTATAATTATATTCCGAAACCGGTGACGCCGTGAGTGTATCATATCATGTCTCGAACTATCAACGCCCTGGGAGTAACCACTAACGGAATGGCGCAGCAGTCACGGACCAGGCACGGTGTCTTTCTTTGCCCAGGGACCGCCGTCCCGACCGAGAATTCGAGTTGCAATCCGATTTTTGGGTTGCGCCATGCGTCGAGCGCGAGGACAAAGGCCCGGATCCCAACGCAGCTTCGCTCAACATTGACCCCACGCGGCCGAGTTGATTACACTTACGATCGATGACTCGAGAGACCGCAAATCCGAATCCAGGTATTGTCTGCCAGCGCCACGACAGGCCGCCACAAGGACCAGGGAGAGGGATTTTCCATACGCCATTAGATTGTTTACCTGCCGCTGATGCGTTTTAATTGAACGTGATAGCGGACGTGAACTCGTGTGTGGATTATGCTAGGGCGAGGGGGTCGGTCACCTTGCTCGTTGCGCGATCGTACTAATACGTTTAATGAGATCCGGAGTGCGAGGAAGATGCATGGAGGAGTCGGGCCACTGATGCGCCTCGTTCGCATGCAAATCGCGTCTCGTGGCGCAATCGTTCGCGACGCGACGTAATTCGGTCCGAAAAGTGAGGGGATGGGTGTCGCAACGGCCGGAATTCTTGCGAAATTCGTTCCGAGGAGCGAGGACAATATAAATGTTATAAATGCAGCCATCGAGGTGCGTCTGGAGGGGTCGGAACACACTACCAAGAAGTCACTATCGAGGCGGATTGGCCTACGAGGCGCGTCTCGAGCTAGTGTTACGTGCTGATAAGTCGCCGTCGAAGTTTCGTTGCGGAATAATTCGATCCGGAAAGTAAGGGAAGATCAGATCCAGACAAGTCTGAACGCCTCCGAACGGTGCGCCTCGGCTGAATGTTGCGTTAATGAGCGTCGAAAAAATCTTGATATATCCTGGGGTGCACCAAATCGTTAGGTGACCGTTCGCGCAAGATAAAAATCGATCCGAAAAGCAAGGGAAATATATGGATGCACTTGGCCAAAATGTCGAATCATTCCAATTTCCTCGTCGTTGCGATCCGAAGAACGAGGAAGATAGAGGCGCTCCAATCGGACCGGCCTCCGACCCCGCCCAGAATCTAGTAATGGAAATGGGGGATCCAATTACGGTAATACGACGCCCGCTACGACGTTCGAGCGCGATTCCGAGGGAGGGGTCGGGATTTCAAAATAGATTTAGGTTTATTGATGTCCAGGTCTCCGGCCCGTGTTCCGATTGTCCGAACGCGCTTTAACCTTTTCGTCCACAACGACAGCCGGTTCAACGCGGTTGAGCCCGGGCCCGAGCCCGTACGTTTCATGGTCCCCGCGATCAGATTTGCGATGCGGGACGAGGGGCGCGTGTCGCGTTTTGACGTGCATGGGTAGAAAGAGCTGGGCTTAGTGCGACCGGAGCCAGCCTTTTCACGAGTAGAGGATGCATGTCGGTAGTTTTGGGGATGTGCATTTCAACTTTCGCGAACTTGTGTTCATCCCTGCAACAGAAAGTTAAACGACGGGTCAAGAAGAAAAAGTGAAACACATACTGCAACTTGGCGCGAATGCGTGCTGCCTCACGGTCAACCTGGTCGTCCTCCGCAGCCATCATCACAGTCAATCTCGCCATGAAAAAACACGCGTTAACGAGACGGCTGCAAGGGGTAGGGTGAGAAAGACGCGAAACCAATTGTTGAAATCTCTTACTCGACGAAGGCCGTTGCCTTGGGCTCCAAAGTATCATCGAGTTGACGAATGAGAGCCGGCCACTGCTCGCGCGGAGGAATAGTGTACGACTCGGGGGTTGTTGCGCGTTCTACTTCGTCGTACGCGATAGCGTACTGATTTGGATCCTGCCGGACAACGGCTCCGTGTTCTTCAATTAGGACCTCCCAACGAAATAATGCATGCGCGAAGTCATTTGCCGCTGCGCGTTGAGTGACCGTGAGTGGCATGGCTGTCAGGGGGAGCAGCGATACAATGATGTCCGGGTCTCCGGCCCGTGTTCCGATTGCCTGAACGCGCCTTACCCTTTTCATCCACAACGACAGTCGATTCAACGCGGTTGAGCCTGAGCCTGAGCCCGTACGTTTTATGGTCCCCGCGATCAGATTTACGATGAGGGACGAGGGGCGCGTGTCGCGTTTTGACGCGCATGGGCAGAATGACAAGGTAAGGGTGAACTCTTGACCTCGCCGTAACACGTATTTCATGAAGTTTATGCTCGCCTTGTGTGAACCGAGGTTCCAAGTTCCAACCACGTAAAACGCTGAGCGGGTCTGCACGTTTCAGCCATCCCGAAGTTGGATTCCGTGTTTCCTCGTTTCAAACCAAAACCTCGTGTCCGAATGTCTCGATGTCACCGACGCGCTCGGACGTTCCGACCGACTCGGAGAATGCAGAGCGGATCGACGCTGACGCCGTGCGCCCCCTTCTTTAATTCTCCCTGGGTTCACCTGCACAATCCCTTGGTATCAAAGTCGGACGCTTCCCCATCGCCAGACTTCGAACCGACCTTTTGAAGATGCGATGGGCAAAATGGCTGGCGTTCGAGTTCTGTTGCCCAATCCGGTGCGCCCCGAACCGTCACCGGCACTCGTTATATCCCTCCTCGTTTGAACTGCTCGCCGCCACCATGTCGCTCGGGTCCTAATGTCACCGCCGCCCTGCTCCATCCTCGCTAATGTTCGGACTTTGCCGAGTGTCAGATTCGATTCCGAGCCCGAGCCCGAAAATGTAGACCGGGCCGACACCTCGTCCCAATTCCCCCTGGGCTTACGAATTTATTCAGCAGCCCCCAGCGCCTCATAGCTGATTTCGAAATCCGGTCTTGGGAGGAGATGGAATGCAGGTTGCCCCTCCGGGAATCTTGCGCGTGGTCCTCGAACGTGTTCCCGCAACTGGGTGCGTTCTGCTCCGCCGAATTCGGGTTCTGGCTCCGAATGCAGACATCGTCGCAGGCCGCAAAAGGAAGTCGATGATAGGAAACAGAAGAGAAGGGATTCACAACAAAACAAAGTAATGCGCGCCAGCACTCTTCGTTTGGAATGCTACGGCGTCGAGCTGCGCTGCTTGTTCTCGTTCTTGGACATACCCACGTTTTCGGCGCACGTCCTGCTCGAACAATTCGATCTACGCGTCGTGGAGAATTAGCCGTCGTGGATTTCAATACGAACGCTGGCACTACGACGCTCGAAGAGAAGAGAATGGAAGCCGCATTCGGACTGCCCTCCTTTTTTCCATTTCGAGGCGCGTCGGACGGATTAGCATTCCTTCTTTCCGAATCCGCGCTTCCTTTCCTTTCCTCTCCTTTCTTTCCGTTCCTTTCCTTCCGTTTCTTTCCTTTCCTACTCCTTTGTGGCCTGGCAAATCCCGAGTGGTGCATACCTCTCCAGATTAATCTACCCTAATCCAATCCAGCCAGCGCACGCCGCGCCACCATCTCCTAATCGTCAACTTGACGCCTCGGCGCGCTCCACATTTAATTACGATTTGCGCGCACGTTTGAGGGGCGGGACACCGTTCATGATTGGGTTTTGGGGACGAGCGCGGCAGGGGAACAGGATAGGAGAAGGGGCTCCCTCGCTTGTCTGTCGACGTCAGATTCCAGAATACTCTGTTCCTGTCTATCGTTGTGCAGATCCTCGCGAAACAATGCTCTTATCTGTCAATCCGCCATCACAGTCTTTTTTTTTGTTCCCGTTCTTGTTGTGCTGCGGACGGCAGTCAAAAGAACCTGTCGCGTTGGACCATATGCGCCGCGGGAGAAGAAAGACCCCTCGGCGGCGGCGGCGTTTGCGTTTTTGTTCTCCAGTCGTTTAATCGAGGACTCGCTCATTTTTTTTGGCTGACCGCCTTTTATTTTTCAACTTTTGCATACTATTACTTTACTTCTGGTTACTTGCTACGTCCCCGTGTACAGTGTGTTTTTTTGGCGCGAGTCGATGAATGTGGGAATATATATGCGGGGAATAGAGAGGGATGCGATGCTGCGGAACCAAGAAAGAGTCGCGGAAAGGAAGGAGGGGTGGTACACTTGTCTTGTTGCTGTTGTTACTTTATTGAGCGTGCGTGCGTGCGAGTTCCGGCCATGCAAGGGAATGAGATGAGATGCGATGTGTTTTGGGTCGTGAAAGGTCATCGATGCAAGAATCAAAGAGATCACCACCACCCCGCGCCGAGGCCGTCCCACTCGTCGCCCCCGCCCCGCCGCGCACGCCCTAGCAGCCCGCTCCGCCGCGGCCGCTCGGGGCTGAGCTCGTCGACGCGCACGCGCCCGCGCCTGCTCCCGCTCTCACTGCGCCCGTCTGGCGACAGCATCTTCGCCGACGGGCTGCTGTTCCGGCGCACCGGGCGGCCGCGCGTGACGGCGAGCGCATCGGACCAGTCGGCGACCTTCTCCTCGCTGTCGCGCCGCCGGGCCGGGCTCGGGCTGCGGCTGCGGCTCCCGGAGCGCGTGCGCGGGGCGTGGGCATGGCGGCGGCCGCGCGAGGCGAGGTGCGCGGTGTGTGCGAGGCCCGAGAGGAGGGAGACCTTGGGGGTGGGCGGGCTGGTGCGGGTGAGGGTGTTGCTGTGGCCCGAGCTGGAGGACAGCGGGGAGGCTGCTGTGGGGAAGGGGTAGCCGGGTTGAATTGGGGGCAGGGCGGTGGTTGTGCGGGAGGGCGCGGAGGCGGTGGAGAGGATTGAAAAATAGGCAGGGAGGGAGGCGCGGTTGTGTTTGCGGCGGGCCTTTGCGGGGCCTGCGGCGATCGTATCTCCGGTTGGGCGGGCGGGGTCATCCGAGGCGAGGTCAGATGGGGCGAAGGAGTCTGTGTACCCGTCGTCGTCGTCGAGGTGGTGGAAGGAGCTGGTGCCGCCGGGTGCACTCTGTGGGAGGCAGAGGGAGACTGAAGAGGAGGCGGAGGAGGTGCGGCGGTGGAGGGCGGGGAAGGTGGAACGGTTGTTGGTTCCCGAGGGCCTGCGAGCATAGGAGAGGCCGGCGGAGTGCTGCACGTGGGGCTCTTGGTCGTACTCGCTGCAGTCGTCGTCGTCGTCGTCGGTGACTACACTCCAGCTGGAGGAGGAAGACGAGGCCGAGTACCTGTCGCGAGTGTATGCGCGGAGAGCACGGCCGAGAGCCGAGGGGACGAGGGCAGGAACATCGTTGGGGTGGTGGTGTGTGTTGGGGTGGAGATGGGGAGACGCGAACGGGCTGGATGCAGAGGAGATCGAGGGCGAGGTCAAGTCCCCAGAATGACAGAGCTCGTTGCAGTATGCACGTCTGAAGTGGTTCAGTCAGATAAATGAAACATAAATGCAAAAGACATGTACCCGTCCTCGACTTCTGCACCGCACGACAAGCATCTGTCTTGGAACATATTTCTGCGGGGGAGCAAGCGTGGATTCTGCCCGTATTTAAAGCCTTTCTGTTGGGCCCAGATTTTTCGTGTTTGATCACTTTGTCTTTATTACAGTCAGATCAATCGGGCGATCGGGCAAAAGGAGTCAACCCAAATACGGCGTGCGCAACCCCCTTGTTCTTTGTTCACCGCCGGCACACGCCGGACATCACACTCTCTTCTGTACCGAGGGCCCAAAGACTGCTCCTCATCTTCGCACATCCACACGGACCTGCAACCCCCGTCGCGAAGGCAACCCCGTCTCCTAAAATAAATATCTCTTTCTTACAAGAGGCGTCATCGACGTCATCCCCATCCAAATTAGCATTCCCTCCATACAAAATGTCGACGGCGCGCGTCACGACGCGTCGTAATAATTGCGTTGATTATCACTTACACGCATTGAACCCATGGAATCCGTGAATCCGCCCTACTCGCCCACCTCCGCCCGCCCCGTAGACGCGCCGACCGTCTCGTATATGGGAATCGAGCAAGCACAGTCGTGTTTGATATTATTGCGCGAGTGCACCCGCCAACGTCTCCGGGAGCAATGCTATTCGGCAGCTGGTTAATTAATTTTGGTCATGCGTGCGCGAAAACCAGTAATTGCCAGTGGCCGGGAGGAATGAACGCAAAGAAGGTGGGATTGCAGGAGAGGATACGTCTATGCGATGGAAGATTAGACACCAGCAAAGGCAGCACGCCGACGGGCATCTCACGCAAGTGCAGAAACCACAATGCTGTCTGCTGTCAGCCATCAAGTCGCCAGTAGAATAGAATACAGGGGCCACGCAAAAACACGCCAAGCGCCACGTTCGACGGGCATTGCCTGCTGCTGCGCATTCGCGGAGAATGCAGGCAAGGAAGGGGGACGCCTGGGCACTATGCCGAAAGGAAAACCACGCACGCGCGCACGCCAAACAGATACAGCTGTACTTTTATTTTTATTTTCTGGCACGGCGTCGGTGTCGGTGTCGGTGTCGGGGTGGGACCGGCGTATCGCAGCATAGCATTCGGTGATGGGTAGGTGTGTGACGTTCCCGTGCGTTTGGGCGGCGTCTCCGCTGGCGTAAAACACAAAACACAACATACGATGATGGCGGTGGTCACGGTGATGTGCGGCGGGGGCGGGAACGGAAAGGCAAGCAGTCCAGAACCGGCAAACAATCGCGCGCCGAATTATCCAATAGGCCTAGGGTTGAGTGGACTGGAACCTAAATCCGGCAGTGGGCGGAGCGTGCCCCGATTGGGATGTGGATTTTGCTGGCAGGCAGAGAATGAATCATGACAACAGGACGGCGCCGGGGAATAAAAAAATAAAAGATAAGATCAAGAACAAGAACAGGGCGTTTAGCGGGGGAATCAGGAGAAGTATAACAAGCAGGAAAAAACCGGCAGTGCCCCGATCGGTTGGGTGTCGCCCGCGACCGTGGGGGTTGGCAACGGGGAATCGATGGTATCAGGGGGCTCGGCCAGAGCGGCGGAAAATAAGAATAAGAACAAGGTTCGAGGATGTAGGAACACGATTATTTAACAGTGCGGCAGAAGAATACATACGGGCTCGATCACGAAACAAGACACTCGGAATGGAATATCGACTGGACGTAAATCAGGAATGGGCCAGTGAGGCGGAAACCCGGGTACACGAACCAGAGGAACAATCAGCCACAGCAGCGGAAGATAAGAACAAGGTTCGGAGGACACAGGAACGCGGCTGCTATTTTCGAAAAAAAAAGTCGTAGGGAAATCGGCCAGAGAGCCGGAAAATAAGAACAAGGTTCGGAGCGTAGATTTCCGAATCAAGGTCAGAAATAGCGAAATATGAAATGAACCTGCACGGTGGCGGAGGACAATTCCGAGTCACAACACGACCGGTTTCGCCACTTTCCGAAACGAGAATGGAATCAATCGGCGCGGAGAACAAGGTTCGGAGCGCGTAGGAACGAGTACCGCGTCGGCACTTCCGAAATAAGAGTCAGAATTCCCAAAACAGGAACAAGAACAGAAGAGAATAAGCTTCGGGGTGCGTCGGAACAGAGTGCCATGTCGCGAAGCCACAGGAACTGATAAGGATAAGACAGGGGAATGGAGACGAAAGGAAGCGTAGCGTTTGCGTTGTAATTGCGGCGGTTGGCGAAGGGGGGCCCACGCGTTAAAGTAAATTGTGGGACCGCGGGGCCGAGTGCTGTGAAGGCGCGATTATTGCTAATTGAAGGAGCCGCATAGCGAACAGTTCATCGCGATCGGCATGAACGTTTCAACTGCGACGAGGACCGCATCGGTGTCAAGATCCACGTTCGCGTTCGGATTCGGATTCGGGGCCGATCCGACGCGTGCTCCAAGAAAATCTATCTGCGACGCGATGGAGTCGGGGCTGCCAAACCAGACTGGAAATGTCAAGCAAGGAAGTAAATAGTGGGTGCGTCGGACTTTCGGCGCTCGACATCCGAGCGACAAACTTGGCAAGGGGCGCACCGAATTCATTTCCTCCGAGTCCGCGGCGGGTTTGTGATTTCACAGTCGAGATCTCCAACGCAAAACGTCACAGCGGCGGCAATAAGCTTTCTCATTGTTGCGTGGGAAGGTGCGATCTACGCTTTGACTCGGTGTGGGAAGGTGGCTGTCCGCGGTCATATGTCTTGTCTGCGCGAAAATTAACCTGACAGATGGAGAATGGAAGTGCGATAGCTGTAGGGCCCAAGTTGTAGGGCCCTTGGCCGCGGGGAACGTATAGTGTATTTTAATTTTTTTCTGCTTTCGATTTCTGTGTTCTCGAACTTGTTCAGTACTTCTTCGAAACGTTCATAGCGCATGTAGGGGAAATTAGACAGAAAAATCTTCGCCGCCCACGAACCCGCGAGCCCTAATTAGAATTATAATTCCAGACAATGGCAGATTTTCTGCGCGATACGCGATATGTACGCGGTGGCCACAGCGCCGCATGGAAAATTACAGCCACCCGACGCACCTGTCCGCTGGTTCCACATCCCCCTTCCCATAAGATTTAATTATATGTAGTCATGTATACTACGCACTCCATTCCCCGGAAGCAACGCGACGTCTATCACAAGCACCCCATATCCCTATCCCTGTCTTCTGTCTTCTGCACCTCCCGCAGGTGGCCACCACCCTGGTCCTGATACAGGTGCTGTGCGTGTGCCGTCGCTATGATGCCACGATAACAGCGGTATCACGCAGGCGCTGGAGGCGAGTCAATCGTAGGCGCAGGATCGCCATCAGCCAAAGGCCGTCCGATCCCATTGTCCGCCGCATTCGGTGTCGAGTCATCCTGCACATGGGGCTCTGCCGCATCAGTGCCATCAGCTTTAGGGACTGAATCTATTGGCGCAGTGGGCGCTTCCGAGGGCGTAGACGCAGGCGCTTCGGATGCTGCGGGTTCAGGCGCGGGCACAGGTTCAGGGTCGACGTCAGGCGCGGGCACAGCGGGCAGAGGGGGAGAGGTCGGCATAGAAGGTGGCGCTGCCGCAGGAATAGGCGCAGGCGTAGGAATGCGGGGTGTAGCCGGCGCGGGCGTATCATGCGCCGACCGGGTCGGCGTGCTCGCTCCCAGCGGGTCTTCGAAGACCGCCGTCCCGTTCGGAGCCGCCGCTGCCTCAGCCAGTGCCTCCGGCGGCAACGCAGGCAGGGGGCTCTCCGGACGCGGGCTCTCCGGACGAGGGCTTCCCGGGTCGACCTGCCGGAATCCGGCCGCTGCCATACCGTCGGCGCTGAGCAATGGCGGCGGCGGCGGCGGTGACCGCGCGCCGTTTATGCTCGGCGTGGGGCTCGTAACGGGGGTCCCTGTCCGGCTGCCGCCATTGACACTGGGCGTCGGGCTGGCGCTGGGACTGGCGCCATTCGCCCCCGCTGCGAGCGAGTTCCACCGCAGACGGTTAGCAAGGAGACGCGGATTCCCAGCGGGATTCGCGGTCGCGGTCGCGGTCGCATTTACGGGATTGAAATTCGCCGCATTCGCGGCCGGTGAGATGGGCTGGGCCTGTGGGACGCGCAGTTCCGCAATGACAATCTCGAGCATGCCGCTCGGCGCGCCGACGTTCTTCAGTTCTGACAGCTTTTGGTGCAAAAATCGCGCGTCCGCAAGAAGCCTTCATTAATCGAATAATTATGGGGTAATTTTCGTCAGATCTTGAAATGGAGTAAGGGAAGGTAACCGTACCCCTTGCGCGCCTCCTCACTTGGTAACACCAGCTTCGCGTACTCTTCCGACAGGCGGTGGTTAATCGCCGCGAACACCTGCGCCATTACATCCTAACAGCACCGATTCGAGTTAATCAGCGTCCAGCGTAAACCACGCATTATGCAAATGCAAAATTCCCTCACCTCAACAACCGCGACCGAGAGGTGGCGTGACAACACCTTGTGCAGCGTAACCGTCTCCCTTACCAAAACCGACATGTAGGCATTCACACCCTCTCTTGGTGCGCTCCAGTCTACAGCCTTCACAATTATTAGGTAAGCATACAGATGGGCAGGCATTTAGGGCGCACCTGGAAGGTGCGGATATGCGTGCTGAGCCGGTCACCCATAATCGCAATCAGCTTCGTGTGGATCTCGTTCTGGTGCTCTTGGTAGTCCTGCCAAAGTCACGCACTCAGGTTAGAAGGGAAGACGAAATAAAATGGAAGGGAAGGGAATAGGGTGCGCACCCGCTTGAGCTTGTCAAACTCCACGAGCATGACGGCCTGCTTCTGGCTCAGATGCCGGCGGAACGTCTCCCGCACGTACGGAATGAGCGAAATCATAATGGACAGTGACTGCGACGCCAGGGCTGTTCGGCATGCATTCAGTCAGCCTTTCGCGTGTATGAGGAAACGCGTTATCCGCACGCACCAAGATGCTTCGCGGTGATGTTTTTGAGCCCGGCAGACTTCATGGCGCCCGCGCCGAGGACGACTTGGCACGTCCTTGAATTGAACGCCTTGAGGAACTCGATGACGCGGCTCATTGCGTCCGTTGTAAGCATCGAGAGGTTGATGATCACGCGCAGGTAGTCCAGCAGGAGCCCGAGCACCTCCGACGTCGCCGCCACGGCCGAGAATGTGCGCTCCTCGATGCGGAGGCGAATCTTGGCCGGGGTCTTGGCCGAGGAGCCGTTGGTGCTGCGTTTCACGGCGGGGGCAGACGGTGAAGGTGGTATGCCGTTTATGGAGTTAGTGGAGGAGGCGGGGGTTAGGCTGGCGGATGGGGGGAGCGCGGGGAGGGACGAGGATGATACGGGGGTCGCGGGGGCAACTAGCAGGAGCTCGGGTACATCCCGGACGGCGGAGTCGACCAGTATGTCCGCGATGTGCTGGATCGGGGGCGTCGCATCCGTCTGGTCCCACTGCTCATTCTCCACCAGGCTGGCGGACTGATTCAGCCGCGCCTGGTGGAAAGCCTGCAAGAAGGTTTTGGACTGGTAATTCAATTATTAGAATCTTTTTTTTTTTTCAAAATAGTTTGATTTACTCACCTGGCTTATGACCACACCCCGCAACCCGACGATCATCTTGCGGCATATGACCTCGCATTTGACGACGAAAGACCACGAATCGTTGAAAAGTTCGATAAAGTCGGACAAACTGAGCACTGCATGTTGTTCGGCGCGTATGATGATCAATTTGGCCGCTTGTGTGTTCGAGAGCTCTGCCGCCGAGCTGAGAATATCAGAAAGTTCCTCCTGGAGGGCAGGAATATTAGGCGGATTTTTCGAGCTAGGATAGATATTAATTAGTTGATTGAGATGCAGCCAGCAGAGGGTGTGCGCCGTACCTCGTTGTCTCGAGAACCTCCAGGAACGCAGTCCCCTGTGCATGGAGACCTTCGACAGCGTTTAAATAGCTCTTACAAATAGCTTGAATGAGTGTTAAGAATTCCGGGTGTGGCATATTTCGCAGATTGGCCAGTCCTGGTCTAATGATGTTCAGCCACGGGCGGTAGCTGACAAGAAAATAAATACCTCGGTGTGTCCGCCCTTCCATCTGCACCGGGTGTAGGGGACCGAGCCTCCTCTTCCGTAATGTCAAACGCAGGAATATGCTGCAGAACAACTCAACAAGGGTATTTTTAAAGAAAAGAGATGGCCCACCTGTCGGACTACGCCTCGCACTTCGTCTAATACAACCTCTCGCCACGACAACGTCGCCTCTCGCACGCCTTTGGTTCTCGCCAGGCCCTGTAGCAGCGGCCGCAGCCGGTCTTTCAGGCTCTGGAACCTCAGATCCGGAATAGAGGGCACGTTCGTGCCAATGCGCTCCAGCAGGTCGACGCGCAGGACCGAGACGAGCTCAGCCGACAGGGAAGAGGTAATTTCCATCGTCAACGTGCGCAGGTGCGTCGGGAGCGCGGCAAATGCACTGAGCGAGGACAGTGGTATTGGTGGGGGCACCTTGGGCGAAGGAGGAGGCCGTTCTTCCGGCGTTGAAGGAAGTGACGATAGTCTCCCGTTCCCATTTACATGGCCGCCCTTCAAAAATGAGGAAGACGACGAAGAGGACCTCACTAAAGCGGGAGTGGGTGTGGGCAGTTCAGAGACGGGCGAGGCCTCCCACAGCCGCTCCATATCCTCCAATACGCCCAGAGCCTGGTCCCACTGCCCCGCAGCGACCAACGCCTTGGCCACACCGGTCATTTCCACCACCCCGCCCACGAACTTGACCCCTTCCCGGACCTTGCCAAGATTCCGCATCCTACCTCCCTTCCGCACGACCTCTAGGCCCTTCTTTGCGCCGTTCTCGTCTACATCCTTGAGTAGCGTGCGAAGCTTGGATATTCGATCCAGGCATTCTTCAGACTCGGTTTGCAGCTCGTGAAGATTTGACAGCGCGGCAAAGAAGGACGCAGACCGGAGAGAGATCTCGCGGACGAGGTGCTGTTCCACCGTGTCCGCGTAGTGGGAGAATTTCTCCAGGAGAGGTAGCGAGTATGAGAGCGCGGTGGGATCGGCGGCGGGGTCGTGGCCAGGCGCATCTTGCTCGGTGACGGCGTCGAACGTCCGGGGGTCGCCGAGATTGAAGGCGGGCTGAAAGAATACCGACGGGACCACGTCCAGCGGCGGCAGCGGTCGGCCGGGCGTCTGCGCAAACGGGCCGTTTGACGAGGACGCCCGGGGAGTCGAGCTACCCTCCAGCTGGAGCTCCGCGTCGCGATTGAGCTGGTTACTGTGTTCCAAGCGCTCCCATTCCGGCGTGATGGCGCGCAAATACGAATCAAAGTCTTTCCGGCGAACGCGGGGGAGGTCTGCCGGTGCGACAGCTGGAAGTGAGGAGTGGGCTTTCGGAGGTGCCTGCCGCTTGTGCGGGTTATTCAGTACGGTCGAAATGGCTGGATTAATCGTAAATAGCCATACCAGGCGTGGCAAGTGAACACGTACCGTGGAAGCCATGGGTTGAGCTACTCCACTGCGGGGGAAGTGCACCGAGAGCGAGACTTGTTGTTGAATTGTTGAATAGATTCAGACGCGAAGGCCCCGCAAAGTAGTCCCGCCCTTCAGTAGTACCGGAAACACTTTCTGGGCCTCTCTGAGCGGGATCCCAGTTAAATCTGTACGGACGAGCGGTAGGAGGAAGAGGGGATACGGGCGAAGCGGGTCTGGTTGGATTTGAAGAGGAATGGTCCGACATGGAGACTGGCAAGTCCGACTTTTGCCAGTCAGGACGTTTCGCCGTTCCAAAGTAAGTGTTTGTTTGGCAGCGACCTCCGCAATCGAAAATGGAAATACCTCCAGCCATAGCGCATATCTTTTCCTTGTTCCCTCTCCACGCCTTTCCTCCCATAAAACCCCAGTCGGGAAGACTCCCAGACGTCCCAACCATCTGGATACACCCTCCGCGCACCCTTCGCCTCAGCACGGATGTTGAGTGTCTCAAATGGCAAGCATATCTCGCACTGCGCGGTCTCTCGAAAATAGCAGTACGCGTAGATATAGCTCCAGAGGGCGCAATGGGCGCCCGTCTCCCTAATCTCCATCTTCCGAACGGCCAGCTGCTTCCTGCGCAACTTATTCCCACTTGGGTGGACGAGACTTTGGATGAACCGGAACGACCGCTGGAAGGCTACAAAGACCAGGCGGCGCTGGACGAAAGCAGGGCCTGGGTCTCGCTCCTGGAAGGCGACGTCCATGCTGCCCTGGTGCGCCCCTTCGTCGCGCCTGCTCCCGGGATCTCACCCCCGTCCAGATAATCGCCCAGCCAACCCCGTCGTACTTCATGTCCCTGGTGACGTTCCCGCACGTAGCCTCGCGCCCTCTAGAATCCATCCTTTCGCCGCCTCCGCCACCCCTCTCCGGCTTGAGCACCATACTTCCTGCATTCGGCACGCGCATCTCCCCGAAACACGTCGAGTCCAAGTATCGCGATGCCATATCGGCCATTGCAGACCGCCTGGGAACGGACAAGTGGTTCCTCGGGTCTTCGTACGCGTCCTGTGCCCGATTCTTCCCTCCAGTATCAACGTCTTTAACAGGGACCCGACGCCCCTCGACGCGCTTGTGTTCGCGTACCTGCATAGTATCTTGCACACCGCCAACCATATTGTGAGGATAGAGGTCACTCGACGCGTCAACCTCGTTGCATGGGAGCTGCGAGTGCGCGGCTTGGTGTCGGCTGCCTTCAAAGAATCAATACCATAGGTCAGCGCTACCACCTTGCAACCCTTCCACCTAGACCCGACAGAAACACTTAGAAATTTTACATGAATTGAACTCACGCATTGCCCCCCGAATAAAACAAACATGCAGCTACTTTGGGCGAACCCAAGCATGTCCCACTTTCCATTGTTCTTGGTTCCCTCCAGTCCTTCCCCCTTCGCCGATTTTGTTTTCCCTCACACTCAAAGACTGCAGAGGAGAGCATGTACACAATTTTTTGAAAAAAGTCCACCAGCAGAGGAGAAAGTCGTTCAGAAGCCCAATGAGGCCACGCGTATCAGGCAGGGGAGTGCCTCTGGCGTCCACGGCTTGCGCTCCCTTCCCATTCCGTACTAGAGGCTCGGGGATGCGCGAAACCGTGCTTCGACTCCACTCGCGCAGTGTGCAGCCGCGAGACCTCCCTAGGTTGAGGGCCGTTGGGTCGATCCAGTTCGGTTCGACGCCGGTTGGACGCGTGGAAAACTCTGTGGCTATGATGGGTAAGGGTGGTAGGGTCGAGCTGAACCACACCGTAAAGGGTTTATTTGTTGTCCGCGCTTTTTGGGGCGGGGCGAAGACATCCACGCTGTGCTGGCGATCCAACATGCAATTGGATTAGTTTACTTGGTTGAAATGTGCGACTCTTTGCCGTAAGTGTCCAGCTCATACTGTTGCTCGTTGACGTCGGTAAAGGGCATCACTCGATGTCTTCGATCCGTTCCAAGTTCGTTGGCCGTCAAAGCGAGGGATACGTCAGTTATTGAATAATTGCCCGGTATACACGAATGTTCCCTCGCCACACAAATCATCTCGTCGGAGTGAAGTAATCGGCTGCACCCGCGAGTTTACTTCGCCTTTGAGTTGGGGGTAATGACACACAAAAAGCCAGAATTCGAGCGCGACAAGCATTCCCACGAAGGTAATAATGAATTTGGAACAAATAAAACAAAGGTAATCACAGTATACTTATCCGAAGTTCCTCAAAAAAAAACGTTCAAGATGAGAGTCCGACGACGAGATGAGGCGGCATACACGGAGGAAGGAACTACCGTGCCTCTTGAGAGCACCGCGCCCAGAGGCAGATGAATTCATGCTCAGGCCCTTGAAAGTAAACCCGGCGCAGGGCTGGTCAGGCTCACCCTTTCGGCTTCGAGAAGAGGCGTCGTCCGTACCACCGCCAGCTCCCAGCCTCTTAATTTTGGGAGAGGACGTTGAACAGTACAAACATTGTGAGCATCTGAGAACGTTGGTCTTGAGGAGGACTCCAGAGAGGGGAAGAAGCTATTCGAACAGTGTTTTGTCAAGTGCCAGTGTGTGCAGTCCCGGAGTGAAGGCATATGGGTCACGGTATACATAGATACTTTCCTAGGCTCCGAATCCATGTATTCAAAATAAGACGCAGAAGGTCCATCCTGTGCAGTGTGCGTAGCTCCGAGCGCATACAGCCGTCCGACCGGTTCTATTGTGATCTGAGGGAAGAGCGGCTGTCTGCGCCGGCTTAAAGCGGGTTCGAAACGAGAGCGTCTCTGCACCATACACATTGGGCGACGAAGGGTCAAGCCGAGTGACTCTGAGTGATAGTCTTCCAATGCTCGACAACGCCAGGCTGAAAAGAAAGTCACTTAACTAACGTATGCCATCTCCCACAGTTCGAAGAGCGAGGGTTGGACCAGAAACGGGCGACCAATGGCGGAAAGCTCCGGCCAGCAATGTACACAGCCACACACACCTTGCTTTCGTCCATCACGGCAGCCCGAAACCCTCCGAAAGCTGTCCGTGCCGTCCCGCGTTCTTTCACTCACTCTGTCAACTATCCGCTCCTGGGACTAAGGTCATATCGCCTGGCTTCCAGGAATATTCAAGAATTGAAACGGTGAGATTCCGAGCAAGGACTTTCCAAGTCAACGTGGCGCACCTTAGCTCTGGATCTGTGAACCACGCTGCTGGCAAAATGGCGATGTAACTTTCTGCTTCTTGTGGACCAAGAGCACCAAGACGACTAGTCGATTCTTCCATCATGTTCGTCAAATTCTTGGGCTTTCTTGACATCGTTGCAGCCACCCGGCTTTGATGGTTTCACGATTTAATTCCACCGATTTTCCCATTGCTACCCGGTCAATTCCGACACCGTTCTTGATTAAGTATTCCTGGATACTGTTTGAAGCCGTCTAATTGTCCTTGCGATTTGCAGGTGCTTCATGCAGCCTGCTATTTGGCCCTCCTGAATACAGCATTTGATCGACTGGCGTGTTCTCTTGCAGTCTCCGACGAAGCTTTCCTGCCAATTCCTGATCCCCTGGCTTCACCTGCATGGATATCATGCGATATTATTGCGCAACACGACGTTGTAATCGACCTGCCTCGCCCCAAGCTGAATGATAAGAGGCAGTGATGCGGGCCGAAGGTCCGCAATGATGAGCTCAAGGTAGCAGGTACTACGGTACTTAGCATTGTAGAGCAGAAATGTGCAGCGCTGTACAGTCACCTCTTGAATACTTAATATAATTTCTGACTCGCCGGTTATTGTGGGGAATTTTTGTTGTTTAACTTTCTCTTATGTAGTAGGACCTACTTAGCAGAGTCACTCTTAGTCCTTTGTCTTTCTTCCCCCACCATCTAGCTTGCACGCCGTCCTCGCCACAATTGATCCTCGTAGCCACCGTCCTACGCGGGAGCCTTCTCCCGCTGTGGCATCGCTTGTTCCTACAACCCGTCCCAGGTCAGAGCTAGACTATTCCAGCACCGACCCCGCTTCCGACGCCGCACTTTCCGGTACCGTTTGTCCCAGCTGCTTGGGTAATTTCCTGACTAACATGCTAACCCAGAGCCGGAACCCTCCCGCGCTCGCAAGCGTCAGCGTATCGGCAGTCCGAGGTCCACGACTAGCACACCCCCGATCGATCCTTCTTCCACACCAATTAACACCACCATGCGCTTTCCCGACTCGGAGCAAGCAGAGGACTCGCCCGCCACAAATGACGCAGTAGCGGGCCCGTCGTCGGTCGGACTCGATCACCCCGGACCTTCCAACGGTCATATGAATGGGAACGGATTCGCCGCAATCGCCAACGGGTCCGCCGTTGCCAATGGGGCGGGCAATGGAGTACAGAAGCACAACGGTCACTCGAAGCAGTCGTCCGCGGCCTCGCATTCACTCTCGGTTGCGCGCGTGACGCTCCCCGGCTCGAATCTGTATGACGACTCGGACGTAGACCGACAAGAGTTCGTGCGTCTCGTTGTACAAAGCCTCCGGGATGTCGGCTACATGTGCGTTCATTCACCAATCCCTGCATTCGATGTGCTTATCAAGGACACCTCGGGATAGTGAAAGCGCTGCGACTTTGGAAGCCGAATCCGGGTACGCGATGGAAACGCAAGAAGTTGCCGATTTCCGGCGGTTTATCCTCGAGGCGCGGTGGAGCAAGGCTGAGAATGCTCTACAACGTCTCGGAGTACAGGATCGCGAGGGGCTTTGGGTATGTCTGCTTAAATATGCAATTACGTGCCGACTAAAGCTATTCGACTGTGCGCAGGACGCACGGTTTCTGATAAGCCAGCAGAAATATCTCGAACTGCTGGAGGCGCAGAAGACCACTGATGCGCTGCAGGTCCTTCGAAATGAACTTGCGCCATTGGATGTGGATCCAGATCAACTACATATACTCTCTAGGTATTATTTCCTCTGCCACTCGAAGTAATAGGGCCAACTTTTTTGTAGCCTCATGATGTGTTCGGAACCGGAGGATTTACGACAACGGGCAGGATGGGATGGAGCAGCAGGAAATTCGAGACGAATACTGCTAGACAATCTGCATCGTCTGTCTGCCCTTCCCTTTTCTTTTCCTTGATATTCACGCCCTTCCTCCAGGCTATATTCCCCCATCGGTAATGATTCCTCCCCGAAGATTCTCAACGCTACTGCACCAAGCAAATGCCTACCAGCGGCAGCAATGCGTGTACCACAATATACCAACGAGCTCATCGGGGTTTTCTCTGTTCGCAGACCACGAGTGCGACAAGACGGGGTTCCCGCGTGTCACAACAACAATACTGGAAGTCCACACCGACCAGGTCTGGTTAGTCGACTGGAGTCGCGACGGTAATTTCCTCGCGAGCACGAGCAGTGACAAGTCGGTCATTATTTGGGGGATTGGGGTGCGTTACTTTGGTTTTGTCGGAATACCTCTACTGACGCGCGACTCGGTAGCCCGAAACGGAAATGCCGGTACGGGAGTGGGAGAAGCGGCATGTACTGAACCATCCATATCCTGTGATCTCTCTCGCCTGGTCGTTGGACGACGCGATATTAGTCACGGGGGCAGAGACCCACATAATGATGTGGAATACCAAGGTCCGTGCTAATCCCACCATTCTGGACGCACACTCACGGGCCACCAAGACGGGGGTATGTATACGGAAGATAGATGACCATTCAGAGCCTGTCACAGCACTGGCGTGGCTTCCAGACGATTCGGGTTTTCTGTCCGCAGGGCTGGATTTCAGGATTGTCCTATGGGTACGTTCACGGTATTTTCCACCAGAGCACGGCGCTGATACCCGTCCACCAGAACACTGAGGGCCAACGACGTGAAGATTGGGCCACGTTGCCTGTGCGTATAACGCAGATGGTGGTCACGCCTGACTTCACGCGGCTCGTGGCCATCGGAATGACCTCGCCGCTGCCAGTGGACCAACGAGGCGAGAACGACTCGGCGACGCCCGGCACAAACGGGGCCGCTGCGTCGATTGCTCCGCCGAAAGAGCAGCACCGGTTGCTCGTTTACGATATGGCATCACGGCGGAACGAATCGTCAGTTTCTCGCTAAATATCCGTCTATTATACGTTCTGACTGTCGCTTTCTTTCAGGTCAATTCTGTTTGAAGGGGAGCTAACGAGCCTGAGCGTTTCACAAAACTCTCAATATGCACTCATTAGTCGCTCTCCAGACGTCAGTCTATTCACTTGTAACTGCTATTGGTGGCTGACTTTGATACAATACAGGACATTCAGCTGTGGGATCTTAATCTCGGGCGATTGGTGCGGAAGTATACCGGCCAACGGCAGAGCAAGTACATTATCCGCAGCTGTTTTGGTGGATTCGAAAGCAATTTTGTCGTCAGCGGGAGCGAAGGTGCCTTTCTCTGCTTTTCTTTTCCGAGATCCATTCTCAACGCGCACTGCAGACGGCAATGTGTATGTCTGGCACCGTGATACCGGCGTGCTGCTGGAGGTCCTGGAAGGCCACGGCGAGGGCAGTGTCAACTGCGTTGCATGGAACCCCTGCAACGAGCGCATGTTCGCGTCCTGCTCGGATGACCGGACGATACGCATCTGGGAGGCCCCGCCGTCGGACATGATATTCGACTCTCCGGTTGTGGCGGATTATCCGCCGACTGCAGCGAAGGGGAAGGGGAAGACGCGCCAGCGCTGGGACGGGGATGGCGCTGATGCGAGCGGGTCGTCGTCGACACGGACTTGAGGCGTCCTGGCTCGTCTGTATTTTTTTTTGTTCTCTATCCCCTCATCGCCGCATTGAACCATCGTGTCATCTCCATCGCATCTGAAACCCATCCAACCCTCCTTATTATATTGCAGTTCGGCATCCTTACTTACACAAATCGGCGGGATCGTACAGTAGCTAAACCAAATAGAATATTTTCGTGGAATTTGGCGAACGGCCAGGTTTCTCCTCTTTATAAGACAACGTTTGGCCCAAGCCTTTAAACTCCGACAGGCAATCAGCGAGGATTTGACGCCCGAGCGTGGGCCATCAAGGCCACGCGTGACGTAGCGCCTCTTGTTACCGACGCGATCACGTGGTAATCAAACCGATCAATATTACGCGTCTCGCAACACCCACAGTGGCATAGCCTCTGATATGATCAACACATATTTCTTCTAAATCTTGAGCAACCGCCGACCGCATGTCTCCGTGGCTTCGTCCAAGTATCCATGAGAACATCGGAAGTACTAAGGCGCGGCCACGTAAGAAATACGCACGGTCAACGTGTCGTATATTAACCGGCAGTCCGGTCTCGAAATGTAAATAAGCATGCGGCGCAGTCAGTCGGCGCTTTCGAGAATAGAGCCATCCCTGCACCGCTCCGAGCGGTGGTTTTCCACATTTTTCATTTTAAGTGAGGGGTGGTGGGAGAGCCTTTCATCTTAAATTATAATGGGGTGAATGTTCCGGAGATGGTCGTCGATGGCATCCTTGAATCGGGTGAGACGTAAAGTGCATATGGATCTCTGAGTTTAAAAAATAACGAAATATGTGGTTGTGCGTGCCAAAATATCGCTGACTTCCTGCCACCTGGCGGAGTCGACAAGGCTCACGGACAGATGCAATTTTATAAAGGGAGAAGAGAAATATTGATCTGTAGCGGACCAAAAACAATTTAATATTGCACCTACTTAGCGCTTAGCTATCGTCCACGCCGGAACACTGGGATAGTTTGAAGACGGACCTAAACTCGCCAGTGTACAGACACCGGACGCTGCCGTGACATGGGTATCTGGCGTCGGCTGACCGCACCGATTGGTATTCGGTACTGTCGGGCAAGTAGGGGGCACGAACGCAGGGAGTCCGTAATTGAGGCTGTAAGGCATGAGGTCGCACACGCCGTGCCTTGAGCTTGTGAATGTGCGTACCAGGACAGTGGCAGAGCAAGATAATATTAATCTCAGCACTACTAATCAGCGGTCTAGGTCTTGCGTGTTCGAAGGAAATTCAGCAAGGAGAGAGGAACCGATAAGACCAATGGAATCGAGGCGAACAAGATACTCAGAATTATCCCGCGAGCGGAGGATACTAGCCTCGATAGGGTGCGTCGTTCTCTATCTATAATTGTAGTTGCAGAGCGTGGCGCCATGACCGCGCCGCCGGTGGTCATCAATGCACTCGCAAATGCCGTATCCTTAACCGGACGACTCCACGGCTGCGGGAGCAGAGTGATTTGTAAATCAACCACGGCGAACGGAATCGGACTTCGGGTTCTTCAGCCAGGGAGAAAGTCAGTCTGGTGCACAGGCTGAATGATGGATGATGGGTACGGTACCATCAGCCCGAGGAAAAGAAGCAATTATGTTTTTTCCTGCCTTAGAATACAAGGAAAATACAGAGAGGCGGCATGTTGAGTGTATTAATTTATGCGCTGGGAGTGAGCACGATGCTTGGGTAAGAATAATGAAGCCATCGGGTCGCGTTTCACAGATATCGGTTTGAGTGCTCGGGACTCAGTGGGGGAAAGGCCAGGGCTTGTCTGCCGGCGTTTCTTTCGCGGAGAATCAGCGGTGCTCTGCAACGAGGGCATGGTCGCCGAAGATAGACTCGTGAGGGAAACGGCAGGTGACGATGGAGGTGGGGGTTTCGAGGAAGCAGCGGTCAAGGATACGCTGTTGTTCCCCCGGGGTATTGATAACGAAGAAGTCGAAGGGGGAGATGACTGCTGACTCGGGGGTGGCTTGTACAGTAGAGATGTCTGGGAAGCCGGGGTTTTGAGGGACCTCGCTGCCGGAGCTGGAGATGAACCGGGAGCTGAAACTCGGTGCATGACAGTATTGACTGTTACACGACCGGACGCCACGCCAGACTCAGAGGCAGGAAGTATAATGGAGTTATCCGGAGGAAGGACTCGGTAATTCTTTCCGCTAGGAGGCATTGGGGGCAGCATGGGTTTGGCGTACATGTTCTTCTGGAGTCGTGATGCCTCCGATTTCGTCTTCTGAAACAGGGTTTTGGGTTGCACAGAAACACCCCCTAGAGCAACGGGTAAGTTAGACATTGACTGGGCCGGGAACAGGTTTCCTTACATCGTCGTCTGGCCGGAGGCATCTGCGTAGTAATCTTTATCTCCGTTTCTTTCTTGCGCTCCTCCGCCTCCAGTCGCTGCCGACGTATCTTGGATCCCACTTCTTCTATTCTCCGGGCTTCCTCCTCAACAAGCACCTAGGAGAAAGATTTAAGAGGCATTTTTTAAAAGAAAATCGGGATTGCCTACAAAGTATTGATCTTTCCACGACTCTGGTTCCTCAATCTCTCCTCGACGATATCTCTCAGCTGCCGAAGGATAGGTCCGGAGACATAACTCCTTCCATATTTCTGTTGGGGCTGGCGTTGGCGGGAGCATTCTCAAATAAAAACGATATCATACCGGGAGTATCCTTCTGCAAGTACTGGGCAGACAAGAATGTCAGTGGTATGCTCGACGTCAGTTCTGCTGGCACGAACCGGTGAGGCTTGTTCTAATCGAAGAAGCTGTTCGACGGTGCAGCGCTCGAGGATCGGTTTAACCAGATCATAGCGGAGTTCATCACCGAGGCTGCTTATAGCTGGAATGTTTCGTTTAGTTTGGATAGAGTTTCGTAGAGATAGCCCAACCGTCGACGTGACCAGCAGCCACCCGTTGACAATACTGAACGAGGCTTGGTACGCGGTCGTCGAGGAATGCCATTACGAGGGATGGAAGTTCAAGACAGTGGAGCAAGCCCTCGATGCTGCCGCTGAGGTCGCAAATGGACGGAAATTGATGTGGCGGCCCTAAGTGGCGGTGAAAATCCGCATTTGGCAACTCCGGCTTAACTGGAGCCTGGTTGCAAGTGCGGCGGAAGTATTTGTCGCACCCTGGTCTTGAGAAATCTTCAAGACCACCCAAGCTTATCTTTGGTATCGGTGACATGTTCTCGCAACCCGAGTCAGAGGCTACCCAGTTTTACGGGACTCGCCTTGGCTAGGCTACAGGACACTTTTGATAACCTAAGTGTTACCCACATGCACTGGCATTCCATCAATCCCTCTCCGGCCTTTTAAAACTGGAACTGGTTCTGACGGGGATGCACGTCCTTCTCATGGCACCCCCAAGACTTCATTCTCGGTTTGTTTCCGAGAACACCACGGTCTTACCTGACGCCTTTATCTCACGTCGACACGCCTATTTAACGGATGGACCTATTTAACGGGCGGATGTCCAGCCCTTGTAGGAGCAACCCCCTCTAACATGCAGCACGCAACACATCCCCGACTTCATGTTCGCAATGCTCATGACGCTCACGTAGTGTTCGAGGCTACTCGCCAAGGTATGTACCTACTACATGCCTTGCGAAATCTATGGCGGTCTAAATCACCCCAGGATTTCTCCATCCAGTCACGCGTCGTTTGGACGAGAATGAAAGGGCACAGGTAAAGAGCGGCAACGTCTTCGTATGGCTCGAAGATGATCACGCTCCCGGCCTGAAGAGATGGACAGGTAAAACTACCGCTGTGGCTAAGAAGCCTGGCTGATATGGGTACAGATGGACGTGTCTGGAGTCAATCTCGAATGCGCGAGGTCTGCCTCTGTTCTTCTTTCTCCGACAAAGCCCTAAATTGATAAGTGAATGCACGGCAGCCGTTTCTCTTCTACGATGAAAAGACGGGCGACAGTTCGGACTCGCCTGACCCGAGTTTCCAAACCTATCGATTCGTCGACGGAGTGTCGCGTGGTGGGCCTTCATCATCCGCGGTGTCGCACCAAGAAAGAAGTACCAACATCCATCGTGGTCTCGTGAAACAGGCTTACTCGGCCTGGGTTGTAAGTCCCAACTCAATGCCCCGAAAATGGCATATTACCGGTATGTAGCGGAATCTTTCCCTCCAGCTCGCTATTTATATGACCCATCAATAGCTTATTTCCGATACGACGATCTTCCTCACATCCCAACGGTCGATCGGGACCCTTGTCTTGGCAAAATTATCGTACCTGTAGGGCTGTACCGCGGCGGCAAGGCGAGAAATCGAAGTGAAGATAGTTCATCAACATACTCGCCTCCATCTCCTGGGAGTCCCCGATGGCCAATGTCTCGCAATCATTCGGATATACAGGGCCCGACGCTTCCTGCGATGTTTTCGACTATGGACGTTTCTGCCCCTTCATTGCAAAATAGTGGGGCGAGGTTAACAGAGGACCAACGGGTAATCCGCATGTTGAATGGGAATTTTTTCGGAAAATAATCTTTTAGAATCCCATTTTCACTTCTAGCGGCATACTGTGAGAGATATACAAACATTTGGGGCCTGTGATTTTGTTCCTGACAAGCTGTTTGTGTAAATTGTGTGAAGCTGGATGACACCTTGAACTTTCCCTAAATTCTTGATACCGAGGTCGACATCTCTTTTGCCATTCCGAGACGACGTCTCTGCCAAGCATCTTATGGTCCCGGTTTCCCGCTTCCCAATATCGGCCCCACAACCGTGACGGCACCTCTGGAGACGAATCGGAACGATGAGATTTGTCCGCCTCGTCGTCCTCGGGGCGAGAAAATTAGAATGGCGTCAGTAGTCTCCGGCGCCTGCACATCAGGTGAGACAGGATCCTGTCTGACCCAAGAGGAGCTTCAATTTTCGTTGAGCAGCCAAGTATTTATTGATTTAATCAATTCCGGCGCAAGAAATTTAATGGATAGATGTCTTCCAGCGTGGGCATTCTCAGGGCTGAGACGCAACTTGAGCTCATGGTAGGTAGGTAGGTAGGTATATGCAGCTTGAAGTTGAACTTCGGTTCAAAATCAGGACCAACGTGCACCGGCCCGGTATATCTTATCCATTGCACCGCTTCATGCCATCGGATTGAAATTTTCATGCTGCAGCTCCACCTCTTTCAATTTGTGATTTCTGGCACACTTTGTAACTTCAGGTTATAACATCCAAGCCATATCATCAGTAAAAGCTTCCCCTTCGTCCATGCTCGTATCTCGCTGATCTGACGACTAGTGTGCGGAATTCTCGGTTTGCTTTTGCACGACCCGAACACGGATTCGGCTGCAGAAATCTGCGAAGGTCTCTCCTTATTGCAGCACCGGGGCCAAGACGCCTGTGGAATCGTTACATGTGGTCCCAAAGGGCGCTTCTACCAGTGCAAGGCAAATGGCATGGTCCGCGACATCTTCGACACCAACTCCATCTCGAGGCTGATTGGAGGGATGGGCGTTGGGCATGGTCGGTTCTAATCCTCTTGGTCGACTCATCCATCCAATCTGTTTCAGTTCGTTACCCTACTGCTGGGAGCTTCAATAACGCCGAGGCTCAACCGTTTTATGTCAACTCGCCGTATGGAATCGTCTTTGCGCATGTGAGTTACCCGACCGTCTGGCAGCTTGTCTGGCCTTGTCATGAATACCGACGGAGTACCAGAACGGGAATCTCATCAATACCACTTCGCTTCTACAATATATGGACGCCACTGCCCACCGCCATATCAACACATCCTCCGACTCTGAGTTGCTACTCAACATCTTTGCCAATAACCTCCAACAAACGGGAAAATTCCGGATTAACGAGGAGGACATCTTCACAGCCCTCGGAGGAATGATGAAACAGGTAAGGGGCGCGTACGCCTGCGTGGCCATGCTCGCCGGTTTCGGGATCATGGCATTCAGAGACCCTAACGGGATTCGGCCCGTGGGGATGGCTGTCCGGAAGTCTGGTAGCGGGAACGATTATCTATTTTCGAGTGAAAGCGTGGTTGCGGATGCTGGCGGCTTCGGGGAATGGCAAGATGTTAGGCCCGGTTTGTCTTTGTGAGATCCTGGGTCAATCCAAGCGCCTCATTGTATTTCTTTCTAGGAGAAGCAATCATTATCACGCGGAGTAGGGTGTCCCGATGCCAAGTTGCACCGCCGGCTACCTTTGCACCGGACATCTTTGAATATGTCTATTTTGCCCGACCGGATTCCGTATTAGACGGCATCAGTGTCTATCGTAGCCGTATGGCCATGGGAGACGCACTTGCCGACGAAGTACAACGTGTTCTTACCGAGAATAATCTTACCGTTGATGTTGTGATACCGGTGAATTTTCCGGGCATGTTCACCGTCTTGAGCTGATCGAGCACATAGGTCCCCGATACTTCTCGAGTCGCCGCCTTGAATCTGGCTCAAAAGCTGCAACTGCCGTATAGGGAAGGCTTCGTCAAGAATCGTTATGTTGGGCGCACTTTTATCATGCCGGGGCAAGAAATGAGGTTTGTCAGCTGAAGACCCCACTATTCCAACCTTGACGATATGTTTCAGGAAGAAGAATGTTCGCCGAAAGCTGAATGCGATGGCTTTGGAATTCGTTGGCAAGAACGTCCTGCTCGTCGATGGTCCGTATTTCATCATTCTCCAGAGACGTCGTCTAAAAGCGTTTGTAGATTCCATCGTGCGCGGTACGACTTCGAAAGAAATCGTACAAATGGCCAAAGATGTTGGTGCCAAGAAAGTCATCGTGGCCAGTTGTGCGCCGCCGATCCGGTAAGCTCTTTGCTACTCAATTCCCTGAATCACCGGCTCATATGTCGTTTCCAGGTTTTCAAACGTGTACGGCATCGACATGCCTTCACGAATGGAACTCGTGGCACATGGACGAGACACAGACTCAATAGCATCTGCTATTGGGGCTGACCTCGTTATCTTCCAAACGCTACCCGATCTCATTGAATCTGTGCGACAGTTCAATCGCGATATCACTGCGTTCGACTGTTCTGTTTTCACCGGTGACTATGTTACTGGGGATGTTGATGAAAAATATCTCTTGCACCTGGAAAGCTTACGTGCAGACAATGCACGGGGAAAGGCGATGGGTATCCCGGCCGAAGCCCTGGCCGCCGAGAGGATAAACGGAGTGAAGACCAACGGTGTGCACGATGAGAAGGGCAGTGACGTTACACTAGGCTCAGACGTGCATCCTACAGTCAATGGATCCGATGATACCGTTGGGTTGCACAATAGCTGGCAACAGAGTTGACATATACGCCATCCAGTGTAATTATATTAGGTATATATACGATTTTTTGGTAGCACTGGAAAGCCCAAGAAATTGGTGGTCGAATATATCACTCAATTGACGTCGTAGAGGCACCTATGCATTCAGTCTGGATGAAATAGACTCGGAGGCGTCTCCCTGAACTTGCTTGCGCACCCATTTAGTTTGGAGTAAGCTGGAGATGGAGGAAGAGTGAGTTGTGTGATTTGTGCAGGAGAGTTTGCTGATATTTGGTCTGGAAGTCAATAACCTTGGCCCGAACCATGGTGGGCAAAACCCGGAATCTGAGCGATGGAAGCGCGCAAGGTTTCCGACATTCACCTCGGTGATGCTGTGTCTACTGACACAATCTAGCTCTCCAGGCGCTGCTTCACTCGCTGACTCCCGACTCGGCAATCGAAGGCGGCGGAAAATTGAGCTCAGAAGCTGCCCAAAAGCTCTCCGAGAAACTCACGGAACTTGTCGGTGACGATGGTGAAAATTCTCAGAAACGAAATGAACAAGGTCAAGTATGTACTCCATCGCTTCGCCCGCATAGCAGCTGAGTAGCTGGTAGCTTTTGAATGAAGACGGCCTCCCTATAATAGATATAACAGAACCTATCCAGGTCTCCGATATCCCTTCAAATCCACTGTTCCTGGATGAGGATGCTCCAACCCCCTTGACAAGGCTTCCTCTATCAGAGCAGGAACGTCGACGACGCGAACGGGATCGGATTCTAGATCTGTTGGAGGAGGAAGAACAGAGAGAGCAGGCCAAGGAGGAGGAATTGTCGCAAGAGCAGCGGCGAGAAGTCCTCCGTAAGCGGAAACAAGCGACGCAGGACGAGATTGCGCGATTGAAGGCTGCCAAGGACATGCAGAAGAAGATGGGAAAGGCCCTGCTGAAAGGCCTTTCATCGCCTACAATACCAGACCAGCCCTCGAAATCAGAACCTGCTGCGGAGGCTCAAGAGGTGGCGCCCGCTCTCCAGAAGTCCGTAAAATTTACCGATACTCCCGCCGAGGTGGAGTCTTCAGGATCTCGGGAGGACAAGACGATAGATTGGGGAGATGTGATCCCGGGTAGACTCCGGCCGAATAGCGGGCGTTCGTTGATGTCGGACGCCCAGATTGACGCACATCCAATGAAGATGCAGGTTGTCGAAAGAATACCGGGCAAACCTAAACTTGAGGCGCCCCAAAGAGATTCAGACGACGAATCTGAGCCCCCGGATTCTCCCACTGTCGCGGATTCGGATGAGGAAGGTGGATTTGGATCGGACGAGGAACTGGCTGAGGAAGTCGACTTAGATTTCGCTCGTCACCAACGGGAGATTGTCTTGGAGTACCACGAAAAGCGGGCCAAAATGGCTGGAACTATTTCAAACGCTATGAAGTCCTATTCTCACCAGGAAAACGACGTGTCACCTAAAACGGTGCGTCTTTTACTCTTATACCGCCACCACACCGTATAATCTCGTTCTTTGATCAAGGCGGAAGAATCTCTGACCCATTCCTCTCGCAAGCCCGCTATATCTCATTTCCAAGCTAATCGTCTGGCGGCGTCTTATAATACCACTACCCCATCGTCTCACTCCCTTGGTGCCAATGTCATTCCCACCTCCAGTGCTCGGACCTTGCAGCGCGCTATCCGCCTCGGCAAGCTAGATTCGGACAACCGCCTCGTTGGTGGTGACGATGGGGAGAGCGCTAGTGAGGAGGAAAACGATCCGGCCATGCAAGATATCATGGACCTTCTCAAGAAAGGCGAGGTGTATAATTTAGGAGCCGACGGCAACTTGATTCGCACAGTGCCTCCGCCCTCGAATGCACCTGCAAGCATACCTACTGGTGCTGCACCTCGCGCCCCGTTTCTCCCTTCCAGAAAGCCACCAACGTCAAAATTCAAGTTGGCCCGTTCTGGGCAAAGGCCTGCTGCTGCCGCGGCGCATTCTCCTGAACCACTTGGCTCGTCGACGCCGCCATCGGATGTAGCAAGATCTTCTCCGAAATTACCGACCCCGATACCCGAAAGTCACCACACATTTGCGGCCACTTCCCGCGTGCTGTCGTCCACCGTTGTCGAAAAGCCGCCCTCCGTCGCAGCTTTCGATTCCGTCAACGTTTCTCCATCGTTCCCTGTAACTCGACGGCCACAGCAGCCTCCAACTGTAGTACGAGCCGCCGATAAGCCAGCCAAGGTTTCCAGATTTCTCGCAGAACGCATGTAGTACGATTGTCCTCCCCTATGTGTAGTACCGTTCCCGCCGGGGAACCCCGCCTGTCGTGCGAACTACTACGAACCTCACGGTACGGGATTTTAGAATCCAGTTTATTCTCCGTTGTGCGATAAGCGTATGGTAGAGATGTACAGTGTCTCCCAGCGCTCCTGGGGCACATCGGAGGCATATCCGAAGGCAGATGTGAGGTAGACTCGGGCAGGGGTGGCTTCGGCAAGCCGTCGTAGAGATCAAAGAAGAGTCCTCACGGTAAGGCATCGTCCCCGCAAACACGATATCATTCATTCGAGCCAGGCTGCAGCTGGAGCCACCATGAAAATTACTGCATCCGTAGCGTACATCTAGACGTCACATGCGCGCAGTGCGACCGCGCAGGCAATCCTCCTCCTCCTGCGATAATTGGGTCGGTTTTTTTTGTTACATAATGCAAACTATCCGTGAGTTAGCGAAAGTGATTCTGTCACGTCGCGTCGGAGATATCGGCATGAGTTGAATCGCCGAATACAGTTACGACACATGATCGCGCTCCAACTATTCCGCCGCCTCCCATATCTGAATCTCTACCAATGACTGGGGATGAGAAACAAAGTCGCCCAGGCGAGAACGAGAAACAAAAGGCGACAGACTCTGCTAAAGGGTCGGATTCCCCATCGACTAGTACTGATTCGTCGACTTTCTATGTTCCGGAGTGGTTGAAATGGCCCTCAAGTCTTCAGTGGGTTCCGGACAATTTTACCTGGGCGAAGGTCAAGCCCACCATTCGATCGGCTGGAGCGGCATGGTTGTCGACTGTTCTATTCCTTATACCGAGGTATGCTCCTGATCACTGCTGTTGTGTGAGGTTAAAAGTAAATAACGCAGGATAGAACGTCTCTGGGGACAGGTATGTACTTTCAGAGTCAAATATGCCATTTCTCAAGGCACTAGGCTGGCTTCTTAATTCTCGTTTGTGGGTCTATCAATCTTCTCTCCATCTGGGTCCTGACTTCCCGCAAGCTGCCTTTATGTCCCCGCCGAACGACCCGTTTGTGGCGGTACTTGAACGCGAATTGATGATTTTGTTGTTCATCACAGCGGCATGGGGGTAAGGATTCCACCTTGGAGCTCAATTCTGCGCTACCCTCCATTTAGGTGGAGTTGCCTCGGAATCAAGCTCGCTGATCTAGCTCGAGTGAATCGCAACCCAACCGCGACCTTCCTTGAAGTCGTGACTGGGCAGTATCTTGAAGTTGCGGTGAGTTTTTACGTTATATCTATCGGTTCTCGATTTATTTCCGCCAAGCCCACGGTCATCTTTGGTGTCTTTATTTTCTTGGGAAGCGTTGCTATCCTGTCCATCAGGGCTCGAGCAGTACCGAGCCAGATCTTTGCATGCATTCTTGGGTGTATTTGTGAGTACATGTACATTTTGTCCGATGCTAAGCTTACCTACCGTTCAAAGGTCTGGGTGAGAACGCTTAATATTCGTGGCGCTACGACTTGTCTGACTTGGTCAGATATTTCACTTACAACGGCGGTATTGTTCCCATTTCCATATTATGTGGCACGTGTCGCTTCTTCGCCCCTATTTCTCGCTCTGATAGACTTCGTTGATATAGGTTGGAAAGGCAATAGTCCTGCCCATCAGTTTCCACTCCGCCATCGCCCTCATATCCTCCGTCCTCATCTTCCCGTCTACAATATCTTCCCAATTCACTACTCGCTTAGGCTTGGTTCTTGCACCGCTGGTTAAATCCTTTGAACTCCATCAAGCTATCCTGAAACAGGATCCGTATTCCGTTGTGTTCTCTTCAATGATTGCTACAAATGCTGCCTCGGTGGCCAAATCGGAAGCTTGCCTGGCTCCGCTTGCCGCTTCGGCCCGTCTCCTCAAAATCGATCTGGTCTATTCGCGATTCGCACCCACTGATTTCATCCCTTTACAAGACGTGGCGAAGCGGATGGCGGTACGCGCCCACGGCATGACCGTTATGTTCGGCCTGTTGGAGCCTATCAGGGAGAAGTTCCCCGTTACACCCGGGCCATCCAGAGGAGATACGACAGTCCCAGGAACTCCTGTAATGTCACGACCTCCTTCGCCACCGCGGACACCTTCGCATGAACAGCATGAACATATGGAGTTCATCGGTGAGGACAACACACCTCCTACCCCGACACGTCGCAATCGACACTCCCACCAGCAAAACCTCCTCCACAATTCCCTCCTCCACCTTTCACTGGGCCGCAAGAAGGCGCAACACGCTGTGGGCGTCTTCGAATCGCACCGATACCTCGATCTGGAGGCCCACCTCAGCCATCCCGAGACGGAAGTTCATACTAAAGAAATCGTTGCACTTCTATCTAAAAGCTGCACCCCGTTGCTAAAGAGTTGTCAAGACTCTTTGGTATGGACACAAGATTGGTTGAATTACGTTCGGCGGGGGTGGCTGGCTCGGTGGCACGGCGGCGCAAAGAAACAACGGGCATTGGAGCAAAGAATGGGCGAGCTGGAAAATGTCCGAGCGAATCTCATGAATGTGCTGGATGAATTTAAAAAGAATGAGAGGTTGAGGCTCAACTTTACTTACCAGCATTATACTACTAAGTTAGCGTCTCCCCAGACATCTCATTCTGGAGCCTTGGAGACCATCTTTCGACCCGGACCACGACCCGGAGCAGGAGATGCCGCCGCATCGTCACTTATTCCATTGTTATGTTTATCAGTATCATCTCATGCAGGCATCCGCTAACCTGGTGACGATGGTGAGTAGTAACACGAAGAATGCTTCGATCCTCTGCTAATATCATTATTTTGTTCAGCTTGACTCGATCCACAACATCGAGAAGGAACGCGCGACAGGACGGCTTTGGATTCCTGGGTTCCTGGACTGGAGCAAATGGCATTTATCAGACTGGAGCAAATGGCATTTGTCAGATTTCGAGGAAGACGAGGAAGACCCGGATAAGATCCAGGGCGTCCCTCCCGTCGTCGAAGAGTACGATCTAGGTACCGCTCGCCGACGGGACCCGGATGCACTCCCTCCCCGCAACCACTTCGAATGGGCGATGAGTTTATTGTACCGTGCTTTCGCGGCGCTTGGCTCGGGCAACACACTATACGCTCTGAAGGCGGCGACCCTAACTGGTCGGTTTATCAAATGGCTTCGCGCGCATTCACTGATTTGGAATCCTAGTAATAATGTGTCTGCCTTCGTTTTTGAAGTCTTCGGCAACATTTGCCTACGAGAATAGATCTGTATGGGGTATTATTATGGCCCAAGTGACACTTTCACGGTTTCGCGGTGAGTAGATCCTGAGCACTAGGAAGAAGACGCTAAGTCCATCTTGTAGGGGACACTGTGTTCGGTTTAAGCAGCCGTGTCTTGAGCACCTTTCTTGGCGGCGTTCTAGGGATGCTCATGTGGTATATGATGTCATTTCTCACCCATTTCGTGTCCTCATTGGCCTCAGGTATATTTCAGCGGGATCTGGCAGCGGCAATGCGTATGGTTTGGCCGCAGTCTGTGCTGTCTGCTACCCTTTCTTTTTCTTCGGTAGACTGTACTGGCCAGGCCCTCCGATGCGCGTGATAATATTCTTCGTTACCGCCTGTCTTGTTAGTTGGCCTTTCTGTGACGGATGGACGCCTAATTCTTCTTTTTAGGTAATCGGATACTCGTACCAAGACTTGAACATTGTGTCGCCCGGCAGTCCGGGCTTCGGCTGGCAAGTGGCATGGCGCCGCTTCGTCCTTGTCACAGTCGGAGTACTTGCCGCCGGTGTCTTCTCGCTTCTCCCCCCATCAACCACAATCCGGCGGTATGAACGCACAACAATGGCCACCACCGCCTCCGAAATCGGAACAATGTATTGCGATATCATATCGTACTCCAACAACCCAAGACATGACTTGGACACCAGAGAGATCGTTACGGGGCTCATCGCCATTCGCCTCAAGATTCTCCGAAGCATCACCTTGAAAAGCAATGCGGTTTACGAGGTTCGCCGCCGCGCCTAAATCCACCATCGCAGCTTACCTCGTCCAGTTTTCGATGAAGGGCCGTTGGCCAGCTAAACGATATCAGAAGATCATGGATCTCCAGCTGTGGGTTTCGTAGTCATTTTGGCTAGGATTCTGGTCCTCAGTGATTCTCGCAGACGGCTGTCGTACTCTCTATCTCACCGTGGGTTGCTTCGAAATCCACCTTCCGTGCTTAACCTTCTTCAGTGATGTCGATCATCGAACACATGGAGCCCTCCTGGACTCGCGCGTTCCTTCGCAGGACAAGATTCCTGGATTCAGATTTCCAGGGAGATGTCCTCGCAGTTATCAGTCAGTGTTATGTCGTCTCCGCCTTGGACTGTGCAATCTTAGATGTTTCGGACAAGGCATGATATCCACAGCCCTCCGAACAGGATGTGCACTTCCTCAAATAACACCGTGCCCGTTGCTTGACCGATTTTCTGCGACGTCAACTCAATACGGTCTGAATGTCATCCACAAGGAATCGGAAGAAGACTATGGGCTTCCGAGGGAGCTGACCCTGGAGACCCTCCAGAACGAACAGTACCTCAGGTTCTGCGTTGGAGTTGCGACGGCTTATGGCATCATGAGCCGTCTGGATAGATTGATGTTGACGGTGAAGGAGGTTGTCGGGGAACAGGTGAGATCATTGTATTTCTCAAGATGCACATGGTTCTCAATCCTGCTGCTTAGTACCATATCCACGGTGCTGGGATTGCTCTTACGACTAGGATTGGCAGACCGTCCGTCCCCCTTGGATCTCGGACTAATACTATGCAATATAGGCCGCCCCAGGAGGTGTAACGGACATGTACTACCTATGTACTTTCTTGATACCATTCATGGTGGTGTTTGAGTGCTAGATGAATGGACGAAGTAAGCCTTAGGACCGGAGCACATGAAGTGCTTACCGAAGAATGCGATTCCTCGTTCGAAGAATTCTGGGTGTTCGCCTTTGATTTCGTTCTCCAGATCTTCTACATGCTTTCGAGAACTGACATA
This sequence comes from Mycena maculata, assembly GCA_029448575.1. Lineage (NCBI taxonomy): Eukaryota > Fungi > Basidiomycota > Agaricomycetes > Agaricales > Mycenaceae > Mycena > Mycena maculata. The sequence continues at coordinate 204,296 of JARJLG010000105.1, forward strand.
GAAATCGATGCGGACCAGGGATGCAAAGGACGGAGACATGAGGACATCGACGAGGTCGCGCCACGCATCGCTGTCCAGCTCTTCCACGTCGCCGAAGGAAAGATGCTGCAGCGGCGAGCTCACGGACCGGAGAACCTCGAATAGTCCGGCGGTGATGCTCCGGAGGACTAGCGAGCGCAGCACCGAGTTCCCAGACAATTCGAACCCCTCCCCTGGAACACTCATAAGCCCGAACACTTCATAGAGAAGGATTGAAAAAACGTACAAAAACCCCACTGATCATCGAAGTTGAGGAATAAGGTTTTGAGATTGTCGCGCGCCGCGCCGACGAGCTCCACGCCGGCGTTCACATCCCCGGCTTCGGCGTCGAGATCGAGGTACAGTGTGCTGAAAGCCTGGGGGCCCGCCGCGAGCCAACGGAGAAAAGGACCGCCTCCGGAGGCGAAGCTCCGGCCCGACACATATTTAATGTTTGCCAGCAAGGGCGGCGGGGTTTTGGAGCCGTTGTACGGCTCTTGCGGTTCGTTAGAGTATTCATGGCTGGCCTCGGCAATGTCGAGGTCTTCGGCAGTCAAATGGGTCAGCTGGGGGAAGGCGGAAACCAGGTCCACCAGGTCGGGGAGATCCTCGAAGTCGAGGTAGTGGACAGTCAGATGAGTGAGGGATTGGCCCAAGGCAGACGCGAGGAGGTCGGTCCAAATCTCGTCCCACTGCCTCCCAGCGAAAGCACGGCAACCATCCAACTCCAACTCCCTCACGTTGGTAAAGTGAGAAATGTGAGGCAGAAGGAGGTGGAGGAGAGGCGTCCTGTTGGCAGTCGCCCTGTTCAGATTCGCTCGGAGGTCTCCCCACAAGTGAACACGGAGGCACCGAACATAGCCTGCTACGTTGCGAGTAGCTGATGTCAAATATTGGATGAGCTCTGTACAGTTTCGTTCATGAATGCTGAGCTTCGAAAACTGGTTGCGCTGGGCAGCCGGCACCCAAGCACGACAAACGAGAGCGCATTGGGCAAGTGTCGTTCCTTCAAAGCGCAAATCTTCGATAGCTAGATCGGTCAGTTCACTTGGAAGACGAGGTTGGGATGCCATTCTTGTGGAGAGCAGTCAGCCACGTCTCTGGCCAGCTCTGACCCTCGGGCTGTCCCAGGCATTTGATGTCATAAGCGCGTTGTTTGTATCTTGTTTGTTCTCAGGTTTGCTTCACCCTCTCATACGGTGCACGCGTTACGAGCACGCTATGGCCTTTCACATCTTCTCGCTGCTATTCTACGCGTTTGCCGCTCTTTACCTCAATGTTTCCGCGGTCGAATTGGCCTGGAACGGTCACACCACACTTGAATCTGTTACACCCTCCCCGTTTCTTCCATACTACGTCCCGCCTGGTGCAAAAAGCTATGATTCGGCGTCTCCGCTTGTAAAATATTCCGGTAAATGGACCGAGCGCTTTTCAACAGCATACATCGGAAAATCGCTACGGGACACCGTGCAGGACGGTGCATCGATCTCGTTCACGTTCTCCGGCACCGGAATAGAGTGGTTCGGAAACTGTCAACCTTGCCATGGCGTGGCCGATGTGTACATCGATGGTCAGCTAATCCAGACAGTGGACACATATGGCGACACCAAGCTCAAACAGCAACGCATCTTTTGGAGTTTCGGTTTGGAATGCCAAAGGCACACCATAAAGATTATCAAACGCCCTGGACCTGACTGTCCGGTCAGCCTCGATGCATTAGTAGTCACCCTATGCGTTGCGCCACAACTCTCCCCCGCTTCGTCTCCCACGACTCCCTTGCTACTCTCCGAAGTCGATCCCGCCGAGAAATGGACACTGGAGCAAATAGGATCTACGGGCGTCAGTGCAATGCAGCTGGCCATAATATCTCCTACCCTCGCACTCATCATCGACAAGGTCGAGCACAATCCGCTAACGATTGGTGGTCATCCCGCATGGGCGGCTCTGTACGACCTGGACACTCATGCCGTAACGCCATTGTCAATGCTGTCCAACTCTTTCTGCGCAGGAGGCTCGTTTCTCGGGAACGGGACGCTGGTCAATGTTGGCGGCAATCCTGTTGTAGATGACAACACTTCAGCAGCTGATTTTGGCGACCTTAACGGACTTCAGTCAGTCCGCTTATTTAAACCTGATTCATCGGCGGACAAGTGCGAGATGTACGAGAATCCTGACAGAATCCGGATGGCCTCTCCGCGGTGGTACAATACTGTCATTCGAATTTCTGATGGTAGTGCGATGATACTTGGTGGTTCGAAGAAGGGCGGGTGGATGAACAACGCAACCGTGAATAATCCTACGGTCGAATACTTCCCTCCCAAATCCATCCAAGGTTCCAACGGATTGCCCATCCCCTTACCTTTCCTGGACGACACCCTTAATTCCAACCTCTTCCCCATCGCATTTGCTCTTCCCGACGGAACCATCTTCATTGCCGCCAACAACAACGCGACAATCTACGATTGGAAAGCAAACACTGAGCGCCGGCTTCCGCCGATCCCCAACGGTGTTCGAGTAACATATCCCATGACAGGCTGCGGGATCATGCTGCCTCTGTCTCCGGCGAACAACTACGAGCCGCAGATCCTTATATGCGGAGGCTCCGCCATCGACGATACCAAGCCCGGCTATGAAATCAGCTCGCAGGACCCCGCTTCCGCACAATGCTCTCGCATCACGTTGACCGACGCTGGCATCGCAGCTGGCTGGGAGGTTGACGAGATGCCGGTACCTCGCATTATGCCCGACATGGTTCTTCTCCCGACTGGAGACGTCCTCATCGTCAATGGTGGGAAGTCTGGTATCTCGGGCTACGGGAATGTGATCGATCAGGTCGGCGCGTCCAACGCAGACAAGCCCGCCCTGACGCCGGTCCTCTACACGCCGTCCGCCCCTCTTGGCCAGCGCTTCTCTTCCTACGGAATGCCCACGAGCGAGATCCCGCGGTTGTACCACAGCGTAGCGACGCTGACGCCGAACGGCAGTGTGATGATAGCAGGGAGCAACCCGAACCTGGACCGGAGCGAGGTCGAATATGGGACAGAGTACCGGGTCGAATGGCTGAGTCCGCCCTATATGACCAAGCCGCGGCCGCGGATCGTACATGGATCAAGCCAGCTCGATTTTGGGCAGACAATGGTGTTCACGGTACAGCTCCCGCCCGGGCCTGTAGATCTTTCTGCTGTTACGGGTGCGTTTTGCCCTTTGGATGCCGGATTCATCTGATAGTTTCTTCGCAGTGGTGCTTATGGATTTTGGTTTCATCACGCACGCGGTGCACGCCAACTGTCGCTTTGTTTACCTCGAAGTGACTATCTCCGCCAATGGGACCCAGCTGACGCTCACGGGCCCGCCCAACGGAGAGGTTTATCCACCTGGGCCAGGCTGGTTGTTTTTCGTAGTCGGCGGCATACCTAGCACGGCGCACCACCTCATGATCGGTGATGGCAAGGGTCCCGAGGTCGACGAAGCCGCATTGAAGAAGTAAGAAACCTGCATCACCTGTTCTGCAATTGAGCTGATCGTTGGGTGTTTCTAGTGTCCTCGAAAATACCAACCCTGATCAGTACGAAGAGTCCAAGTCTACCGGGGAAGACGAGTAGGTTCGACCACATATTTATTGCCTCGTGGACAAAGCCCGAGAATTCTGTGTCACATAACTAATCTGCGATCCCTCTTCGCTGTACCTATATACCCTGTTTTGTAGCATTGCACATCACTATACCCCCAATGAAACTTTCCATGAATGCGAATTAAGTAGAAGATACAAGAGATCAAACAAGATAAATCAGAGGGCACGCTGTCGCATGCGGCTACTGACTGTCCGCAACCCTGCGTACACCTTTCCGGGGGGCGACCCGAGGATCAGGGACACGATGGCGTCTCGTGCTACTTTGATGTTTTGGAAAGAGCCCATGATGTGGATTTTTCTGTGCAAAAGATAAGCAAAAAGGAATCATGTAACGCGGGGGAAGAAATGTACGTGTCTGCGAGAACGATACGCGTCCGACTAGCGTTCTCGATGGTGAATTTCGTTTTCCCATCTTGCCCTGCTATCCGTCCTTGAAACAAATATGGGTTGGAAACAAAGCAGTGAACTGGTACGCAAGAGCTTACCGATAGCACGAGACAAGTGGTCACCGTGCAGCGTTTTAACATCCTTTATCTCAAATGAATCGAGGTAAAGGTCGTCCAGCCGGAGCAGTGCGATCGCATCCTGGAGAGGTGTTAATATTGTACTTGTGTAGGCCAAAAAAATCTACATTGACATCGAAACCCAGCGCAAACGCCTTGACAAAGTCTGCACCCTTCTGCAGGGCACCGACGTCTTTTGTGGCTTTTGATGTCTGTAAAAATACTTTAAAAAGGGTAAAATGGGCGTGTAGTGTAACATACGCGTGCTTCGACGCATTTTCGCTGAACGTTCATGCGCACTTGCAACCCCAGGATTTCCGTCAGCGGCCCAAACACATTGATCCACTCCTTTTTCAACGGGGTCATGCGGTGTGGTGGTATTGCTATCCGTCGTGTCTCTGACTTCAGAGTAGCTTTGCCGGCGTTCGCTGGGAGCGGTGCAAAGGCTGGTGCGGATGAAAGTGGTACGGCGGAGGGCTCAATATCTATCATGAGCTCGTCGTCGTCGTCGGCAGACGGTGGTGGGGGGGTAGATGTGGACGCAGTAGGGCTGACTTCCTCGCCGTCGGAGTCCACGGTAGTGACCACATTTGACGGCCCAGGCGTTTTCTTTTTTGACTCCTTTCTTCGGTTTTTGCGTACGTCTGGTTGCTCCGAGGATGCTGAGGAAACGACGACCATGGTTGTAGGTTGGTGGTAGCAAACCGACTGGTAAAAAATACGATCACATCAAAGGTGACGGCGTGAAGATGAAACAGCACCACACAATAGCCTTCAAAAATTCAACTTGATGGCTTCAAAAATCAAAACCAAAAATCAAGGATCCAGTGCTTTACCGACTTTACCTCTCAGCAATCTCTAGACATTGTCACTGTTGGATTTATTATCCTACTTGGCAACATGTCAGTCGTATACTTACACAGTGATGACGCTCCTCAGCATCTTCCGGATGAGCCGCTGATCCTCTTGATATTCCTTTCGCTGCTTGGAGATGCCGGAAAATCTTTGGACACCCTTTGCCTTGTACACCGTCGTCCATTTTCCATTGCACGCCCCTTGACCTGGCGCGAGTTACGCTTGGAAGGCTCGTTCAGGGCCTTGTCGAGAATAACTAGCTATGAAAAACTTGAACGTTTTCTCGAATTTATCTCCGACGAGACAAGAGTCGCGGCTGTTCGCCGCTTGGTTCTCACCGGAGAGGTTCATCTCCCTAGAGGCATTAGCCTGCTTTCTGAACTACCCAATATTACGCACCTAGAAATCCTAGATGATTGGAGGCTGCCAGAAGACTGTTGGGACCCCTTCCCACATGATTTGCGCCCTCGTGGAATCCTTCCCAGCTCTGGATTCCCTTGCCTTAAGAAATTGTCTTCGCGAAGACGAAGACTTTGATGAGTTTCGGGATGATCTCAAAGACGACGACGAATCCGAGAGCAATACTTATGAGCCCGATGACGAAGTTGTATCGCACTCCCTCCGTCATATCATATGCGAAAGCTTTGGCTTTCCGCTCCTAATATCGGGGTCGTGGAGATGCATGTATGTTCGGACAACATCTACAGTACGAGCCAGTTTCGTTCGCAGTCCCCCAAATATATATAAACCTTCCTCAGATAATTACCGCGAAGTGGGGTTCATCGAATGCTACTTCGGGACCCCAACTTTTGCCAAAAAAAGTCAAGCGGATCCACGTCGAGTACTGCTTGGTTGACTCGGAAGAGGATCCCGATACTGAGGAAGTAAACTGCGACGCCGAGAATATCACCGAGAATATCAACAACTTTTTCAAGGTTCGGACAATTCATCTTTCCCACCTTCTTTCTAACCACTTCCCTCTCTTCGTTAACTTGTTCTCGAAGTGCCTTTCGAACTTGCCCACTTGCAAGACATTATCTCAGCGATCCCAGAACTCTGCCCCAATCTCCAAAACTTGAAGTTTCAGATGTCAGCCCGTGGATACAGGGAATTCCTCAATCCCGAGCAGACGGCTGGAAATCAAACAGGTTTTGAATTGGGCGTACCAGAATTCGCCCACCTCCAAGGACTGCAATTGCCTTTCACAGGCCTCCACCAAGATCTTGTGGTCAGTCTTGGCCGCGTCTTCGTTCCTGATCATATTTAAAGTCGCCTGGCCGTGCGTCTTTTTAAATGCTCCTAAGCTCGCTCACTTGTACCGTACTTCGGCAATCCGCACATCCTTGACGGGGAGAAGCCCTCTGGCTCAACGCTCATAGACTGTGCAGACAGCTTCGCCATCGCCATTCCCAGCCTTCAGTCGGTTTCGTGGGATCGTGCTAGCACTGTCAGTATCGACCGAAGTGTAGGTCAGGGCGAAATCGGGCCTTTCAAACGGCCGTTCTGGGAAGAACCGCGAGGAGTGCCCTAGTGTGCGATGAAGACACATTGCAGTTGCTCCCTAAAGCAAGCGAAATACTGGGTACAACGACGACGGAGTAAAAATGCCAAATGCGTCGATGCGCGTCATCAAATGCTCAGCAAGTGAAGTGGGGGAATGGAACAGGGACCATAGACCGGAAGTGGTATAACTATATGGCGTTGTCCTGTTGGTGGTCGAAAAAAGAGAACTTGAAAGGACTCGGGCCGAGTCCCGACCGACGTCCAAATATGGATTCAACGTGAGATAACGTTATCTCTATCTCAAGATCGGCTCGCAACTTGAGAACGGGTCAGCATGCATCTGCTTCCTAGGGAAGAAGCCAAACTTCTCCTGCATCAAGTCTGTGCTCTCTGAATCGCCAAAGAGTGGTATTCATGTACTTCAGGCAGGTTTCTTGGCCCAGAAACGTCTGGCGCGGGGTCTACAATTGAACCAGACAGAGGCCGTCGCCCTCATCGCGTCTCAACTTCAGGAATTCATTCGAGATGGACGCCACTCAGTTGCCCAGTTGATGCAGCACGGGAAGACCTTGCTTGGTCGACGCCATGTCCTTCCGAGTGTTCCCAGTCTCCTCCACGAAATCCAGGTGGAGGGGACATTCCCCGATGGGTAGAACAACTGTTGTCCTTATTTCATCCCTCACCAGGAATATCCAGGGTCTTTCTCGTCACTGTTCATGATCCCGTCTGTACGGAATCTGGAAATCTGGAGAACGCCCTTTACGGCTCCTTCCTCCCCATCCCCGCGGAGGATCTGTTCCCAGTAACAGATGTCTCGGAATACTCTCGCGAGAAGCTTCCGGGTGCCATCATATCTCGTCCAGACCGCATCGTGATCAACCAGGGCAGGGAGCGCGTACAACTGCGCGTAACGAACAATGGGGATCGACCCATCCAAGTGCGTATTAGAGTTTTGTATTTATATCAATCTCAACCAGTAAACTAGATCGGGTCGCATTACCACTTCGTTGAAACCAATTCCACTCTGTCCTTCGACCGGGGAAAGTCGTACGGAAAACGGCTAGATATCCCTGCCGGTACGGCTGTTCGGTTCGAGCCTGGAGACGTCAAAACCGTCGTTTTGTGCTCCATCGCCGGCGCCAAAATCATTTCTGGAGGCAACCGGCTGGCATCGGGCGTGTACGACCTGAGCAGGACGGACCAGATCGTTGGTGCCTTGGTGCAAAAAGGCTTTGGTCATGTACCCGAACCAGGGGCTCTGGAAATCAGCGCCGACACGGATATAGGACGCGACGCTTACATCTCCATGTTCGGTCCTACCGTCGGGGACAGGGTTCGCCTGGGTGACACCGCCCTTTGGATTGAGGTGGAGCATGACGAGGTGCGTCCACTGATCTAGGGAATTGTCTGATCCTTATAATGAATAGACTGTCTATGGAGACGAGGTCAAGTTCGGCGGAGGTTAGATCCAACTTGGTAGGTATATCCCTTCCCTCATTTGTTACAGGTAAATCCATCCGTGAGGGCATGGGTCAGGCAACGAACCGTCCCGCCTCCCAAACTCTGGATCTGGTCATTACCAACGCTTTAATCGTCGACTGGTCCGGAATCTACAAGGTACCCCACCTTTTTCTTCGTCCACTTAAGCCTCAGCTCCCCCTCTTAGGCCGATATTGGCGTCAAAGACGGACTCATCGCCGGTATAGGAAAGGCCGGGAACCCCGATGTCATGGCCAATGTGCACCCTTCCCTCATCATTGGTTCTTCCACCGAGGTTATCGCCGGCGAGAAGCTAATTATCACGGCCGGCGCTATTGACGCGCACATACATTTCATCTGCCCTCAACAAGTGGAGGAGGCCCTTGCCGCCGGCACCACTACGATGATCGGAGGTGGCACCGGTCCCAGTGCGGGCACGAACGCGACGACGTGCACCTCCAGTCCATTTTATATGCGGCACATGCTCGCGGCGACTGACGGGCTGCCGATGAACTTTGCCTTTACAGGTAAGGGTAACGATGCGGGCCCGACTGCTTTAGAGGACATCGTTAAGGCTGGGGCGGCGGGCCTGAAGCTCCATGAAGATTGGGGGTCTACTCCTGCTACCATCACCAACGCGCTTGATATTGGGGACAAGTATGATGTGCAGGTCCGTTGCGTCGCCTCAAAAGTCCCTACATCGCTATAACGTGCTCAGGTCAATATCCACACGGATACCCTGAATGAAAGTGGCTTCGTAGAGAGTGCGTTTCTCTCCGTTATCACTAGCGAACTGCTCACATTTATCCAGGTACCATCGCGGCGTTTGGTGGTCGCACTATCCACACCTATCACAGTGAAGGAGCCGGTTCGTTTCCACACCCCGTATTTTTTCTGGCTATAACACATTTTGCAGGTGGGGGCCATGCTCCTGATATCATCGTTGTCTGCGGTCTTCCCAACGTCCTGCCGTCTTCCACCAACCCGACACGGCCTTTTACAAGCAACACCCTGGACGAGCATCTTGACGTACTTGTCCCCCTGCTCTGCTTAGTATTCGCTTACCTTTTGTGCCCAGATGCTCATGGTCTGCCATCACCTTGATAAATCCATCCCTGAAGATCTCGCATTTGCGGAGTCCCGAATCAGGGCCGAGACGGTCGCCGCCGAAGACGTGCTGCACGACAACGGCGCAATATCTATCATTAGCTCCGACTCACAGGCCATGGGCCGTGTTGGTGAGGTTGTCAGCCGAACGTGGAGAACCGCCAGTAAAATGCGCGAGTTCCTCGGCCCGTTGACGTCGTTGGGAGATGTCGACGGCAAGGACAACGGGCGAGTCAAGAGATACATCGCAAAGTATACAATTAATCCGTGCGTGCCCCTGTCGACCGTTTTGTATGGTCGTTTACTCGGATTCTCAGTGCACTGGCTCAGGGCATGAGCCATGCGGTTGGACAGGTAGCGGTCGGGACACTGGCGGATCTCGTTTTATGGAAACCAGAGAATTTCGGCTCGAAGCCAGAGATGGTGATAAAATCGGGGGTTATCGCCTGGTCGCAGGTATGTGTTGTTTATGGCGACCGTCGGAGCACAACTAACAGTTTATTAGATGGGCGACGCCAACGCATCTATTCCGTCGGTCCAGCCCTTCTTTGGGAAACCCATGTGGGGATCCAAGCCTGGCTCTGCCGCTCTCAACTCGCTCGCATTTGTCTCCCAGATATCCATCGCCTCGGGCACGGTGCAATCATACGGGTTGTCGAAACGCTTCGAGGCGGTGCGGAACTGCCGCTCGGTGACCAAGAAGGACATGAAGTGGAATGACGCGACACCAAAGATGACGGTCGACCCTGAGAGCTACGAGGTGCATGCAGACGGTGTGTTGATGGATGTCGGGCCAGCGGAAAAGCTTCCGCTCGCGCGAGTGTATAACCTGTTCTGAAGTTGTTCTGGATTCCCTCCTATTTTGTACTACTTGTTCGGCAGTGTCATGACCGCGCGGGGTTCACTGCACGCAGTATAGGCCACCGTGTGAGCCGGGAGTTTGCTAAAAAAAAAAAATTATGCCCACAGAGACCGATTCCTTTTCGAGGGTTCTACTGTCCCAGAAGCACAGACAGATTAGAATGCCCTGAGCGTGAGGATGGCCAGCCCAAAAAGAGACAGGCGCAACACATTATTAAAACTGAATCTGATCCCAAAGTATGCATCAGCTCATCAGCCGGTGATTCGCTGCGGCGAGTGAACGCTGCCAGCCTCGGCGTGTGTATCAACCAAGTATCAACTTGCATCAGTCCTAATTCAGCGCCCAGGTATAAGTAAGCTGTCGAGTGACACGGTGTGGTAGCTATCTCCCCTCCCATTCCTCGGTATGTTGCGCCGGTTGACGAGGTCTTGTGAGACTTATTGACGCTTCCGCTGCCAGTGCTCCGGTTCTCCGCCGACTTGAAAACCTTGCGAAAAGTCCACCGGAATCTTCTGGAAACTTGACTCTTGTGTTCAAGATTCCGAAATCTTGCCTTCCGTACACCCAAGAGAACAATGAGCAGCCGCGCAGGAGGACGCCAGGCCATGTCCGAGCTCAAGCTGCGGCGGGTAATTGAGCACAACCAGCGGTTGCGCGAGGACCTCGCGCGGCCGCGGGTACGGGTTAGCGAGGCGAGCGCTAGGTGAGCAGGGATGAGCGCTGAGCCTTCGCCGATCGCTAATGTCATGAATTTCAGTCTGATCCGTTACTGCAAAACGACGAAGGACCATCTTGTGCGTCTCCCTTTCCTACTCAGCCTATTGTCCATCTCATTCCGCCATCCAGGTACCTTCAGTGTGGGGGCCTGTCGGCCGAGGCGAAGACCCGTACGGCCAGCAGACGAAGGGGTGCTCGTGCTCAATCCAATGAGCCTCTGATCGTGGTTTAGCGAAACATCGGCACCAGTGCGACCAGACGTCGTTTTTTCTTGACTTGCATTTACTTATGTGTTCCCCTCTCCTCATCACTATGTTTGTATGCATGTTATCTCGGCTGTATGTACTACCAGGAGGTATGGCGCTGCTTAAATAGGACTGTAGAGACGGTACTGAATTATTAAAACTATTCTCCGAGTCGTCTTCGTCCCGACCAGCACGTATGTGGTTAGTGTGTGCGTCGTTCCTGGCTCAATCGCCGCTGAAAGTTAATAAACGTCGAGGCAGACGGTGTATCCGCGCTAGCCGCGCAATCGTGATGCATTGCCGAGTTTCGTCATGGCGTTGAGGTCTCGACGAGCCGCACCGTGACCGACGGACGCGTTCGTCGTGGGTCGCAAGCTGTTTCTCGGGGAGAACAATTGGATCATTCCGTGCAGTCTATTGAATTGGTGAATTGCCAAGTTGACTTTCTCCAGGTGTACGATATGACGATGAGGAGATCGACTGGCGAGGATGTATGAAGGCATCGTGCCGTGTCCTAGAATTTGTCGAGAAACTTTTTGACACCCCCCTCGTTGAGCGCACCGACGAACTCCCCGAGGCGCTGACCCCCGCGGAATGCGATCACCGTTGGAAGAGCACGAACCTGCGAGGTAAAAAGCCGGAGTTGTCAATTAGCACGCGATAATACGGGATCAAATTAAGCGGGGTTGATTTAGGGCAAGGCTATTTTCGGGTGCACTCGCCTTGAACTCTTGGGAGAGGGTGAAACCACCCTTCTCCTCATTCTCAACATCGACCGTGAGGAGGTCGAGGTTGCTGCCTGAACCCGTCTTGCGTTCAGCGGTCAGCTGGCGCAGGATGGGCGAAAGCAAGTGGCAAGGGCCGCACCAACTACGTGTTTTATTGGATCCGAGGATATCAACACGCGGAATCCACTCACTCTGCATATAAATCGACGAGGACTACCCGATCATCTGGGCCTTTTGCAACAACGCGGTCAAAGTCCTGCACAACGTGGTACGCGACGGGGGTCGTGTTAGTAAAAGATCTCCTGGCCAGAGTCCCACGAACAGCCTTTGTTGCATTAATGTAATGCTCCCTGTTTGAGGCAGAAGAGTGCAGTAGTTTTGAGCGCAATGCAGGACGGGGTATGCGCCGAAGAATTTGGAGAGTTGTCATGGCAAATATATGAGATTGGTTCGCGAAGAGCAATGCACGACAAGATATCACTGATGTGGTATCAAACCAGGGATGATCAGGACGCCGTTGGGATGGAGATGTTGCCATCTGTTTACTGCTGATCCAGATATATAAACAGAGGGATCGGTGCACGCGACTTTCCCACCCTTGTTCGTTCCCCCCCAGCCGGTCTTTCTTTTTTGCAGCATCCAAGAGCAGAGTGCGCTTTCTACGATTTACCATCCATGCTACTCACTACACATCTTGGCAGGCTCCACGTCCTTCATTTTTGACTTTTTTTAATTCGTCCACCGATTTTATCCACCTACTCGTCTAAAATGCGTTTCTCTCTTGCCGTTGCTGCTCTTGCTCCCGTTCTCTCCGTCTACGGTGCGAACATTCTCGTCCAGGTTGGCGCTGGCGGACAGGTGCGTTTATCATGTCTCGATTAACGTTTGATCTCAAAATCCATCCAAGCTCGCTTTCAGCCCCACCAACATCACGGCCAACGTCGGTGATGTCGTCGCCTTCCAATTCCAGGGCAAGAACCACGTTCGTTCTTCATACTTTACAGCTACATCGATTTTTTAAACCTACACCTCTCATCTAGTCGGTCACACAATCCACCTTTGCTGACCCGTGTGCTCTCATGACCACGCCCGCAGTGGGGATCAACTCTGGCTTCCAGCCCGTTGCCGCCAACGCAACTGAGCTACCAGAGTGGAGTTTCACCGTGAACAACGCTTCAACTCCCCTTTGGTTCTTCTGCGCCCAGACCAAGTATGTTTCCCCGTTCTTCGAATGTGGAGGTCCCGTCTCACCGTGTCCCGCAGCCCCATCAGCCACTGTGGACAGGGAATGGTGTTCTCTGTGAACGCGAACCCGACTTCAGCAAAGAGTTTTGCCGTCTACCAGGCGGCGGCCATTGCGTCCAACGGTGCTGCTGCCGCAGCCTCTGCGGCAGGCAGTGTTGCCTCCAGTGTCGTTTCTGACGCAGGCAGCGTTGCCTCTGCAGTTGGTGAGTACCGCGGTGTAATGCTCGAGTGCTTCCGATGAATTATTTCTCAAGGTGCCGGCGCCTCCGACGCAACCTCAGCTATCGCAAGCGCTGCAGGCGCCGCCGCCACCGACGCAGCTGGTGAGTGTCGCGGTCTATTTGTCGAACCACCGGCTAATTAATCCGCAAGGTGCCCTCACTGCTGCTGCGGGTGCCCTCACTGGAGCTGCGGGTGCCCTCACCGGAGCCTCGCCCGCGGCGACGAGTAGCACGACCGCCTCCCCGAACTCCGCTGGCCACGTCAGCAGCAGCATGTCGCTGCTTGCCGTCGTCGGTCTCTTTGCGGGCATGCTCCTGTGAGCTCCTTCCTCGATGGTGACGGCTGCACGGGCTAGACTCGGGACTGGGTGGAACACGGACAATAGCGATCGACTTGCGAGCACACACATTCACTGGGGTGCTAAAGTTAATGTTGACACGGACAATGTGTACTGGTATACATAATGCTGCAATCTCTGATCTGGGTCTTTCCTGTCCGCACTGATTTGGTAAAACCGCTGCAATGATTTCTCTGATCGTGCCCACATATGCATAGCCACACAGCCGTGTTCTTATCGACACCACTGTCACCAATGCCCCAAATCGCGGTGCACGCAGGAAACCCCAACCTGAAGCAAGTCAAGGCCCAACACAAGTTGGCTGGCTCTGACCTCGATTCCCTTAATTATGTTCTGACACCGAACACTAAACACCCCGGGCATTCGAAGGAATACCGCGAATCGGATATCATCGCGCTGGCTGCGCGCCTTAAATCCCTGCCCGCTTCGCCGCCCAACGGGCCTCATATTATTCGGTCGCACGCGATGCAGCAGTATGATGTATTCTATTTCGTTTTGCCCCCCTCGGCGTTGTTCTCACTCCCGACAAGCTTAAGGACGAACAGATGAACCGCATCCATCCCGTGGGCTCCGGGCCCAATCCACATGGCGGCGACAGAGTTGTGCGCTACTATAATGTATCTGACGTTGAGGTCAGTGCTGCCATGGTTGTATATCTCCCCGCGTGTTAAATCATTTCTAGGCTCTCGTGAGAGCTATACAGGAGGCGGGTCGGTAAGTACATGTATGGCGCATGTGTGTCTTAAACTGAAAAAAAAATATGTGCAGTCCTTAGGGCGGTCATATATCATCAGTGTGATACATCTCGGTTCTGCCATTCCATCTGTCCCTGTCCGCGATAGCTGGAGCATTCAGCAGTTGACATAAGTAACCAGCTTCCTGCCCAACCGCAGTCCATCGATCTCCCACCTTTGAAAACAGTTCTGATGGCAATGCTACACCCGTAAATCATGTCCGACGGGGCTCGGCATCGACAGGCGGTATCATTACCACTGAAAGATATTGAATCCGGAGCTGTTTGGGCTCTGGGGTCGAATTGAGGCCGTAGTGAAGTTGCCGAGCCCAGCGATCAAAATAACCTAAAGAAAGTATCAATTTCTACTGGACTTAGTTCCGCTCCAAATTGTCCACAAAAAATACAGGTAGATTCCTGGGAATCGAAAGTTTCTCCCCGTATTTTAGTTTGAATTGATTGAGGCAGTATTTATATTGCAAAGTCGTCCAACTTTTTTTTGCAGAGGTACGCCATTTTGCAGAGGTGGGTGATCGATAGTACGAGGCTCACAATCTTAGTAGCGGTACTATCAGTGACTGGGAAACGAGCCACCTTGGCACTTTTGAGCTCTGGACCCCTGATAATGAACAGTAAAGGGCGGGGTATGTACCCTAAAGTAAGGACAGCCTAAGAGTCGATTAGGATATTTTTTGGTAATTTTAGACCTCGTTGCTGACCCTGCTAATTAGGCCCTGTTCGGGATCCCCAGCTTGGTTCTGTTAACCTCACAGCTCTCTGCCAAAACGTACCTGTACAGGATCTTCTGTAATTTAACGTAGCTGGAGCTTAGGGCTGCCACCCGTTGCCGTGACGGCAACGGCCGTCGATTCGACGGCCGTTTTTCTTCTTTCCGAAACCTTGACGGGACGGGACGGGCGACGGGACGGCCGTCGCGGCCGTCTCGACGGGTAGGGTGGGAATTTAAAACTTTACCTCGCTTTTTGACCCTAATAAAATGTGGATGAGGACTGCAATGTCATGAGTTTGATTCCTACCTGCCCACCCTGATGTTTTTGTGCTTCCAGCTAGAGAAACCGACCGAAACCTTGAAGTTGCACGTCGGCAATCATGATCGGGAGTTGCCGAGAACCCAACACAAGCAATATACCGTCTGTTTGGAGCCGGCAAAAAGGTCAGGCGAGCAGGAAGGTGTATCCCTTCCAAGATGGAAGTCTCTGTGGACTAAATAATGATGGAAAGTGTCAGTTTCAAGGTTGATTTATATGACCCGTTGAAACGGCCGTCACGGCCGTCGTTTGACGGGCCGTTGCTTGAGGAAAAAAATGGTCCACGGGACGGGCACGGCACCCGTTCGACGGGTGCCGTCAAACCGTCGCGACGGCAACGGGCGGCAGCCCTACTGGAGCTGTAAAAAGTGTTCGGTAACCACTCGCTCCTGTACAGCTAGCCCAAAAAGGAAGTCACGCCCATTGCGGCGACGCGTCATTTCTTTCTTTCTTCATTTCTTCTTCCACACTCTTTTACCATGGCTGGGGGGCGGAACAAGGAGAATGACAAGCCCCCCGGGACTGCCAAGAAGGGCAAGGACACCGAGAAGACCAAGCGCGCTGTGTGGAACACACATACGAGCACCATCTTCATCGACACCCTGGGCGCACAGAAGGCGGAGGGTAACCAGACGGACAATGCAGGCTGGAAGGGACGGCGTGCACTGCAGCCCTCGAGGGCATGGAGACAGGACCTAAGGGGTCCGGCGGGCCTGCGAAGACTGCGAGGATGTGCGCGACACGCTGGACCCAGGTATGTGTTCTCTGCTGGCCTTTACACCCTCTCTAAACCTCTTTACCCAGGAAAAAGCGGACTACCTTGAGTGCAAGAAGCTGCGGGAGCTGTCTGGAGCTGGTTGGGACCTGGAGACCCACTTAGTCGTCCTCGAGGAGTCTGTGTGGGACGAGTTAATCAAGGTGTGTTGCCATCCAATTTCTCCGTATGTCGGGCTCACTGCATGTTACTAGAGCAACCAGAAGCTCGGGAAGTGGCGCAAAAAGCCGTTTCCGCTGTACGACGAGATTGCGGACCTCGTTGATGGTCAAGTCGCCACGGGCGGTGACTCCTTCGTCCCTGGTTTACAGCTCACCCCGCAACGCGACGAGGACGACGAGGATGACTTCCCTCTCGACCCGCAACTTCGGGGAGAGGGTGGAGTCTTCCATCCAGGGAGCCAGGACACTAATGAGCCAACTCAGACGCAAAACTCCGACGAATCGGCCCCCAACTCGGATGATGACGAAGTCCAGGTACTTTTGACTTACCTCATTGTACATTATGTTCCACTCACATCGTTTTCTAGCCACCACCTTCATGCAAGCGCGTTCGTGCCGATTCGGAATCTGCGAGTGCAGTCAAGCGTCAGCGCAGCGATGGCCACGGGCAGAAGCCCAGCACCGGCCATGCGATGATGGCCGTGTCCAATTCGCTCAAGCAAGTTGCCAACACACTTGCCCACGATACAGCAGGCCCACCCTCCCCGCAGTGCAAAGCAAAGGCCATCACAGTGGTCATGAAGATGGATATACCTAACACAGATAAGATCCGTGCCCTGCAGCTCATCCATGCTGATACCAGTGTCGCGGACGTCCTTCTCGCAATTGAGGAAGATAATCCAATGTGCGCAGACTTTGTTCTTGCTGAGATCCAAGCCCATTCCACCCAGTAGATCTATGACATTCCTCCATCCACCATCTACCATACCAATCTAATGTTTATTCATGCGTATAGTGCGTATAATGTTCAGTCACATACTAGTTTACCATAACCCCAGTCTCTCATTCATATGATACATCCGCATTTAATTGTCAAGAGCCTCTTCTTCACCATCTTCCACATACTTTGCCCACATTGCCCTAGCCATTTCATCACGGAATACAGTTGCCCTCTGCTTTTCCTCCTGGGATATATATCGTCTGAGTTCCTCTATAGGAAATTGTCTTCTCTCATCACCGTCAACTTCGCTGATAAGCCGCGAAATTTGTGAAACCTCAAATTTTACAAATGCATGCCTTTCTGTGCTCATCCAGTGGTTGGTGTGAGCTCCAAACATGCAACCAAGAGCCATATTGCATTATCATCCTAAACACTGGCGCCTATGGTCTATTCCAGGAGACGGCACCCTTGGATCACTAGGGGTCAGATCCGGATTAAGGCTTGAAGCCCAAATATCAAAGTCCTGAAACACCCTCTATACGTGGGAAGGCAACCACAATGCTCACTACCAAAGGGAGAATCATAATATCCACCTCTGACATCTATTGGGACACTGGGAACCTTATTCGGGAGGAAACACTGAGTTGATTACACAACTTTGGCTTATCCAACGCAACACGACAAGTCACAGGATCAAGGCCTAGACTCAATATTGCTATTTTAAACACCAGGTCCGTGAGGACGCGATCACCCGATAAGCCGCAGACCGGGACTAAGCACGTACTATGTGTTCCTGGATGTCGATTAAGGACATCTGGGGTATCATTGGAAAGGGAATAACCTATACTATCCAACTAGCGATACTAGAAGTCGGGGCACACACAACAGAGGAAGATATGGGCGAATTACCCTGTTTAGGGGAATAGTGGAACATATAATCCCCTGATTGACAAGGGGTTGTTGATCACCGGATAAACTGCCGACCCGGATTAGGCATGTACTGTGTATTTGTTATATGTCGAGTCAGGCCAAGGCCGAGGAAGTCCGACCTCGGAGTTCGCGGTTTCTCGCAACACTACAAAGAATAGAGTGAGCGACTATTCGGGTCCGCAGTTCCGCACAAGACTATAGTCTGGAGTCACGGAGTTCGGAGTTCGGAGTTGAAGTCCGAATAGAGGATGAAGACAGAGGCTCGACCAACGCCGAGATAGCGAAGAAACAATCAATAATCAAACTGAAGTACAAAACATATCTAACTAGCTTTTTAAACTAAGTACGCTATTGTCTATTGAATACAATAGCGTGCGAGATATTGGTAAGTAAGAAACGTTAAACAATAAGGTAGCAAGGTGACTTAGTAAGGTTAAACAATAAAGGACTTCGGGCTTGGTAAGGACGCCCGAGAAAGAAGTCGGACTAGACAATAAGGCCTCGGAGAAATACAAGTCCGTCGGCCCGATGAGTAATCAGTGATTAGAAGGGAAACGCTCAGTAGACCTTCATAGCGTGAAAACCCTCTCGGGAATTGCCGGACCGGGCCGGCCGGGCCGGCCGGTCCGACAAAGCACGGATATAACAGTATCCCCCTCTTAAGACTCTTACCCTCAAGAGTCTTCGGAGTTAATCCTGTTTGATCCGCCCGGAAAATATTGGTTGCCGAAATCACCGATGTCCGAGAATGTCCGAGGACGGCGACCGAAGTCCGGTATGTCCGTAAGTCCGATAAATCCGCAGCCGCGGGAGTGTGAAGTGAAAGACATATATAAGGAGGTCGATTCAGAGTCGGAGTTTAAAATCCCCCTTGACTTGAACCACCATGTCGTCCTCGAATATCGTTGTCCCACCCCACGGTAAGTCGTCATCGGTGTTCGTCGGCGTCGTCGCTGACAACACCGACAGCCTGCCGCCGCTGCCGCCGCACTGGGCGGACCTGTTTGAAGAAAATCGGGAGGTCCCAGGGCTGCATCGAGTGTCAGCAGTCCAAGGTGAAGTGCGAGTGGACTTCGGGCCCCGCCGACTCCGACCCCCGACCCCCGAACTCCGCCCCCCCTGTGGCTAGCGGCTCTGGGCCATCGGCGCCCGACGCTGTCGCAGCAGCGGGCCCCTCGTCGGAGTCGCCTCGGAGACCGAAACGTCGGAGTCCGAGGTCGCACCCCGGGGTCCCCGCGACCAAACGTTACCGCCCTCCCCGCCACAACTGCGGCCTCGCCTGCCCATGCTGGTTCGAAATCGCCCAGCTGAAGCTGGTGGTCAAGACCGCCAGCGAGCGCTATCGCTTGATCCGCGCTCAGCACCGACGCAACCGCCTGAGCCGACTGCAGCTCAACCACTCCATCCTACGGATCGAGGAGTGGATCAAGTCCGCCGACGCGGACTTCACTTTATACCCGCTGCCCATTTTCCGGACCCGTGTCTCACCGTCCCCCGAGCTCTCCGAGGTTACGCGCCTCGACGACCCCGAGCTCGAGCCCGATCTGGATACCATTTGGTACGGGTTCGGGGATGATGTGATTGAGGACGGAGTTCGGTCTCGGGAACCGACGGCGAACCCCGAAGCGATGGATGTCGATGTCTCGGAGGTTTCGGGGTCGGTGGCCGAGGGAAAAGGAAAGGAGAAAGCAATGGAGTCGGCGTCCGAAGAGGAGGAGGAGGAGTCCGAAGAGAAGGAGGAGGAGTCCGAAGAGAAGGAGGAGGAAGAACAAGAGGAAGGTTCGGAGTGGGGAGGAATTCCCCCGGAGGACTTGTAGATAAAAGCCTCGGGGTTGTATATAGAATAATTTCCTTGGTTGTAATGCGAAGTCGTGTCCGATGTCCGATGTCCGATGAAAGGGCCGATGTCAGAGGAAGTCCGAATGTCCGATGTCCGAAGGTCAATAGTTCGGACCCGGCTTGTCGGGGTATCGGAGGTGGAAGCTATCGACAAGTTCTGGTGCGTGAACGTCGTCAGCTCCGACCCATGTATACTGCTCATCGGTGTTCTCATATCCGAGCCATTCTAGCTTGTAACGGAGTTTGACTCGGAATCTCCGATCTAGCTTTGAGTCAACGATGTCCTTAACTTCAAAGTGCTCCTCGCCGTCAACGACTTCAACAGCCGCCGGAGGCTCCGGAGCCCGAGAAGGATAAGGATTAGGAAGGTGAGTCTCAAGCTGAGAGACGTGAAAGACCGGATGGATACTCCGAAGCTCCTTCGGAAGCGGAAGTGTATAGGACATAGAGCTGGGTTTGGCGATGACTTCGTAAGGTCCGAGATACTGCTCGGAGAACTTCGGAGTTGGACGAGTGGTTCGGATATGCTTCGCCAAGACGTAGGCCGAATCTCCGATGTTAAAGGTCGGACCGGGGTTGTGACGCCGATCGGCCGTGTCCTTGTATCGGAGTTGAGCGGAGGTGATCTGCTCTCGGAGGAATTCGTGAAGACTTTGAAGGTCGACGGCCATGTCTTTAGCGTAAGTGTTAGCCACATCACGCTCCGAATGAATGGTTAAAGCAGGATGGTAGCCCTTGTTCGCGAAGAAGGGTGAAACTCCGGTAGATGCGTTCGGAGAGTTGTTGTATGCGAACTCCGCCAGAGGTAATAGGCGGTCCCAGTCGTCCTGTTGGTAAGAAGTATACATTCGGATGTACTGTTCCAGGGTCTGATTAGCGCGCTCGGTTTGCCCATCGGCCTCGGGGTGATACCCCGAAGTGAAGTGCAATTCCATGTTAAGCAGTTCGCCTAAAGACCGAAAGAACGCCGAAATGAACTCCGAACCCCGATCACAGGTGACGTGGGAAGGAACTCCGTGTTTTGAAAAGACGTGAATAAGAAAGAGTTGAGCCAGCTCCACTGAAGTGATGTGAATGGTGCAAGGGATGAAGATTCCTTGCTTTGAAGAGCGGTCAATAATGACGAGAATGTTGTTGAAACCACCGGATAAGGGTAGTTCCTCGATGAAGTCCATAGAAATTGAGTGCCAAGGCCGAAGTGGGACCGGAAGGGGCTTCAAAAGCCCGTAAGGTTTGTGCCTAGGCTTCTTGTTGCGTTTGCACAAGACACAAGATAGACAGAAATCCCGAACGAAACTCCGAAGGTCGGGCCAGGTATAACCCCGACGCACGAGCTCCAAAGTCCGATTCTGTCCGAAGTGCCCCGAAAGGACGTGGTCGTGGTGGTATTGAAGAACTCGGACTCGGAGTTCGTCCGAAACTCCGTTGACTAAAGGCACGTAGATGCGTTCATCAAGTCGGAGAAGGCCTTTGTTGTCGATAGACCATCGGCCGGAGTCCGAAGCAGCATGTCCGAGTCCGATGACGGCCGCGGGGTCATCTCGGAGATGGGCTAAAATGTCGGAGTGGAGCTGCTCGGTGTCCATAATGACCGAAGCCCGAAGGACTGGTTCTTCAAGATAAGTGGCTCAGAGCGACGCTGATAACTGATCCTGAGTGAAAACGGGGCGAAAATTATGAGGGTTAACTTGGCTGTAAGCCCTATCCCCCTCTTTAGGGTAGACGTCCCATCGTCTAGTTAATGCGTCCGGCTTGCCACCTAAGCGACCAGGGCGAAAGCGAATGACCATATTGAAATGGCAAAGGTACTCGGACCAGCGCACTTGTCGATGAGTCAAGACCTTTGAAGTAGAGAAGTACTCCAGATTCTTGTGGTCAGTTACCACGTCGATAGTAAGTGGTGCGCCTTCGAGATAGTGACGCCAAGTTTTGAAGGCATCAAAGATGGCTAGAAGTTCCTTGTCATGAACGTCATAGTTCAACTCCGAAGGATTGAAGGAACGACTCCGAAAAGCCACCGGGTGGATGTCACCGTCATCTCCGAAGATCGAGAGTATGGCGGCTAGAGCGTAGTCCGAAGCATCGGTCTCAACGATGATTTGTCGGCCCGGAACCCAATGGTGAAGGATCGGGGCTTCGGAGAACGCATTCTTGAGGCGTTCGAACGCCGATTGGGCCAACTCCGACCAGTCCCATTTAACTCCGGATCGGGTCAAGCGAGTAAGGGGAATGGTGATGTCGGAGTAGCCGTTGATGAAACGCCGATAGAAGTTGCAAAAGCCGAGGAAGGATTGAATGTCTTTAACCTTCTGAGGGACCGGCCAGCCAAGAATGGCATCAACCTTGTCCGAGGCCATCGCGAAACCATCGGGGGAGAGAATGTAACCGAGGTATTCACAAGTTGTAACTCCGAACTCGCACTTCGGAAGTTTGCAGTAAAGTCCGGCTGCGCGTAATCTCCGAAGGACTTCTCGGACATGCGAGGTATGCACATCGGAGTTGTCGGAGTAGATTAGAATATCGTCAAGATAGACGACGACGCAGATATCGAGCAAGTCCGAAAAGAGGCTATTCACAAAACGTTGAAAGGCCGCGGGTGCATTAGTCAGCCCTTCGGGGACGACTCGCCACTCATAAGAGCCGTAGCGAGTCCGAAAGGCCGTCTTCGGCTCATCACCTTCAGCGATACGCAAAAGGTGGTAGGCATGTCGGAGATCGAGCTTGGTATAGATTCGGGCTTTGCCCGGAGCGTTGAGTAAGTCCGAAATGAGCGGAAGAGGGTAGCGATCCTTCTTTGTAATGCGGTTAAGTCCTCGGTAATCGACGCAAAGCCGAAGGCTTCCGTCTTTCTTCTTAGCGAAGAGTATCGGAGCACCGTGACTGGACTTTGAAGGGTAAATGAAACCCGCTTTTAAGTTCTTGTCAATGAACTCGCGCAAGGCCATGAGTTCGGACTCGGACAACGAATAAATATGTCCGATCGGCGGTACTTCACCGTCCTCGGTGTCTATTCGGAGGTCAAACTCCCGATGAGGAGGAAGATTGAACGCTTCGGACTCCGAGAACACGTCGGCGAAGTCATGGTACTCCGAAGGCAAGTCCGACTGGTCCGAAGCTAGTGTCGAGGACCGAGCGTGGACATCTTCGGCCTTCGGGGTTGCACGAAGAGTATACTGCACCGTACCGGCTTGTCCGATGATCATGGAATAAGCGGCAGCGGAGACGAGTGAAACCAAGGGTGTGGAAATCGGAGGGCTGGTAAAGCCCGAAGAGGAGTCCATAGAAGGACCGAGGTCCGGTAAAGACGTCGTCGGGTTTTCTGGTACAACTCCGAACGCTGGTAAGCCAGTCGTCGGAGTCGGCTCGGAGTTGTTCAACAACTCGGAGTCCGGCAGAACTGAGGCAGGACTAGTGTCCTGTGGTGTCGACACTGATGGACCAAGCGGAGTGGAACGGAAAGAGATACTAGCTGCCGACCAGTCAATCAACGGATTGAAGCGGTGGAGCCAGTTGTATCCAAGAACCAGTTCAGAAGGTGAATCAAGACGGGTGACGTAAAAATCCATTGAATGGACTTCACCAGATGGGAATCGGATTAACAGAGTGATCTGCTTTTTGATAATAGAGGAAGAGCCGTCGAGGTATCGCAACCGGATCGGATGTATTTCGGAGGTCGGCCATGCGTTCTTCATTACAATTTCTGAAGAAATAAAACAATGTGACGACCCCGAGTCGATAAGTGTCCGTAAAATGGTGTCGAGTCCCGAGGCGAGTGAGTCCGATAAAGTAGTAGCATAGAGATCGAGGTATAAGGCATTAGGTGAAAGAGAGGACGCGTTGAGATAGACTTCTTCCGTGGGCACTCCGAGAGAGTCAACGCAACTCCGAACGGGTGCTGGAGTTTCGGAGTTGCTGGTCATTTTTTTGACTCAGTGGACGGAGTGGCCTCGGAGTTCGGAGTCGTGGCGGATGCCCGACCCTGCGAAGGCGTAGTCCTCTTCTTACAATCCGCAGCCTGATGTCCCTTTCCACCACAATACATGCACAACCCTTCCTTCAAACGCCGAGCGCGCTCGGTGTCCGTGATTTTGCCGTTCTTGCCTAACTTGTCGGCGTAAGGCTTCGGAGTTCTCGGGGTTACGGACCCCGAGGCTGCTCCGGTCGACGAGGCGGATGCCGAGGAAGGATTGTTGGTGGATTTCGGAGCTTGTTGTGGTTTCTTTCCACCGCCGCCAGCACCGTGGCCCAAAGACCGAGACACGGTGTTCGGGGCTGATTCGGTGTTGCCTTCACGCTTCTTCTCCGACTCCCGTTTCCAATAGCGCTGATCAATGCGCTGTGCCAAAGTCCGAAGTCCGACGAGATTTGTCGGAGGATCAAGCACCGCGAGCTGGTTCTTGATCCGACTAGGCAATTCTTCGTAGAATTGGGACCGAAGTGCCGCTTCACCCCAGCGGGTCATAGCTGCCTGGGTGTTGAATTCGACGATGTAGGTCGAGATCGGGTCCGATGGCTTCATCCGAAGCGTTCAGAGTTTGCTTTCGGCATCTCCGACAGGGTCATGCGGTCCAAAGACCGACATCAACTCCTGAATGAAGAGTGAAAAGTTGCCGTCCCAGTCGGGGACAGTACTGTCCGTGGCAAACATAGCGGGTTGGAACCAAGCGGCCGCTGCCCCTTTCAAGTATGAAAGGACAAAGATGATGCGGTCGTCGTCCGAAGGAAAATCCTGAACTCGCTCAGCGAAGTGAAGTCCGCATTGCGAGAGGAATAAAGGAAGTTTGGAGGGGTCCGAGCCATCGAAAGGCTCGGGGTTTCGGAGGTTGGATCGGGAACTCCGAACGGGACCCGAATTAGCTCCTGAAAGCGACCGAAGGACGGTAGTAAGGTCGTTGAGTCCGCTGAAAATCCGAGCACCGATCTCGGCGTCGTCCGGAGTCCGACGCCGACGCCGAGGGACAGGTCCACCACCTCCGGGCCCACCAGGACCATCATCATCCCCGTCGTCACCCCCATCGGGGGCACCTCCCACAGGTTCCTCGGGTTCGGTGTTCCGAGTCGGAGGGCGCTCGGGGTTCTCTGCCTCGGGCTCCGGGGCTGGAGCCTCCTCGGTATCTACCTCCTGAATAGAGGCCACGGAGGGCACTCGCATCTGAACCGGAGGGATTCCTATCGGAGATGGAGTCACCGGAGTTGCACCCCGACGGAGAAGCGGAACTGGTGCGGTATTTGGAACTGATGCTGAACGAAGACGAGGTATGGGATGAAAGACAATAGGAGATGGAGGTTGTTCTGAAGATTGGCCAAAAGTAGGTGGTTGAACCGGAGTTTGACCGAGGGTTGAACCGGAGTTTGACCGAGAGTAGGAATGTTAGAAAATAGTCGGGATTCCCGACGTTCTCGGTGTTAGTGTGTCGGAATTAAAGGGTTAGGGGCGGTATTGCCCGGTGTGAAGAGATTGGGATTGAAGTATGATCCAGACATGGCGAACCGAATAGGTGAGTTTGATTATACTGTTATATGTCGAGTCAGGCCAAGGCCGAGGAAGTCCGACCTCGGAGTTCGCGGTTTCTCGCAACACTACAAAGAATAGAGTGAGCGACTATT
This sequence comes from Mycena maculata, assembly GCA_029448575.1. Taxonomy (NCBI): domain Eukaryota; kingdom Fungi; phylum Basidiomycota; class Agaricomycetes; order Agaricales; family Mycenaceae; genus Mycena; species Mycena maculata. The sequence continues at coordinate 229,584 of JARJLG010000105.1, forward strand.
CGGGTCTGCAGTTCCGCACAAGACTATAGTCTGGAGTCACGGAGTTCGGAGTTCGGAGTTGAAGTCCGAATAGAGGATGAAGACAGAGGCTCGACCAACGCCGAGATAGCGAAGAAACAATCAATAATCAAACTGAAGTACAAAACATATCTAACTAGCTTTTTAAACTAAGTACGCTATTGTCTATTGAATACAATAGCGTGCGAGATATTGGTAAGTAAGAAACGTTAAACAATAAGGTAGCAAGGTGACTTAGTAAGGTTAAACAATAAAGGACTTCGGGCTTGGTAAGGACGCCCGAGAAAGAAGTCGGACTAGACAATAAGGCCTCGGAGAAATACAAGTCCGTCGGCCCGATGAGTAATCAGTGATTAGAAGGGAAACGCTCAGTAGACCTTCATAGCGTGAAAACCCTCTCGGGAATTGCCGGACCGGGCCGGCCGGGCCGGCCGGTCCGACAAAGCACGGATATAACAGTATTCCTGGATGTCGATTAAGGACATTTGGGGTATCGTTGGAAAGGGAACAACCTATATTATCCAACTAGCGATACCAGAAGTTGGGGGACAGACCATAGAAGAAGATATGGGCCAATTACCCTATTCAGGGGATATTTGAACATATAAACCCCTAATCCATGAGGGGTTGAAGGAGTCATTATACAAACATTTAGGAGGCTAGGAACGCCAGGGCACGCACAGCTGATACCGATCACAGGCTAATTAATTAAGTAGAATACCCGAAGCCTAGTAATCACGCATATGTAACAGTTTCTGTACAGTATATAAGGAGGGCAGAACCAGGGAGGACGGGACCGAACTAGACCCAGAGAGTGAGGAGCAATAAAGCCCTTGCGCACAAAGTCGATGTTTGGGCTTGACTCTTTGGCTGTCAACAGGCCTCAGAATTCAAGTTTGGTTTTGGAATAACAAAAGGACCGAACTAGACCCGGAGAGTGAGGAGCAATAAAGCCCTTGCGCACAAAGTCGATGTTTGGGCTTGAATCTTTGGCTGTCAAATAGCCTTGGAATTTGAGTGCGGTTTCGGAATAAGACTTTGTTTGAGGCGCGAGCCATAGTTACGGGGCGTGAGCCATTGTTACGGGGCGTAAGCCATAGTCTGAGGCGCGAGCCATTGTTACGGGGCGTGAGCCATAGTCTGAGGCACGAGCCATTGTTACGGGACGCGAGCCATTGTTACGGGGCGCGAGCCAATCATTGTCGGAATAAGGCGCGAGCCAACAAAACCGGGTCTAAACAGCCCACAAAACCAAGCTGGTTCACAGCCATTATCTTTGCATAGTTGGGACACTTAAATCCACATTGGGAACCAACCGATAAATTCAGGTTGTGTCTTGAACGCCACTTCGAGAAAGCTAGTTGAGACTTAGCCATCCTTGGGGGAACGGGAATTGAATACTTTCGCGACAAATACGTTTACTCGTGGTTTCCTTGGACCTACACTTGTGTCCAAAAAGACCCGAATCTCGTCAGTGTATCTTGGTCGTCAAAAGAGTGTGTGGTGTTGGAGTCTGTCTACCGTCAATTTAGTCGTGCTTAATCTCACTTTGTGAGTTAGGTGTAACTCAGTCGTTTGATAGGGAGGATTTTGGCAGTTGCATTATTCTGACCGTTGAACCTGAGCAACCGTTTCATCGCGAAGAGTGAATGATGCATTGCGTGGTCCACAATGTCCTGGTCCATCATCGGCAAAGCCATCGGGTCGTGAATGTGAATGAAGTTGTGCAGGGCTGCCAATGCGCAAGGTACTTTGGCTTGGGTTCGCACTGAATATTCTGGTGTCACTGTCATGAGCTTGAAGTGGCGCTTTGAGACGCCGAAAATCCGCTCTATAACATTACGCAAACGGGCATGGCAAAGATTGAAGAGTTCCTTGTAATTGGCAGGCCTACGCATGCAGTCAGGATATTACAAAGAAGAGTCCGAGCAGTGGAGATTCTCACCGTAAGTTGCCAGCTTTTCGCCACTCATTGAGATGATAGCGAACACCACGATAAGGAACGAGAAGGGCGTCACAGACTGGGAAACCAGCATCCCCAAGATAATAATAACCAGGTGGTATTGCAAATCCCTTGCGACACGCATCTGTAAACACACGACCATCTGCTGCACTCCCCTCCCACCCAGTCAAAAGGTAGCAAAACAACATATTGAACCGGCACGCAGCGAAAGTGTTTTGCGAGATGCATCCTTTGCGACTGCGGTAATGGGCCATGTCTGCCACAGGTACAAAGCCATCCAGAAGGGTTCCATCTACGGCACCAAGGCATTTCTCAAAGAATGGGAAGTAGTGTGGATTATTCCGTATCTCAGGGGGGATGCTGGTCGCATCAGGAAGCTTCACATATCGCCCATAAAATGACGGGGACACGATCATGTTCAGGATCTTGTGAAAACACCTGGAGAAGTGGGTGAGCTGGAGAGGTGGACATAAAAATCTACTTACTTTGAAATCGTGTCCCCACTGCACTGAAATCGCTCCTGGTGCTCACAATTGCCCTTGCCTGATACAGAAATGCGAAGGAAGATGGATAGCTGCTCCTCACAAGACATGTGCTTGGTTGGGCCAAGGCCACAGTGAACACGAAGTGCGTAAAGGAGCTTCTTGAAAACGAATTTGGACATACCCATGGCCCAGTGAAAACGTTCTGGATTACCTATTACGACGGTGTTGTTTAGATGTGTTCCGTATTCCCAGCCAACGCATGTACCATTCAAGAGTTCATCAACCCATTTCTCTCCACTGAGCACAGATGTGTGCATCGGGGTCTTCTCCTCCGATGACGACAACACGATAGCTGCTGCAGCCCTGGACAAGGCAAGCCTGCATGCTCACTGAACTCGTTCCCGATGCAGTATATGCACCGGTTTGCTCTTTTTTTTGCGGGTTTCGGGTGGTGTGAAGACCATGGATCACAGAGGGGATGGTAGCGGTCGTATTCTATGTGCCGTGGCCGCTCCGCAGGCCTCATGTACTTTGCAAACGCGTGGTTGTCGCATGTTCTTAATTAATTGGGACGTGGGTAAAAGTGTGACGATGTGTGACCGAACGCGCGCAACGCAAGCTTGCCAAGTCCGATGGATCGGACATACAGGATACCCGTTTTGGACCACGTCGCAACGGAACCTCAGGAAGCTAACAGAACCGAGCTGGGGATCCCGAACAGGGCCTAAATTTATTTTTCACGCTGCCCCAAAATGGGCCAAAAACGGGGTATCGAGCCACCCCACACCAAATTATCATTTCCCACACGTACTCGGGGCTCAGGTGAACTTAAAAACACTCAAGGGGTTCTAATCCATTGTTCTATACATTTGAGACACACATGTGAGGTATACAAGGGTTTCAATTAGAGTTACCGGTGGCAGGGCATGGCGCGCAAAATTGGGGTATTAACCTCATCAAATGCGCTATAAAGCAGAGGGGGTGATATTGGTCCAAAGTGCACTTCAGACAGTTAGATAGGAAGAATTTGCATGTATTTGAACATACAGAATGGTCTTCGCTTGCTGGTAACCTCGCGAATAAAATCTGGGTATCTGCAGCAATGAAAATGGGTCGTTCGGGCAAGTAGGTCACAGATGACGTTAACGGGCGCGGTAGATGGCCAAATGAGAGCTGAAGTCTGTTTTAGTACATACATTGAACATATAAGTCAAACCCGAGAGTCCCTCGAATCTTCAGTGAATCGTCATAGCGTAGTTCTTCCGGAGCTGTCGCAAATGAGAACCACTGGTTCTTGCCCCGTATAGCAAGTGTCTTCGAGTTATTATGGGATCAATTAGCCATCGAGGACGTTGTATCGGGTAAAGGCAACAAAATGAGCCCACAAACTTGTGATTTAGTGGAGAAATGGTCGAGGAATGGGCGGAAGAAGAAGGCGGCATCCGTTCGGAGATAAGAAATCAGGAATTCCCACGTACCCCCGGAACAAAATCGGGCACAGCTTTATGATCAACGCATCACCCCGGCGGGAAATTTGATGTACATCGTCCTCGCCGTACATCATACTTCATCCCACAACTACCAAATGCACGCCTGCGGCAGCCGGGAAGGCTATATTATCCAAGTGGCTCGGAACCTAGTTTGGCTCGATACCCAGTCGGTGATAGTAGTTCTGATTTACGTAATTCAGAGAAATTTCGACACCAGAAATTTCAGACCGTGCTACATATGCGTGATGTTACAGTGACTCCTTGCACAATCTGAGACTGCTAACAGCTCAGCACCACATTTTCACTGAATCCCGACAAGTCCCAGGCATGACATTGGACAGTAACAGCGAATCTACACTTCTGTTTCTCCAGTGTTACTCGGTTCGGATGTTCAGAGTTAAAACTTAACAAGATACCGACCGAACATTCTGGACGGTTAGGCAATTCCAATAACAGTTCTTGTACCAAGTAATCCTTCCACTCTTCCCATCTCCCCTGCGACTGCTAGCTGCCAGAATGGGAAGATATTTATGTGCTCCTGTGCACCTTTCTTTCCCACTTTGAAAACTGACATTTGAGCTTGTAGTAATCGTCTGTATACCACCGCTTGTGCCCGGCTAGATCCTACTGCGGAGCAGTGCCGCCGCGGGTACATACAGCTGGCACTTATCAGCTGCATGTACCGCCAATCCTTTGGCTCGAGCTCCTGCGCTGCTTGTCCCTCCGGCGAGACCTCAACCCAAAATGTATCATCACTAGTAATCTTTTCGATTTTGAATCCCTCTCATGCACCACAGGGATCGTCCAAATGCACTCTTACTACCTGTCTCGCGGGCAGCGCGCTCCAGATCGGAAAACTGTTGCGCTTCCGGGACGTACAGCTCCAGCTCGAACTCGAACTCGTGCACAGAATGTGGCGTAGACCAAGCGTAGACACTTACATGCTGCGGCTCCGGCGCGACGTCGTGCAAGAGATGTCCCGTAGGGTATGGATATGCCAGGGCAGTGCAAGCCCAAGCCAGGGCGTCGCACGGTCCTCGTCATCCTCGCGCTCAAGGAGTGTTATCTTGTGCTGTCCGCGGGCAATGTATGCTCTGCCCCGTCATGTCTGGGTAAGTGTCGAGAATCCGCTCCAGTGGTTGCGGCGGGTGTGTTGGCGGCGAAGGCGCTGGGCAAGACTGCAGCACCATCAACAACGTCGACGGTGTGCTCTGCAGCCATGGGCGTTACAGGGTGCTTAAATGCCGCGGGAAGCTGGTTTCCTTGGGGAACTCGTGCGCGCATCCCGGATCCAAGGCGCATTGGCGTCATCTTGCGCGGGTTTTATGTTGACTGGTTCTCATTTATTTCACGTTCATTGATGCCTAGCTTTCCTTCCCAAACAAACTCATGGTCCACCTGTGAAGGTGTCGGTCTGACCACCTCGTAAACTGTGCAACTGAACCGAATAACACGTTGTTAAAATAAATTTATTAAAGACTCCAATGTCGTAGAATGAATGAATGTAAACCGATTTTGGACGGAATTCGGGCCATCTCCAGCAGCAGTCGAAGAGGGAAAATTAGTGTTGCTAGATCCGTCGAATCTGACTATAAAATAGACTTGCACTGAATAGAGAAAGGTCCGGCTATGCCGTGGTTAGACAGGGAGAGAGACATGAATAGGAGAGGTTGCAATTTGAACTCCGCTAAGTCCGTGTGATCCTTTCTCCTTTTACCACCGACAAAATCCAGGTGCGCTTTACTCTCTGCTTCTTGTGCTGCCACAAACTCTAACTCGCATCGCAACGATTCAGCTCAGCCCTACATAGAACGGGTAACCAGCCATGAACTCCCGCCCCCACAAAGTGCGTTCAGAAAAAGGAGATAAGTTGGTTTGCTGACTGGGATTTGTGTCCAGCAATCGATGTCCGAGCTGAAGCTGCGTCGGCTGACGGAGCACAACCAGCGTCTGCGGGAGGACCTGGCACGCCCACGTGTGCGAGTCAGTGAGGCCAGTGCAAGCTTGATTCGCTACTGCAAGACGACGAAGGACCATCTCGTGCGTCTCCTTGTCCTGCCCAACCTATCTCGCCTCAACAATCACCCAGGTACCTTCGGTATGGGGCCCCGTTGGCAAAGGCGAGGACCCGTACGCACCCCCGGCGCAAGGTTGCAACTGTGTCGTGATGTAGTTGTCCCCCACCTCCCGCCTTCGGCCTCGTCCTCGTTGTCTTGTCGCCCTTGCCCATATCCTCACCGCTTACTTGTTACCTGCCTACCTGTGGAGATGGCCGGACTGGCCTTGCTTAAATTGTGCGTGGTTTCTTCACCCCTGTAGCGAGTCTGAACTGAAACTGACTGGGATGGCGCACAGTAACTTTCCTCTATTCGATAAATGGATCACCCCACGTTCTTTACCGCCCCGCGGTCGTCTGCACCGCACCCTGCCGCCGTTTCTCATCTTCTCTTGTCTACGCTACACTTGTCTATATAGCAGCTGCATCACCGTCCATTGTACGCAGAGCGCAAGCGCATTTTGCAATTCATTTTTTATCTGCATTTTGTCGTGGGTGCAGCGTGGGTGCAGCGGACTCATCATCATGCTGGGAGCTCGACGTTCGACGGCGGACGTGCTTCGTCCATGTGCAAGTGCAAGTGCTTCACTGACGCCGCTTGTTGTGCCGGACAGCATTATTGCGCAATGTCAAGTTGCTGTTCAATTGCTTGCCTCGTGAGCGCCTACTGCATGCTGAGACAAAAAAAAAGTTGGGGTACATCTGATGGATCGTAGTCTATCTACGGACGGCCTGCACTTGGCATTTTGTGAGGTGGTATGCATCCGTTGCTTTCTTTAGCCAGTGAAATACGTTATGTACGAAAGGACCCGGCCAAAGCGAGGAATACGATGCATTTTGAGGTGTTTGGCATCATTCCTTCCTCTTTGCGTCCTACGACCATGACGCGCACTCCTATTCCCGCGCGCAGGCCAACATGTTTGAACGCTTGATTTCTGAGTATCCATTGCAACTAAGACATTCATATAGCCGCCAAATCGACCCATCGACGCGAGCCCAAGACCATCCCGCGCGTAAAACTCGGACTTGGTGCACTCGCTCACGATTCCAGCACCTTCTTCCGCCCGCGCGAATCTGTCGAACGCGACCACTCCGACGAAGAGAACTACCCTATCCAGTCGCCCTCGCCCTCACCCAGGAGACGTCGCCTCTCGTATTCATGGGACGATGAATCGACGCTCGTCTCTGCGCTGCTCCACGATGGTTTGCCCGACCCCAAGAACGACCCTTCGGCACTTGCAGACGCGCTGGAGGCACCATTCAAGCGTGCGGGAGCCGCGCTTGTGCATGACATGGCCCATGCGCTGCAGCCCGCGGTGCAGCGCGTGTCCGCTGCCCACCGTGCTCTTACGCGCCGCGTTGATCCCGCATTCGCGACGGGGCTGCTCGCGTTCGACGACGCGTGCAAAGGGCTTGAGGCGCTGGTAATTGACGAGCAGGACGCGTTGAAGACCGCGTTCGAGGGAACTGAGGTATCTTCTTTCCCTTGGAATTTCGTTCGAGGCTAATAGCAGCCGCAGACGCGCATCAAAGCCCTCTTCGCGCGCCTTGAGGACGCGTACGCCCACCGCACTCGTTTGTGGGACGAGCTGGACCAGTTCATCGCCCAGACCGTCGATCCCGCCCTCCAAGTGCTCGCCGAGGTCCCTGCAGGCACCGAACGCACCATCGCCGCGCTTGAGAAACACGCAAAGACGCTCGCTGCCAAGGACGACGACGGCGCGGACAAGATCCGTGGGATGCTCGCCAAGTTCGTGTAGGCGCGACGTCCAGGTTGTTGCTGGTTGTCTGCTCGCTACTTTGTACTGGATTCGTCTTTTCTATTTCGTTTCTTCTACACATGCACGACCCGGATATCTTCCACGGAAGTAGGCTCCTCTCCCGGCGTGCCTTTCGAATCAGCGCTCACTGACGATGTCCAGAACCCCTCAATTTTCTCACATCGCATTGAAATTTTTTCCCGCAAGCACACTCGCATCATCCTAATTCTCACTCAAGCACCCCGGATCTCTGTCCTGTATCGCCCTGCATCTTTTCATCTCCGTATTTCACCTCGAAACGCCACGCCTCTGGACGGAATTGTATCCAAACTCGTATCATTGTACTAATACTGTGCTCTGTATATTTCTCTCTTACTGCATGCAATCCAGACACGTCCTTTGCTCTAATCCTTCTCGGAGCCGCATCCTCTCAAAACTGCAGGAAATCCGAGGGCGCGATCGCGTCATGATATGGATCAAGTACATTGCTGCAAGACGCTACCCATGGATGTCCTGCTGTCAGGTTCTCAAGTAAAGGAACGCGAGGAGAGAATACCTAGCAAGAAACTGACGACGATATCGATATTCAAAACACTTTCTTTCCTCGCGGAAAGGCTATCTGCATGTTCTGGATAGCACCACGATCGGAGGACTTGTCGAGGCCTTCCATCCTATCCAATTATCAGCAACTCGAACGGAGCGTAAATTCAGAAAGTCCTTACAGAAAATCTCTCTCTCTCCTCGCCGACTGGTTGGCGTTTTCGATGCTCCCCCCAGCGCCTAGTCTGGTGCATGCCCATCTTTCTCCAGTCTGCACTCAACACAGCCAACTCGCCCGCTCCCTTCACGCTCATCCTCGCCGTAAGCGGGGTGATCTCCAACAACATCGGGATCAACGGTGACGTAGTAGCTGCCTCCAACGTCGCCGTCTTGCCTTTTCTCCCTTCCAAAAGCGGGTTTCCTTGGCGGTCAAAGCGAGAGATACGAGATACTGGACATGTACGTAAGCTTCCGCGGGACCTATATTAATATTTATCTCGCGTTTTTCTTTCTTCACTTTGGACGCAGAATACAACAATTATTATAGACGTGCGTCCTACGAGAAAGCCTCGATATGAGCATAGATGCATAAGATCAGGGGGTTATGCCAATTGGACAGCATCGAACTATCGAAACATACAACGCTACTTCGGAGTCGGGGGTGGAGGGAGGGCGAATCGGACCCTACAAAGGGGGAATATGTGCGCGTCGCGGCAATGGGGAGGCACTTGAGTGCGTGAAACGCGAAAGGGCGATCTGTTTGCTGATATGATATGTACTGGAAATGGACTAGGGAGTTTGATCCATAAGATCGATTGGTGGACAGTGGAAAGTTGGGAGTTAGACTGGCAAGAGTTGGTACCAGCTGGATGGTTTAGACCGGTGGGTGCTAGTGGTTTGATGCTGGCGGGACTGCGCCATGGGAGGAGGGCCATCAAGACTACCTGCGCGGGCCGGCGTAAACGCGGCGTCCTCTATTGTAATTGTTGACCGTGGCCAAACCGTTCGAGCCAGGGGATGGAGTCACCTGGGCGGGAACTGTGCCAGCTACTTGGTTAGCAAGCGCCTACGATGGGGAGTATCAGCCAAGTTTCGGGAATCGAACATTGCGCACCTCCACATCACAGAGATTATAGTACCGCAGAGGGCCGCCCGCGTTCGCGTGCGCGTTGGGTGCCTCACGCACGGGAATGAGGCGATTCATGTGGCCGGTCTCGAGCTGTATGAATCGCGAGATGAGACCAGCAGTATAAATTTCAAGTGACGCGCCTTGAACTGTCTCGTCGCAGTCGTCCGCATGATGGTGCGACCTTTGGGACTCGCTAAGCACGAACCAGACGCGGGGGAAGAGACGCCAGGCACCACGGTAGGGATGCGCCGAGAGAGCGCAGCCACGTCTGCGAAATTATACGTCTTAACGCGCATATGGGCAAGTACTCGAGGTCGGAGGCCGCGAGGTTCTTGAAGACTTTCAAAGCATTTGCCTCGGTGATCCAGCGATCCGGGAAAGAGGTGAACTGAGGGCGGGATGGTGCTTTGGGCATGGTGGTAAGATCCATATTGATTCGTGCGTCTCGAAGCGGCACCCACGAAAAAACTTGACGTGTCCTACGCGATCCTGCTGCGCGCAAAGTGACTCAGAATATGTTTCTCGCCAAGGTTTCCGCGGAGTGGGGCGACGGCGAGGCGTCCGCTGATATGTCCCTGATCACTGGTGGATGGAAGCTTCTTTATGCCACCAACCAGATCCCACCGACCCATCCCCCCAGCCTACGTACGCCGACCAATTCGAGCAGTACACGGAATTCTTCTCGGTCCTAAGAGATTTCCAAGGAACCTTTTCCACATGGTATCCCATCGAGAAACAACTACGCTGGGAGATTCTCCAAGGCTACCTCTTCGATATAGCGACTTACAAATCGCGTGTCCTCATGACGGCCATACAACCCGACGTTCCGCAACCATACAGAGACCATTCGGATTCGTTTAGACCCGCCAAGTTGCGGAAACTAACCCACGGCTCCGACAATCCATCACTCGGACTCGGATTGGGACTCTGACGACCCGTCTCGCGAGTCAACACCTCAGCAACTCGACGCCGCCCTGCGCGTCCTAGACCAAGCCCCACGACAACGATGTACGCCTCTCTGTGTCCTTTGCGCCAGCCCCCACAGATTTGACGCGCACAGTCACAGTTTCGAGACGGCACACCGCTATTTTGCAAACAGGAGGGCAACCGTATTTGGACCTCGCAAGGCCAAGGGCGGCGGGGCGTTTGCGCCTTGTATAACCTCAGCAGGCCCTGCTCTCGTCTCCATACGTCCAACACCTGCATGTCTGTTCACTCTGCGGTGGAAACCATGCCGCCCTCAGCCGCTCGGTCGGTTGTGCGAGATTCGTGAATGGGAGTATCCGTTCTTGATCTGTAAGTCTGGTCCGCTTCAGGATATAACTGATTTTTTAAATAATAATCCAGGTCTTTGATTTTGTCAGTTTTGGAATGGGGCCTTGAGCACTTAAACACCCGAATCAATTTCGACGCCCTGCTCCACTCTCTTGTCCACTGTTATCATTTTGTTATCATTCCTCACTTGGAGGGAACGACTTTCCCGCAGTATAGGTCCCCGCCATCACAGCCTTCGATGCTTTTCACGCTTGACATAGATACGCGCCGTGTACCCACCCAAGCACTTGAATTTTTCGCCACCCGATAATCGCTGGCTCGGGTCGGTACAATATTTTACTTCGACTTGTTCCAAACGCCCTACTCGCTTCCCTAAGGTCACCCCTCGCCGTTAATTGCTCCCTTTTTTTCTGCCCAGGGGGTCCGGACTGATCATATCGAAGGTAAACACATCACGACAAGGAATCTTTGAATCAAACCTTTTTTTCCATTGTATCAAGTTTTTGTCTCTCCAAATTCCCACAAAAAAAACTTTGATATATTGGTCTAGGGAGACTATTTTTTTTCCAACATTAGCCGCCCGAGCCATCGTCGCCTTTCAGGCGGCCCAAATCATGATACTACTGTTCCTCAACGGGACCTGTGCTCTTTCCGACCGTGTCTGGTCCGTCTCGTCCTATAACATTCTGGTGTGCGTGTCAGTTGCATAGTGGACAGCCATTATGTGGGTCTCATCTGCCAGATAATGAATCTTACCTTGTCTCGGGGCCAAACGCCGTTGTTTTGTAACGATCGGCGATGATCAACAGCCACGGAAATCATCCCCGTTGCAAGCCGTTGCACCCTCTACGGCAAGCGGATGCAGGCAGACAAAAACAATCACCCCAGTCCGGAAAACCCGTCCCTTCGATCTTGGCAACCGTCAGAATTTCGAAGTCGATCCAAATTGTTTTTATATGGCGCTGTGCCAAGAGGTCTTCGGCAGCTTGCTCAGTTCTTTCCTCGCCCGTGCGTCTCAGTGAGCGACACGAATGGCCTTCTTTCGGTGTCGCGCTTTTCTTTGTTGTGTGCCCCTTCGGACGGGTGTCTGGCTCCTTGGCCTCATTGCTATGATTGTAAGCGCCCTAGGCGCTGCTGGCAGCTGGCTGGAGGTAACATGGATGTGTGCGTCCCTTGGTTGTGTTCGACGCGTCGTCCTGCCTCTGATGATCTGCTCGCAGCAAACCACCCGCTCGCCTTGCGCGATAAGGTAGCCATAATGATTGAAGGGATCGTCCTCTCTTCTCTCTTCCTTCTAGCTCTCTTCGGGTGTGTAACCCTGGCTCCATGCAGTTCGTTGAACTGACTATAATATACTGCAGATTCATTGCCGCGCTCAAAGGCGCACGAGGCGCTGTCTACATCTACAGCAAATTCATTTTCATTCATACAGGGTTGATCCTGCTTTCATTCGGCTTCACACTCTTCAGTATTCTCAGGCCCGACAAGTCGAATCCGGTCGAAAACTGCCTGAACGGGTCCACAAGCAGGATTATTGCACAATTCTGCGGCCAAGGCCTGTCACTTGTGCGAATCCTTTCCGCTGCGTTTCTTGGCGTTAGCGTCCTAGTCCAATTCTGTGCGTCGAGTTTATCGTTGCACTGGATGCCAACTGATTCCTTTCCTGGGCAGATGCATGGATCGTCTCCATCAGTTATGCGGAGGAACTGGACGTGGACATCACTGAGCGCGAGAGGTTCAAGTATTTCGGCTCCGATTCAGACCTCGAGAGGAATCCATCGTCGTCTAATAGGTTCCCCGAGCCGCCGTTCGCTCGTAGGTGAAGCGAGTTCCACAAAAGAGAAGAGACCTACTATTTCTGCGACACTGGACAAAAGAAATTAAATTTACAAACATGTACACGACGAGACTTTCATACAGATACAAATCGTACAGACGATAGTTTAGCAGAAAGTAGCTCCATGTCAATAGGAGAGCTCATTGTGTTTGTTGCCAGGATGCGTTCCGGAATAGATGGGCGAAGATACTTGGAAAAATGTATGCCTAGGATACGCCCTCGGCCAACGCATTTGCGATCGCAGAGTTCATTCCGCGGATGTACGCTTTCTGCGGTGGCCACCCATCCGTCACCCGCTCGACGTCCACGTAAAACATGGCGTCTACCATTCGCTTGCCATCCCGCATCTCCCCATAACTCGCGGTCCCAAAATACTCGACCGTGATCGTCCGTTTCTGTGGGCACGCACGCCCTCGCTCACGTCCAAGTTTGCCTCGTCCGAGGGAGTAAGCGCGTACAGTAAGGCCCACATCTCGTCGCCCGGGGATGGGACGAGGTTGGCGTAGCCCCGTCTGTTGATCATCCAGCGCCTACACAGCGGCACGCCAGTCCGGTAGACGAGCGGTCTTGTTCTCGGGGCAGCGAATGGCCATTAGGTCTCGGGAGAGGTTGCTGCCATAGCCGAAGTACAGTGTCTTCATGGTCTTCATCATAAGTCATGAGAGTTTTTTGGAAGGGAGAGATACGAAGCGGATCAAGATCTTCAAAAGTGGCTTGCACTTTTAAAGTGCTAGAGGGCCACACGTTCGGTTTGATTGAAGCGGTTAACAGTCAGCCGTACATGCAACTTGAACTACTTGCCATGGAGAATTTACGGAGAAAGACTCCGAAAGAAAGAGTGAACGGTCACGTGTAATCACATACACAGACGCCAAGTTGAAGCTGACGCAAGCAAACTCTGGTCTGCGACGAACGTCCTCAAGCGGTGTTCTCTTGCACAACCTGATTTTCATGAAGAGCTGCCTTGTTCCTGTCGACCCCAAAGACCCGTCAGACACAAGACCCTTAATTTAGCCCGCACGGATCACGATTCACCGTCACAGTGTATCGCCCCCACACCGGGGACCCTTCCTTCCCAGACTTTCCTACTACTGAGGACTCTGCATTACCTTCATGATTGGTCGCGACGAATTTACCTTCAAGCTCCCCAGCGGACTTCGGTTCGCCGCCAACCGCTATGTCGAGTCAGAACCCGCCAATGCGGATGGAGGATTGACATTCATCTTTGCCCATTGCGCCTCTGCTCGTAAGATGAGCGCCGGCTGCACGAATCACTCACAGTAATGATCTGTAGACAAGGAACAATGGGAGCTAACCATCGAGACACTTTTCGGACTTGCAAAAGGAAAAAATTGCGAAGCGTGGGCGCTTGATTGCCAAAGCCATGGGGCCTCTGCCGAACTCAACGCCGGGCTGCTGGGTGCACACAATCCTATTGGGATCGAAGAATACGCGTCAATGTTGCACTGGTTCGTCGAGAACGGCCCCATACGTGCTGAGCGCTGCGTCGCCGTGGGGCACTCTTCCAGCACAAGCGCCTGGTGTGCTCCTAGTCCATGAGGCCTTCATACCCTATTTTTGAACCACTATCTTAGGGTCCTGGCCTGCACGCTGTTCCCGGTCGCCCCCCTCCGAGCCCTCGTCCTGATTGAACCCGTCCTAATCAGCTTCCCGGACCACCAGGACCTAATCGACCTGGGCAAGGTCCGGGTCAAGGCCGTCTCAACACGACGCGACAAATGGGAATCCCCTGACGAACTGGCCGCGTGGATGAAAAGGCGGCATCCGTGGACGACCTGGGATCCGCGCATATTCGACATCCACCTGGAAAGTCTCACCCCCTACGTTGCCGCGCACATTTTTAACACCTTCCTCAGCGTCACGGCTTCAAATGGACCGACACGGACGTGGGGCGGGTGCTCACACCCAAGTGCTCCACGGCGCAGGAGTCGCGATTGTACACGCACGAGCCGCATGTCCGCGCCGGTGAGCTCCTGCACACGATATGTGGGCAGGTCCCTGTGCACGCAATATTCGCTGAATCGGCCGACTTTGTGTTCGTGCTGTCCAATTTCTTTGGCGTCGGTCGGTGATGGTATATTCTTTAGATCGCTGAAGGCGCGCAATGCGATCTGCGATGTGTCGGCGGGAAGGACGATGGCGTCGATCTCAATCATACAGCGCACGGGGCACTTGGTATATGGCTGGTGTCCAGGTCCGTGTACTAGAGCTGAATTTGGTCCAGGCAATACAGGAACAGCCCAAAGCCACCGCTGTGGCCATCTTCAATGCGATCTTTCCTACTAAGGCCCACCTCTGAACGAGCTATTTATCTGAAACGACGAAGGTCTGTAAACCCATTACAACTTATGTTTAAAGCTCACTCGGGTATAGAGCATAAGCAATCAGGATAATGCAATCCACTAAAATACAAAATACAATTCGCACCCGTCCGTCATAATGGTATACTCTTCGTCGCGTCCCCATGCGACATGACCACCTCCGCCACCGCCAGCTCGACATATGGCACCTCTCTCTGTCCCTCCTCTTCCCCCGCACCCCCACCAGGCGGATCCGGTGCGCTAAACGGCGACACAGGCATGCGCACCACCACGCTCACGCGCACGCGTACCGGGTCCGCTGGTACGTCCTCGCCTTTCGCACTCCCTACACCGATATTCGACACGGCGAGCGGCTACGCGTCATTAATAAATAATGAATACAAAAGCGCAGAAAGAAGGCGCACCATTATCTCGTCCCATCCCCACCCGTCCGCCTCCGCTCCCGCTTCCTCCCTAATCTGCGGGGCGCCGAGGTACGCGTCAAACAGCGGCGGCTTCATCCACTCAAGGTCCACATCCCAGAAACCGTGGCGGATCGCGCTCGCGCGCAGGGCGTGCCGCCGGCGACGCTCGACCCGCGAGCGGAAGTACACCGTCGCGAAGACGGCGGCGAAGAGAACGACTGCGGCGAGGATCGCGTAGCCTGTAGACACCATCCTCGTATAAACACCGACTCTCGAAGATATATAGCACGTTGCGGCGGTACGCGAGGACGTACGGTAGAGTGGGGACGTGGATGGTTGCGTGTTCGACGGCATTGCCTGGTTTCTTTTCTCTTTCGTTTCTCGCAATTAGTTTGGTCGTCGTTAACTTCGTTATATATATATTGCGTCGTTGGCGAAGTATCACAGACGACGGACGAGGCAGAGTAGACCCGTGTGCCGGGTGGGCATTCCAGTGGGAGGGAAAAGAGGGCTAAAAAAAGCCCGAACTTGCAGCGAGCATGAGATGATTGATGCTAAGGACATGATGGCACGGCGCACACGACTACGCAACGACCCTTGCGGCTTTGAACGGGATGCGAAAGAATACACTGGGCGCGTTTTATTCAATAAAGAACGACACATACATAGGCATGGATTCCGTGAGGGGGGGCGTTAGTTAGGGGTGGGGGTGTAAGGGTAGGTAGGCAGGTACGTGGGGTACACGACATACATAGGTCAACTCCATACGAAGAATAAACACGAATGGAATCGAAAGCAGATGCAGAGCGGGGACGGGATGGGCGAGTGATACGAACAACAACGGATACATGGTGTCGGGATTAGAGGGGGCTCTAAGGTATCCATCCATCGACGAAAGGTGTAGTGGAAGTCTCGGGAATGTTTAGGGAGCTCGATTGGAACTCGAGGAAAGGGAGTCTCGAAAGATGAGTCAGAGTCAGATGTAGGATATTCCATGTCCATGTCCGATAGATTACAAAGCCTAGATCCTCATAGATGCGCGGGGGACGGAAGTATGTGCGATGGGCGCACGCACAGCCCTGGGTAAGGGTACGGC
The DNA here is from genome assembly GCA_029448575.1 of Mycena maculata. Classification (NCBI taxonomy): domain Eukaryota; kingdom Fungi; phylum Basidiomycota; class Agaricomycetes; order Agaricales; family Mycenaceae; genus Mycena; species Mycena maculata. The sequence goes on from JARJLG010000105.1 coordinate 245,979, forward strand.
GGGTATGCACTGGTCATGGGGAATAGATGAGAAGATTGGAGCAGCCGGAGGGTGCGCGTATTAGGAGGGCCTGCGGCACGTCCGTTTACTGCTGCGAATCGAATTTACTGTGTGGGCAGATAAAGCCGCACACGGTCTAGGTGGCGGGGTGGGTCCCGTCTAAGGGGTCGGCGAGAGCGCGACGGCGGCGCAGGTGTATAGTGCTGTCTGTCGAGTGTCAGGTGCCGGTTCTGCGGTAGAGTTGCCTTTACTTCCAAAATAAGGCAAAGGCGCGTACCAGTGGTTAGTTTTTGTGCGTCGCGCGCGCCGCGCCCCGCGTTAGTCGGGCGGCGCGGAGTTGGCGCGCGAGGGTGCGCGGGGGCGCAGACGGGTGGTGTTCGGTGGTGGTCCGCGATCGACCCATATAAAAGAATTCAGGATCCCCGACGACGCAGAGGAAAAGGACTGCGCCCGGGCGCGAGCCCGGGGAGATGGCGACGGGGGTGTTCCCGCACGAGCACGACGGTTGCGGCGTGCGTCGTCGTCCTCGGATGCATTAGAGCGGGGGCGGGGCCGCTTGGTGTTGGTCGGGGTGGTGCCAGCCTCAGAGTCTGATGTGAGGTCGATGATGGGAATCGTGCCCGTGGGAAGTTCGCCCTCACGCGGGCGGGACCGAGGGATGGACAGCGGGGCCGTCTGCGGGTGAAGCAGCTCGGCGGGATGCTCGAAGTGTTCGTCGACGTGCTGGCGCCATTGCTCGATGGACAGTGCGGCATCGTGAAGCGGCAGTGCAGCAAGAGCCAAGGCACTGATGGGGTATACCGGCTCGCCGAACTCGTTGGTCTCGCCGGCGGGAATCGAGTCGAAACTGCCCTTGGCACTCCCTTCGGTGAAACTGTCGTAGTCCTTCATGCGCGGGGCATTGGGAACGACGATGCCCGTTTCGTCTCCTGCAAAGAGGTACGAGACGGGCATGCTGCGTCCGCGGGTCGTTGTCAGGGGACGCAGCACCGGGCCAGAAAACGTGATACATACTTTGGAGGGACCTCCATGGTGTCCCGGGGAAGTGGGACGTGGTCGCACGGTGGGGTGGGGAGCGACATGGTTGCTGAGGTGGGGGTTTCCTCCCTATGGTGGGTTATGGACACAGCAGAGACATGGTAGAAAATATAAACATCTCTGGGAACCCCTTGAGCGGGATTTCGTTCAGTCTGTCGAGCAGGTCGCTACGCTCTTGTCCGATGGCAAATTCGGGCATTTCGTGGTGGTGCATCTCGAGACTCCTTGTCACAGAGCAGGCCACTGTGTATGCGTCGGGGGGATGCTATGGAGCTGCGGAAGAGGCCGTGGTGGGGAGGAAACCAAAAGAGTGCGGGGGTTGTGGCAGTTTCATACAAAGGTGAAGACTGCGATGAGAGCAAGACCCAAGAGCTTTAATACTCGTGACACCCAATAACAGATTGTCACACACACATCAGATTCCAAGCAGATGCTAGACTCGTAACCAGTCTGCTATGCGGCATTTCTTAGTGCAAGCACTTTGCCGCAGGCAGACTGGTACAACTCGGACCAAACACTTGGCGCGCGCGAGGAGTTTGAAAATTTATGATGGCCTCTGTTCTGGCCTCAGTTTGGCTCAAAATGCTTCGAGAAAAAGAAATACATAAATCTAGAAACTCTATTCATGAAAACTGTCTCTTCAAAATTTTGTTCAGCTTGAAGAGGATCGTGCAATGGGCCTCGAAATTTATTCGAGAATTGATCGCAGCTGCACAGCAACTTTGATGCCGTGATCGGCTCCACTCAAAATTTCAAACTCCCCGCGCGCGTGGGTTGTTTGTCCCGACTTGTACCAGTCTGCCTGCGGCAAAGTGCTTGCACTAAGAAATGCCGCATAGCAGACTGGTTACGAGTCTAAGCAGATGCAAAGTTGACCAACAAAGAATTGTCAAACAAGTCGATTCAAAAACGATGTGCTAGCCAGGTTGTCAGAAATCTCTCTCCAGTCCCGTAAGACGCTCAATTAGTATCCCCTATCCCCTCCTGAACGTCAAACTTTGGCAATAAGTTTCTCACTCAACTCCCAGAGCAACTTCGCGTTGTTCTACAACGAAAACCAGACTTGAACAAATTTCGACTTGATCGACCGACCTTGTCTGTGGCGTATGCTGTTCAAGTTGGTGCTTTATTCATTTGCTTTTTATTTTTCAATTGTGTCAAAACTTTTTTTTTTGAGGCATTCAAAACTTTTTTTTTTGAGGCATTCAAAACTTTTTTTTCCTGGGTTCAAGACTGCTCAAACTGTTTCTCCGAGTCGCTCAAGATGTTTATTTCCCATTTTCACAATGTTCAAACTATTTTTTTCTCGTCCAACCTTTCAAACTATTTATTTTCAGAGGTTGTGAAACTTCTTTTGTCCGATGTCGGGATAACGTACAGGGTCGGGGGGGTGCGGGAAGTGACCGATGGGTCTTAGTGTCGTACAGCATGACGGTAGAGGCCTATTTGACCACATTGTACGCCGCACAAATCCGACACGGACACAATGTATGGTCTTGTTGTGCAACAGCGGGTGTCGGCTATCTCGGCTATCTCTCCCTCCCTTCTTATCGACTTCTGCTGGTGCTCGGATTTGGCTCGGATCCTGTGGTAAGCATAAGGCCAGGTCTCATGTTAACGATTCTGATGTCGTTTTCTGGAAGTGGGTCTCCGACACCAGCAACTCTTCCACCAGATGGGCTTGGTCTTGAGTAGGCGGAGGAGTGCGGGAAGGAGTGGGAAGGCGGCGCAGCTTGGCGGTTTATAATGAAGGATCGCATCCGCACCTGCGGAGCATGAACCAACTTCATTTCCAGGAGGCGGGTCTGGAGAGGGCCCTGCTCGGGCCGGTTCTCCTTCAAAGCATCAAGCAGGAACGATGTTGCAGGCTGGATCATGTTCTGGGACATGAAGTCGACAACCTGAATAAAGTAGGTGAGCATTTTGGATCAGGATGGGCCAAAGAGGCTTACTCTTTCGACGTCAACAAGCGGTCCCGTTTCGTCATTGACAAGTTAAGCCGTGAATTCAGCTCCCTTTTCAGGATTCATCTGTATAACGTGCTGCAACAAGGCAAAGTAGTCGGGGCTATATCAACCTTCTTGGAATACAACACGATCTTGTCCATCTGGCCGGTTTCTGCAAAGCAAGCGATGACCTTGTTGGGAACATTTGCTCTCAGATACACGCTTAAGGCAAACTTAGCCGCTGCAGCCTTCTTCGCCCTCTCCCTCTCTGCCGGGGCTTGCTTCTCCTTCTCCAAAAGCTGTGCCTGCGGCTGCTGCTCCAACTTGGCGAGACGCTCCTTCTCCTTCTCCCTCGCCACCTTTTCCCTCTCAACCCTCTCCCTCTACACCTGTTCCTGCTCCGCCTTCAACACCACCGCCCTCTCCTTCTCTGCCGCCTTTTCTTGAGCCACCCAAGCCCTTTCCGCTGTTTTGATCGTAGCCGTTTCCTGCGCAATCTTCTGCCTCTCTGCCGCCTTCTCTGCCGTTGCTGCCTTCTTCGCCACCTTACGTTCCACCTTCTCCGGTGCCTTGTCATCCTGGGTCTGCGGCGCCTCATCCATTGGTGACTGCTCATCCGGACGGGCTGCTGACCCCACAGAATCTGCTGCAGCCATCAGCATGGGAAATTCCGTCGCCGATAGCACCAGAGAAAATGCCGGCAAGTCCGTTGTCGACACTGCATTGGACAGAACAGCAAGAAGATATGTCACGTCAAAAATAGACGACCCCGTACCCTCGAGAGGAGAGCAAGAGGAGGGAGAACGAGTTTGTGGGCGGGTGGGGCGATGGTGCAAGTAATCCAGTCGAATAGAGAGTCCCGCATGTTGCGCCAGAGGGGAGCTGGTTGCCGAGCCATTATTCAATAAATAATACGGCCCCCACGGTGCGGAGGCGCAAATGCTGGCAAAGGGACCGTCTCCAACGAGTTGTAGAACGAGTGCCCCCCGCTCGCGTTACCTGCGAAAGGCAACGGCACATGGAGAGGGGAGGAGGTAGTTGTCAAGCCTTGCCGACCCCACGCAAACCTGAACCGTGAGACCTTCCTGCTTGGGTCGTCATCCAACGGAGAGTATTGGGGATGGGCTGGGTTGGAGCTTAACAAGTCCTCGCTAGCATCTGCGAACGGATTGAAGGAGCCAAGGTAGCTCGAACCACCAGTGGATTGTCTCTCGATGGGCGTCATCAGCGGGCGGATGGACAGAGGTCGTATATATGGAACAACTAGGATTGTGCGTGTATGGTAGACCTAGAGGTGTCATGAAGGGAGAAGAGCTGGGTGATGCAGAGGAACGCAATGCAGGAAAGGTGTCCGTGTATGTACCTGGAAAGGCGTCCCCATACTTGGGCACGGTCACCGGGACCTTGCATTTCTGTTAGATACTAGTCTAGTTGTATTTCATGGCCGTACCTTTGTTTTTATGACGGTGTAGATTCCGCCAACCTTGTTTGCGACCTCCCATGCATGCATTCAAATAAGAGTGGATTGTGCACATTGCAATTGATGAGCCCCTACACTTCTCATGACCAAGCTGGGGCCCAGTATGAGGAGACGCAGTCAACCGGCCGCGTCTGCACCCACACGGATCCGAGGACCAGTGGCAGTCGATGAGAAGGGAGGGAGCCGAGATACCCGACACCCGCTGTTGCATAACAAGACCATACATTGCGTCCGCGTCAAATTTATGCGGTGTTCAATGTGGTCAAACAGCCCTCTGCCATCACACTGTGCAACATCGAGACCCATCCGCCTTCGCCCACTCCCCCCCCCTGCTCTGTACGTTATCCTGACATTGGAAAAAAGAAGTTTCACCACCTCTGAAAATAAATAGTTTGAATGGTTGAACAAAAAAAAATACTTTAAACATTGTCAAAACGATAAATAAATGCTTCGAGCGACTCAGAAAAAAGTTTGAGCCCCCAGAAGAAAAAAGTTTTGAACACCTCAAAAAATAAAAGTTTTGACAATCGAAAAATAAAAGGCGAATGAATAAAGCACCAACTTGAACAGCATAGCCAACACATGCTATTCAATGTCTGATCACGTCTCACGCTCTCCAGACAAAAGCGGCTCATACCTCGCGGAGTGTAACCTCACGCAGGCCGCACCACACGCCACTATGCTGTTCAAGTTGGTGCTTTATTCATTCACTTTTTATTTTTTCGGTTGGGTTGAAACTTTTTTTTTTGAGGTGCTCAGAAACTTTTTTGCTGCACTTCGAACTATTTATTTTCTCACTTCGCGGTGTGGAAACTATTTTTTCTTGTTTTAACACTTCCAAACTTATTTATTTTCTGATCACTGAAACTCTATTTTGAGAGGTTGGAATAGCGTACATCGTCGGGGGCACACATGATGCCCGACGGGTCTCGGTGTTGCGTCCCGTGCAGCGACAACGACCTATTCGACAACATTGAACCTGCTGAAAAGTTGTCGCCGGCGCGATGTTTGGTGTTGTCATTCTGTGGAGTGCTTGCCGTTGTTATCTTCAGCTTCATCAGTCTTCTCCTCAGGCTCACCGTCAACTCTCCCTCCTTCGACACCGCTGCAGACCCATAGGACTTGCTGGCTCAAATCCGCGGCCACCTGTCCATCATTGTCGGCGCGCTCCACACCGCCCTCGCTATCGCAGGCTGTCTGCGTCGGGTTAAGCCCCCGAGATCTTTCTTTCTTCAAGTCCGCATTGACCAGGCATCGACCCGAGGGACGCGGTGTGGCACGTGTTGTACTATGCCCTTCTTTCGCTTTCTGAATACCTACCTACTTCACAGCAATCCGAGTCCGAGCCTCGATGTCCATGTTTGCGCCAGCTAAAAGACGGGCACACACAAGAACCTCACGCCACATCTGCTTGTGCTTACAGTCATCCTCTCCTCCGCAAGTTCAGGTCATACATGACCTGAGAAGCACATGCACCACTGCCACGAATCCGCGTCTGGTGTTGCTTGTGCGGCTGCTTATGCTTCACGCTGCAGGCCGAGCAAAGCTGGATGGGCTGCTACGTGCTGGATTTCGGGAAGCTCCTAGCAGAGTCGACGGACCCGTCCGTCCCAGTCCCGGATCCCGACACAGCGGACTCAGATGACGACCCCAACCAGCCCGTTGTTATATACCGTGCCGGAATGGACCTAGGACGAGATGGAAGATGGGCCGGAGGTTCCGGTTAGGACCGGAGGTACCGGAGGGCCCGGAAGAGGTCCGGTGCAGTATAAAGGAAGGATAGCAACACCACAGGGGGTTAAGGGTGAGCTAACGCCTTGACTGACGAGTAACCGGAAGTCGAGGTACCGGAGGTGATAAGGAGGTACGAAGACGACTCAGATCAAGAGGAAGAACCAGGCAACGATTAACGTTAATAATCAAACTCCAGTACATGAAGTAAAGACGTAGTATTTAAATGGAATACCTAATTGTATTCCCAAATAGGAAGGAGAGTGGTTCATGACAATAAGACAAGTCATGAGGTCTGATGATATGTTGTGAGACAATTAAAAGGAAGATAAGAAGACGGTTAAACGGGAAACGCTCAGTAAGCCTTCATTGCGTAAAAACCCGCTGCTTCCGGAAGGTCCAGAGGCTCCGGTATATGACCGGAGCTCCGGAACCTACCGGAGCGACCGGAAGGTCGATGGGAGGCTTTGGGATGTTGCATGGATATAACAGTATCCCCCTCTTAGGTTCCTCTCCCATGAGGAACCCAAGAGATAACGAGTTGGCCGAACAATGAAGGAGCGTGGGAAAATAAACAAGATCAAAAAGTCACGTGCTGTTGGTTTTGACTCAGACGTTTCTTTCTTTCCTACCACCACCACCTCCGGTCACCAAAGCATAACCACCATGCAACACGACGGAAGCGACAACGGCGGGCGCGATGGAGGCTCGGAGGACGACCGCGGCGACGCCGGCAAGGGGAAGAGTTCCGGGAAGGGGAAGGCTCGCGCGACGACGTCGGAGCTGCGCGATGAAGCCGTGCAGCAGTTCTATGAGGAGCGCGAGGCGCGCCGAAGGGCTCTCATCTCCGCGTACCAGGAACAGGCCGTCGAGGCCTCCAACCGCGCGGAGGTTGCGCAGGAGGACGCCGCGCGAGCCCTCCAGCTTGCTCGCGAGCTAGAGTCGCTCGACGCGGAGGCCCCGGCATTTGATGAAGTGCCGGTTATTGAGACCATGTCCCCGGAGCGTGCGGAAGGAGAGGAGGAGGAAGAAGATGAGCTGAACAACGAGGACGACAGCGATGTGGAGCAGGAGGGAGACAACGGTGCGTCGCGGTTCATACCGGAGGTTCCGGTACTAACCTAATATTTGTTTTTTCCTAGCCTGCAATTCCTGCCGCAAGAGCAGTGAGGTATGCGTCGTCGAATACGGACGCACTGCGTGCCGGCGCTGCCGCGCCAAACACATTCATTGCAGTCGCACCCGCCCCCTCGGTCCACCGCGCGTCAACAAGCGCGAGATGGCGAAGGCCCGTCGACAGGATTCCGGACCTGTCGCGGGGCCCTCGCGGACGCGCCGGAGCACCCGGAACGTCGGGGGCGACCGGAGCGACCGCGAGGTGCGGGATCGCACGAGGAAGGAACGGGAACGGAGGGCCCGGAAGGCAGAGGGCAAGGAAAGTGTGCGAGAGAAGCTCCGGGAGCTCGATACCCACGTCGGATACCTCGGGGAGCAGGTGGGGCGCAATATGTTGCGCTATAAGCTGGCATACCGGGCGTGCCAGCTTATCCTCAAGACGCTCGCAGCGCCGGAGAGTGGTCGGGAGGTGCCGCCTGGTGTTGAGCGGATGCTCCGGTTGATGGCGGCCGATATGGAGGCCTCCAAATGGGACTTCTCCCTTGCGGAGGCAGCGGAGCTCGACCTGGCCACCGAGGAGCCGGGGATGGACGAGGGTGCGCGCCCGGCGAAGCGCCGGAGGTTGATGAAGCGCGGAAGCCCCGAGGTGGTGGAGAAGGAGGGGGAACCTGTCGAGTCGGAGGACTCGGAGGCGGAACCGGAAGCTCCGGTTGCGCCCCGAGCCCGTTCCGAATCCTGGCCGGAGGGTTTCCGGTCCTCGGACGGCGGGGAGGATGAGAGGATGGACATGGACGTCCCCGAGGTTCTGGAAGCCCCGGAAGCACCCGCGGAGACGGAGGAAATGGGGGAAGTCGTGGAGCTGGATGTGGCAAAAGCGCCGGAGGGGCAGGGAGCGCCCGAGGAACGCACCACGGGCCAGGCGGAGGCGAGGACAATCACGGTCCTTACCTTCAAGCCCGATCCTGAGCCAGTGCCGCCTCCGCCTCCCACTCCGCCGCCTGTACCGGAGGCTCCGGTACGGGTGAAGAGGGAGTCGGAGGAGCGGGGTTTCCAGACCTTGGTGCTCCAACCGGGAGCGCCAGCGGGATTCCACGAGGAAGGCGGGGTGTTTGTCTTGGACGACGAGGACGAGGAGATGGGGGAGCCGGAGGCTCCGGGGGAAAAGCCGGAGGCGTCCGGAGGTGAAGACGAGGGTCCAAAGTGACCGACGAACAATATAGAGACAATTGTAAATAATGAATGTTTTGTATTTGTGGATTTTGGAAGAATTCTTTTTCTTGATTTGATTTATGTTGAACTTGAGTGAAATGGAAAGGATCCGGAGGTTCCGGTTAATCACCGGAGGGCCCGGAGGAGGAATGGTCAGGATTCCGATGTGACGGAATAGAAAGGCAACGTTCCGGAGCAGTTCCGGAACCGGAACGCATCGTATACGATACGGGTTGGGTTCCACTGTAGGAACTGTTGCATTCAAAGTATGAATAATTGGAGAATTGATGAATGATTGGAATATTGATGAATGATAAGAGGAGTGTTATTCCGTTGATTGGAAAAGTGACCAAATCAAGATGTCGATTGGTCCACTCCATCTGTCGATAAGTGACCAGAGTAATTTCCGGACACGAACCGAAAATGAATTGGCAAAGGAGTGTGATGCCGGAAGTGAACCGGAAGAATTTGGAAGCGATCCGAAAGGAAACCGGAAAGAATAGAAGCAGAGCCGGTAGGACACCGGAAGGGTTCCGGGGAGAATATCCGGAAATGTACCGGAAAGGTTCCGGAAGTGTACCGGAGGCGATCCGGAAGTATGCCAATGGATAGGCGGCTAAGAAGGGAAAGTGGTTGGGCAGATGAGTGATTAAATGAAGTTGCCCAAGATCCCGAATGGGATAAGAGAAGGTGATGTGAATTGAGTACCGATGCAAGAGTTGATCGTGACGACTCTCGGGGAATCAGATAATACTCAATATGTGCCCGGAAGTGAAGGGATGGGCGAAGATGGGTGGAATAATCGGATAGACAGATTGATGCACCCAGATGCGCAGATGCCGTATGGATAACAGAAGGTTGTCGACCACTATGTCTGGAAACTCCGGAGGTTCCGGAGTATCCGGAGCTCACGGAAGGATCCGTTGATGCATGGCTGAGGGTTGTCGGATGGTTCCGGTACCGGTTGGGTAGTTGGCAGATAGTCCGGAGGGTGAACGATGTCCGGAACAAGACCGGAATACCGGAATACCGATGAATGATACCCTGGAATGTGTAGTGGTAGTTGGTCGAAGATTGTTTGGATCTGAAATCGAATAGCGAGCGCAGTTGTGCCGTTTGCAGAGAGGAAGGCAAAACGACAAGAGATGGACTGAGAGGATGTGTTCCGCATGGTATGCTGACGTTTAGATCAATAGTCGGCAATTCCTGCGAAGAAAAGTTGAAAATTATCGGAGTTTTTATAGGCTTATCCCCCTCTTAAGGGTAGACGTCCCATCGTCTGCCGACAATTCCACATCCTCTGAGTCGCTCCGGTAAGCGCCGGAGAACTCCGAAAATTACCGGAGAGGCCCAGAAAGGCCAGAGAACCACCAGAAGGTGGGAGGAGCGACAATCTCGACAGCACAAAAGCAGGAGGAAACCTCAACTGCACCAGAGCGGTTGGGATTGGTGGTCGTAACTCGGAATTTGGAATATTGGGCTCTGGAGAAGAGCTCCGGAAATCGGAGATACCGGAGGTTGATTCGGAGCGTCGGAACGCCGCAAAGCGAGAATTCCAAGATGTGGAGAGAGTTTCCGAGAGGTCCGAGCGACCGAACTCGGAATACGACCGGATGAACACCACCTCCGAAGATACATGGAGGCGGAATGGGTGGAGCTGTTCGCCAAAGAATAGAATGGAAAAGGCGAAATTTGATGGAAAAGCTCCAGGTGCCCGAAAAATTCTTCAAGCCAAGTACGTCCGGTTCAAAGACGTTGACTCCGAAAATGCAGACATCGATGAGTGCTATAATGGCACTCGAAAATGGATGGTCTGGGGGCTTCGGTAATGATGTAGTGTCCGGAGCCTCCGGATCAAGCACACGATGATGCTGGAACGGAGGTATCAAAGGTGGGATAATTGAACGGTAGAACCGGAGGTTTCGAAGTTGCTGCCAAGCGAATAATCTTGCTTTTGAACGATGTGCGAACTCCTTGTCGGAGGGAGCCGGAGATGATCGGAGGTCTCCGGACAAAGTGGAGGAGACGTCCGGCAAAGACCCTTGCAGTCTGACTCCGGAGATCACCGGAGGTTGACCTACGAGTGATCCGGAGACGTCAAGGACAATTGACAGTAAGCCGCCGGAGAACACGGATCTCCAGAGGTCATCGAAGGATGACCTACGATAGAACGTGTGAACTGGATAATCCGGAGGCGGTCGGTGATGCCGGAGGAAAGCATAGGTCTCTGGGGGGCCATCGGAGGAATCTACGGGTGACCCGGAGAAGCCAGAGGCGGTCGGGTCTCCCGAGATTATCGGAAGATGGCCTACTTGTAACCCGGAGGAGAACGATGGACTACAGGTGAGATCAAGGGCAAGATTCGGAGGAAGCCGGAGGAGAATGCAAGTCTCCGGAGGCTCCGGAATAGATGCAGATGTTGTGCCCATGATCAATGAAGTGAATCCGGAGGACATTGGTCGAAAGGTTCGACCAGGAGTTTTGGATGCACAAGGAAAGTTTTCCTGACTTGCGACGTGGAAATTGATCTGAATTCCACGGAGTCCAAGAAATGGCGTAACTTCGAAATAATTGTTGAAAGGCGAAGACCGAAAAGGGCGAGGATGAACAATAAGGCTAACGGCCTAAAGATAAAATTGGGAAAGAGGTTATTTGGTCTCTTGAGAAGAGCGATCCAACGAGCGGAAGCCAAGCAAATGCTGGAACGCCCGGAAGACCGTGAAGCGAATAGCCTCGGGGTATGACCGGAGATTACACAGAGCAATATTGCTCCGGAGGTTTCCGGAAGTAAAGTGCTCAACGGATGTTGACGAGACAACCGGAGTGAGCGGAGGAGTGTCCGGAGAGTATCCGGGACGATGTCCGGAACCGGAGAGTGTCCGGAAGAACTTCCGGAAGATGGTGACGAGTCAAGATCCGGAAAAGAGAGACAGATGTCTCGGAGATGTTCCGGAGGAACGGTGGCACGCAGGCCGATGAGACCGAAGGGACTCGAGGTGATGGCGTTAAAATTGTCGGTATGAGCAGCGGAGGTTGTCGGAGCTCCGGCGCAGCATTGCTCTACCCGTGATTGGGTACCGAACCAATATCCGACATTGCTGCCGGTCGTGTGCACACTAAGCCCCATGTGAATAAGGAACAGATCAGTTGGAAACTTCCGACTAGTCAATCAACGGATTGATACGGTGGAGTTTGCCGGTATCCAGGAACCAGATTGATGGGGAATCAGAATCGATGACGCCGAGTTCCGAATAGGAACATCACCAGATGATGGAATTATGACAGACGAGGCTGCCGATTAGAGGGAAGAAGATGCCGATGAGATCCGGAGGGGAGATTATATCCGGAACTTCCGTGAACGGAGCAAAACTCATAGATTCACAGATAAGTAAAACAAACAGATCCGGAACGGAGAGGGAGTCTCCGGTCGGAAGTTGAAACCCATGGCATTTCTGAGATGATAGAGATAATGAGATCATAAGTCCGGCTCATGAGAGCGGGACTGTCGTGAGAGTGGAAAAGAATGGATGCGTGGTTATGATGAACTCGGAAATGCCTCCGGAGGCCGACGCGGACGACCGGAGCGCGAGTTTTCGAGGCTGCTGGTCAGTTAGGCACTGATATTGGTCGGAACGGTGGATTTGGCAGATGAGGTTGCGCCGGAATGAGCCGGACGCTTCCTACACTCGGCAACTTGGTGTCCAGAGCCTCCGCAGTACATACAAAGACCCTGGACCTTCCGTCGTTCGTTTTCCGCAGGGAGAATCCGTCCGTTTTTACCGAGTAGCTTGTTGACAGACTCCGGAAACTTCGGGTGACGAGCCCCGGAGACTCCGGAGGCTTGACCGGAAAGTTCCGGTGCTGCAGACTGCGGTACGGATGGTGCCGAAGACGCGAAACTGAGGACGGAAAGTGCCGGTGACAGGGTGCCAAAATCGGAACTGCCGGAATCTCCTAAGAGGGATCCGGAATCATCCGGAAGTTGAGTATCCTCGACTTCGCCTTGCTCTTCATCGATTCGCTGCCAGTACCAATAGTCGATACGGCGTGCGATTGCGCGGACACCTGCGAGAGAGCTCGGATAGGTGTACTGATCCATCTCCGAGGTGATCCGGAGAGGGAGAGCGGCGCGGAGAGCGTGACTGAGAGCGGAATCGCTCCAATCGAGAAGAGAAGCGATTTTGTCGAAGTTTACGAGGAATGGGATGATCCGGTCGGAGTGTTTCATCCGGAGGCGTCGGAGCTGATCCTCTGCGTCGCCGGTCAGATCCGGAGGACCGAATACGTCGAAAAACTCCATGATGAACAAGGAAAAATTCCCTTGCCATGGAAGTTCCTGCTGCGGGCTGGAGGTTGCGAATAGGCGTGCAGCCTCACCCCGGAGGAACGACAAGATGAATAAGTTCTTGTCGTCGTCCGTGCGGAAGTCCCGAGGACGCTCCGCAAAATGCAGGTAGCATTGGGCTAGGAAGGGATGGAGTTTCGAGGGATCGGTACCGTAGAAGAATTCCGGATTCCGGAGGTTAGACCGGAGAGAACGAGGAGCTGCGTTGGAGGAGTATAGAATGGTATCCAGAACTCCGTCCGTGAACGCTGATGAGCTCGGAGGACGCGATGAAAGGAGATTGGTGTGATGGGAAAGATTTCCGCCGATGCTGTCATGAGTGCCATGGAAACCGTAGTCCGGCGAACTGGAGTACGACGGAGGATCCACCGGTGGTTGGATATGATGTACCGGTTGGCAATAGTGATGGAAGACAGCGGATGGGACGGGATAAGTCTGTCCGGTCTCAGCGCTTCCAGAGAACACTCCGGAGAATCCCGGAACAGGAACCGGAGGTTCCGGAGGATACGCCAAGGGTCGTGGAAAGCCAGTATAGACCTGATGAAAACCCGAGCTCCATGGACCGATTGGACTGGAAGTACCCGGAACAAGGTACGGGGTCCATGGATTGGCAGAAAATACGTCGGAGGACGAAGTCGACTCCGAGGCATCACAAGGTGTGGCAGTGTTGTGACCAAGGTGACACTCCTCAACGCCCAGCGGAGAGTCCGCTAGCGATGGAAAGACAAGAGGAGTGGTGCCGGAGGAAGAATAAGACATAATTGCCAGCCAAGACAGGGAGTTTGATTATACTGTTATATACCGTGCCGGAATGGACCTAGGACGAGATGGAAGATGGGCCGGAGGTTCCGGAGGCTCCGGTTAGGACCGGAGGTACCGGAGGGCCCGGAAGAGGTCCGGTGCAGTATAAAGGAAGGATAGCAACACCACAGGGGGTTAAGGGTGAGCTAACGCCTTGACTGACGAGTAACCGGAAGTCGAGGTACCGGAGGTGATAAGGAGGTACGAAGACGACTCAGATCAAGAGGAAGAACCAGGCAACGATTAACGTTAATAATCAAACTCCAGTACATGAAGTAAAGACGTAGTATTTAAATGGAATACCTAATTGTATTCCCAAATAGGAAGGAGAGTGGTTCATGACAATAAGACAAGTCATGAGGTCTGATGATATGTTGTGAGACAATTAAAAGGAAGATAAGAAGACGGTTAAACGGGAAACGCTCAGTAAGCCTTCATTGCGTAAAAACCCGCTGCTTCCGGAAGGTCCGGAGGCTCCGGTATATGACCGGAGCTCCGGAACCTACCGGAGCGACCGGAAGGTCGATGGGAGGCTTTGGGATGTTGCATGGATATAACACCCGTCTTCTCCACGCTCATGGGCAAGTACTGCCATGCGCGGTGATTCAGGGACGGCGTGCCGGCAAAACTTAAGGGTGCAGAGCCACCCTTGTCTGTGATCATCCTGTGCAACCAGGACGCGGCTGTCGCACTCGTCGCGTGCCTCTGATTGAGGTTGTAATGAGTGCTGACAATATAGTGTAGCACAATTTATGCAGGAGCGGTCGTTCTGCGGGCTCGAGGCCCGGGTGGGGGAAGACGCGCCCAGCATGCTGGAGCAGGGGCGTAGGGGGACCGCAAGGGGGTATGAGGACAATCACCGCAAGTAACACTCACACAGACACAGCTGTAAGCAATGTATAATCCAGGCAACCTTCCACTTGGATTTATGTGTACTAGTAATCAATCGTAGAATCAAGGACCTGGCTTACAACTGAAAATCGGGGTGAAAATCAGTATGTAACCAAGTAACGACGTGCAAAAGTAAAGGCTGTAGAATTGTGGTCTAGACAAACCCTATTTATTTAGTTGACACAGCAAGCACCAGTATTACACATAGGGTAGACAATAACAAAGATGATAGGTAGATAGTATACATGTCCATAAACCACTCTAATCGAAAGTAATTTTCTTACCCGCGAATGGAGCGATGCCGCCCGTCTGAGCGCCTCCCCAGGGTGCACCACATCCCCACCCGCCACCACGGTCGCCACCACGTCCCCGACCACCGCCACACCCACCCCAATCAAAGCCGCCACGCCCCCGCCCACCCAGGTCGCCAAAGCGCCATGCCCCCGCCCACCCCAGTCCCCGTCAAAGCTGCCGCGCCCACTGCCGCCGCCACCACTCGCGTCCCGCGGCTGCGAGTAGTCGAGCTGGATTGCGCGCCCCTCTATCTCCTGCCCGTTCACTGCCTCGTATGCCCACAAAGAGCGTCACGCTCGGCTCGCTCGGAAAGTCGCTGAAGGTCTTGGCGCGGTTCTCGCAGACCTTGCTCTTATCCGCGGGCCGCCCATAATCAATGTTCACCCGGCGGCCGTCGATCTCTGCCCGTTCATCTTTAGCACCGCAACCGGTAGAGCCTCCACCGGTTGCGGTGCGATGGGGATGATGGCGAGATAGAGGATGTTGGCATCAATGTCAGCGTGAAGCACGAGTAGCCGCACAAGCAACACCAGACGCGGATTCGCGGCAGCGGTGCATGTGTGGCTCAGGTCGTGCTTGCGGAGCCATGGACGGTGCAAATGTGGATAGATGTGCTGTGGGGTTTGTGTGTGAGCCAGTCTTGAGCAGGTGCTAACACGCAGGTCGAGGCTCAGACTGGGATTGCTGTGAATGAGATAGGTAGTCAGAGAGTGAACATAATACAACATATGTCGCACCGCATCCCCCGGGTCAATGGGATCTTGAAAGAAACATGGGCTTAACCTGACGCAGCCTGCCCGAGGAGGACAGCGAGGAGCGCACTGACAGTGCTGAGCAGGTGGTCGACAGATTTGAGCTTGACAGTCCTGCCAAGAATGGATTAGAAATGACTCGGCATGTGGGGGAAGTAGAAGGCAGCCAAGAGGGAAATGCACGTCTGAGAATTTCAGTGAATGGATGACCCGACGCATTGTTGACTCGAATAACATATGCGGGACCTGTGGCGGCGTCGCCAACGAGTGAAGGAAGAAAACCAATAACGCTGAAGATAACAGCGGCAAACACTTCACTGAATGACAACACCAAACATCGCGCCGCCGACAACTTTTCAGCAGTTTTTGAGATTTCGCCCTGGTCACGTGTTCCCGAAAAGGAAATTTGCGGGCCATGTTTGCCTTTCGACTGAAAGCGGTAGGCGTGAGCTGCACCGGCTCGACTCAGCTCCCCATTATGCGACAAATGTGGCTACCAGAGCCACTGAAGGTCGCCAAAATTCCATTTAACTTTCTGACTATCATCTTCTACCCACCCGCCCCATGTCCGCTCGCGCGCCTTTCCGCGTGTCAACATTTGATGTGACCCCTATCGACGCGTCGTTCGCTGCCAGCCAGCAGCCTCTCTTCACGATACCCCAATATGACGCTGGCTATTCCTCCGTGCCACCGTCTCCCGAACCTGCTGGCCCTGCTCGCGGAAGCTTCGAATGGGATTTGCAGCGCAATTATAAACTGCGCTGGGAATCTTGGGACGCCACAAAAGCATGGATGAGGGCCGAATGCCGCGATAAATCCATCGAGTTCATCAAGAAGGAAGTCCCAGCTCGCCCCCCGAGCATCACAGCATGGGATGAAACTCATGTGTACGTTTGTGCGAGGCAGGGTAGCGGTGGCAAGTCTGCATACCAGCAAAGAAACAATTGGACCCGCAAAGTACCATCCAAACGGACAGGCTGTCCATGCCGACTCACTGTGAAGACCTATCCAAGCACCCCAGAGGTGCTGGGGTTTTACAAGCCAGATCATTCCCATGTGACTGGCGACGACAACTTGAAATATATGCGTCTTGATGCCGAGACACGCGAGGAGATCGAGAAATACTTACGCAAGGGCATGGAGCCAAAGAAAGTCGTGCGTTGTGCCTCAATTTAAACCTATTTCGTCCCTGACACACTTCTATTGAAAGTTAGAGCAGATTACCCGCAATATGTATCGCGAGAGTAACCTCGATGACTTGAGGTCAAAGAAGGCCAATCGACGTCACTTTGTCACACGAGCCGATATTTGTCGCATCCAGAAGATGATCGAGGAGGAAACTATCCGACTCGCTTCGGGTTACCAATCTCAGAGAAGCAGGCCATTTCGTGTTTCTCAAGCGAACGGACGAGGCTCCGCCACCGGACTCTGATCTGGACCCAGCCAGCTTCGTCCTCATAATCCAGACCAAGTATCAGCGCCAGTGCTGGGAGAAATACGGCTCCCGCTTCGCTGGCATCGACGGCACTCACAATACCACACATTACGAAGATATGACTCTTTTTACGCTGCTCGTTCGCGACCAGTGGGGGCACGGTAAGCCGCCAAAATAAATTAAACTAGTGGCATTAACTCAAATAATGTAGGTATGCCAGCAGCGTGGATGATCTCGTCGAATGCCAAAGAAGTCACTCTCGACTTCTATCTTAATACCATTCTCCTCGAAAACCCGTCGATCAGTCCGTTCGTATTCATGTCGGACTTCAATTGGCCTCAATTAAATTCGATTCGACGACATTACCCCAAATCAAAGCTTTTCCTCTGCTGGTGGCACGTACTGCATGCTTGGCAGCAGCATTTCGTCACCCAACACCATCCGCTCTTATGGGAAAAGCTCAAGGCCTGGATCCGTGTCACAGATCAGGACGAGTTCGATGCTCAGTGGGATGAAATTTGGGTGTTAGCCCCTCCGAGCATAGTCCAATACATTGAGACGACGTGGATGAAGGTGGTGGAGCTCTGGTCCGCTGTTTTTCGTGTTGACCGCACCATTTTCGATCTGGGGGATACAAATATTCTCGTTGAAGCCTGGCATCATTTACTCAAAGGGGACTTCCTCGAGGGAAAACGGAATAGGCGTCTCGACCACCTCATCTACACCCTCTGCGAAGTGGCAATCCCCCATTTTATTTCCCGACATCACCGACAAGACCTAGGGTTTGAGGGTCCCGATCTGGCTTTAAAACACCAGATGGAAGTCACAAAACGGGCGATGTTGATCCCTCGGTCAGATCTACAGCTAGATCCCGAGACGCGGAAATATATTGTTCGCTCCCAGTCAGATCCTACCAACATCTTCTACGAGGTGGATCTCGATGCGTACGACTGTACCTGTCTCTCTTTCCCACTCATTCGGTTCTGCAAACACATTGGTGCCATCCAACATCATTTCCCCGAGGCGGTGATTAAAATTCCCGTCAATACCTTGGCAGTTCCGCTCGGAAACGACGAGGACTCCCTAGATACCGATCCAGAATCAGATAGTCCTGTCGCGTCGCTCAGCCCCGAACTTGCACCGGAGATAATTCAAGCGCAGAGGGATCAGCAAAGCATAGACAATCTGGCTCACCGCCTCGAGTCTTTGATGTTCTCGTGCCTCAATCCTCCATCTGTCATGACGGATAAGCTTCGCCTAGCAATAATCAGCGCCACCCGGACTTTGGATGTTCTACATTCCGACCTCGCGCTGCCCCCTACGATTTTACCTCCGCAGAAAGTCAAAGTCGCACCGAATAAACATTCCGATTGGGAGGAAACAAAGGTCGCGATGCACATTGGGCCCGTGAAAAGCAAAAAGCGAAAGGAGGAGTACGACCCGTATGGCGGCAAAGAGAGATCTGGCAAGAAAGCGAAATCAGATGCCAGAGACCCACCTCCTCTGAACGTCCACAGTTCCTCGCCCCCAGACGACACCCTGAGCAATGCGGCCCATTCGCATTATCGTCCGCACCCACACGGTGCCACCCTCACCCTTCCAGCTCCCTCCATCCCCATATCCACGTGTTGCGTTGCTACGGTCGCATCATTCGATGTAGATACATTCGATCTCTCTGACAGCAAGGCACTGGGACACCTCACCTCGACGGCCATCTGGGGACCCCTGCGCATTCTGTCCACTCTTTCCCATCATGTCGAGCAACGCGGGATGAAATACCTCGCCGTCTGCCGCATGTAGGACAGGTCAACATAGACCTTGGGGCTCAGTACAGTGCTGAGCCGACCAAGCTATGGAAGCTAGATCCCATTAATACGGGGTTACTACTCGACGAAGCGGCCTATCCGACGTTCGCGCCCGTTTAGAAGCCTGTGGAGAATTTGCTACATGCAGAGTGCATCTCCCTCTTTGTACGAGCCAAAACATTCATTTTGAGCACTGAGACAAGGCGATCGGACGATATCGGGCGATGCCTGGATAGTCTCCTAATTCTCGGGAGTTCTCGGGAATTTATTGATCCGGATCTTGAATTCCTAGGGATCGACATATGCGCAGAGCACATTAAGCTACGGGCTCTAACATGTCGGGTTACGATACCTCCTTCCCAGGCACCAACGGCTTTACGGGACTGCATTTCTGGCGACGGAGGGTCTGAATCGAATTGCGACATAGTCTTCAAACGGCAGTTAGCCGCCGATTTTTGCTTCAAATGACTTGCTGTCAACACGTCGCCAGCTCTCTGCTTTATTCCCAACTCCCAGAATGGCTCCTAGCTCAGGACATTTAAGTCTGGATCTTGAATTGCGAGCCGTCGGACCCAATGGAGCTGCTTTGAGACACGGCTTTACCGGATCGGATTTCTCGCGGTCTGTCAGCTGTCAATCTTTGCTTCCCTGGCAGACCGTATACTTGCCTTTGGACTTGATAATATTGCTGCCAACACGATGTCGCCAGCTTCCCAAGTCCCTCAACAGCTCCCAGGTGAACCATCGGATAGACAACAAATCTCTCATCTACCTCTGTGCAATCCATAATGTGTGCGGAGGAAAATATTCTATGTGGTCTTATGCAAATTCTTTGGCAATGACATTGTGATTCTGTCTGATTCCATATACCGAGATCGGACGGCTGTGGATGGATGCAGCAGGAGTCTCTGGCCCTTTTTGACCTTGCACGATCTACGCGTGAATGAGTTATATGGCAAAGTTTGGTGATGACTCTATGCTGTTTCGGTTTCTAGCTGGTTTATTTCCTCGAGGCCCATGCTGTAGAATTTTCGCAGATTCCACACAAACATTATACCCATCTCAACAGTCATCCCGTATCCAAAAGCGGAACAAGTCAATGACAACCTGATCATGTTGATCCTTTCCCGAATTCCAGGCGATGGTTACCCATTTAAGTGGTGCACCAACAATCATGTTTTCATGAGCGCAAGGAAGTCCAACCAGAGGATATTCAGCCTACCACCAGTGGTTCTTCCTATCCTGTGGCGTGGGGGATCTTGACCGTCAACACCTGGTTCTTATCAGTCCACATAAATGTCCTTGCAAGGCCTTACGCCAAAAAGCGTCCAAAACAATGCTTGCTGTCCTTTTCACATAAACTGGTCAAATGTCCATACACCTTCAACAGATCTTGCTTGCTATCAGGTGCTGCTGTATATTGCAGTCGTCACCCCACGGATATGGCACTACCCAAGTATGGTTGTTGTACCTGCGCATCCCAAGATCATGACCAGCCTATTATTACTTGGGAACCACAACCTGAGCATTGAATGTCTCCATCCTACTCATTACAGGACAGCAGTTCCATACCAGCACAGGTTGATTCTGTCTGGGGGCTATTGAAGATGAGGTACACAGTTGATTTCCACGAAGCTCATCTGACATGTCCTCGGAATCTTTGATAAGACTCCCAGGTAGTTCCCGTAGTTTTTAGGATCCCAGGATAGCTGCTTTTTGCCCGTCTTCATCCGTCATCTCGTGAGATGTCTATGTACTTATACGGTATGTAGGCTACCACAGCGACTTGGCCGTTGACGTCTGTAGCGTACATAGGACGCCATGTACGTCGGTACAGTACCTGCTTGTTCCTGATTGGGACCTCTGCAGTAATACACCCCTCCTCCTCCTCCTCCTCCTCAATAATCGAGAGCTCCGTGCCCTCTGCTCAAAATACGATGTCGACACAGCAAGAAGCAACGCTGATCTCGTTAACAATCTCCAAACATATTATCAAGCCACTCAACGTCGGGCGGCGTGCCTTCCTGCAACTCCATCTGTACCATACTCCCCATATTATTATCCTATGTATCCCCCTGCTATGTACTACCCCCCCAGACCGTCGTAATGTCATTTGAATGTCATGCACTGTGGCATTTCAATTTAATTTGTCAGAGACGCGCAAGACGCATCATTTTCTAGTACAGATATGCAGGGCGCGTTATTTCTGGTTTGCCACCTTAGAACAATGGCCCGTCTTTGAGACGAGCCCGCGACGCATGGACAGCTGGTTCGCCACCGCTTTCGGTCGAAAGGCAAACATGGCCCGCAAATTTCCTTTTTGGAACACGTGACCAGGGCGAAATCTAGGCAACTCTTTTCAGCATGTTCAATGTCGTCAAATAGGTCTTTGTCGTCGCGCGGGACGCAATGCCAAGACCCATTGGGCATCCTGCACGCCCCTGACGATGTACGCTATCCCGACCTCTCAGAATAAATTCCAGCAATCGGGAAATAAATAAGTTTGGAAGTGTTGAAACGAGAAAAATAGTTTCCGCACTGCAAAAGAAGAAAATAAAAAGTTTGAAGCTCAGGAAAAAAAGTTTCTGACCACCTCAAAAAAAAAAAGTTTCGACCCAACTGAAAAATAAAAAGTAAATGAATAAAGCACCAACTTGAACAGCATAATCGGGGTTATAGAAATCGGAGACTGTTTGTTTGTTTCAGCAAAGAACAAGTGCCTCAGAAGTAGGAAAGATCCGGACAGCGTTCGTAGTCCTCCATTGTCATAGTAGAATCCAAGTTGGTGGCGGCACTCCCGGGCTGAGAGATATGAAGAAGTCAGTATGCTTAAGAGGGTACAGCAAATATCCAGAAAATAAAAGACATACGTGGACGGAAAACACGACAAGCTTGTTGTATCTTTCGGCAAGCGCAACTCCGTGGAAAATCACGGCCTATCATTGCTCCGTGAGCAAACAGAACTTAATTGACGAGTTGGGTGTCTGACCGACTTGCTTTGACCACTACAGAATCATCAAGCCAATGTGTAAACGTGGAATGAATGAATGAACATGGACGCACTATGCCTCCTATTTATCGTACTTCTTGCCGTCCTCGAAGTTATAGTCCTGTGAGACAGGATATCTTTCAGCGCACGGAAGCTTGAAAACTTACCTCGAAGCGCACTCCACCCCAGAAATGGCCAACCGAGACACCAAGCACTACGCGCGGTTCCGGGGCCTCAAGCAACTTGGGCAGAATGAGCTTGATAAAGTAGTGGCCGACGTGGTTGCATGCGAGCTGGAACTCGATTCCATCGACCGTTTTCTGGTATGGTGTACCCATCTGCATGTACCTATCAATCGTGTCGGCAAGCAGTAAGTGCAATACACGCACAACGCCGGCGTTCGTGATAACAACGTCGATTGGGACGGAGTACCCAAGGACTTCCTCAGCAGCCCGGCGCACGGATTTCAGCGAGCCGAGATCGATAACAAGTTCCTTCAAATCAGCGTTGGGGACCTTCTTGACTGCATCCGCGGTAGCCTTGATCCTGCAATGAAGAAAGAAAAATGTGTCCATTGGCATTCAACTATAAAATGGGAAGGTTGCGCCCACTTGGTTAGGCTCCGACCTGCAAGGATGACTCTCGCGCCGTACAGAGCAAGCACGCGTGCCGTGTCAGCGCCGAAGCCTCCAGGCGAGACACCCGTTACAATCACTATCAAAATAAAGACGTTGAATACACAGCAGCACCGGAAGAAAGAGGGCTCCTCACCAGTCTTGCCCTTGATTCTGTCAGCAAAGACCTTTCCAACCCTTTCGCCGGTCGAGTTAATATCAAAGTCAGGCATGTTCTTGGCGAAGTGGGAATTCAAGTTGGAGGAAGGTTTATCAGTGGTAAAGCAGTTGATGCATCAGCTCGAAAGAACGGTGCGGATATATACTCTGAGTAGTTTGCATGCCGAGTCTACGCGTACGCCTTATACGCCGCGGCATTGGCGGCGCCCTCGCGAAGTCGCCGTGGTCGCGCCTAATTAAAGCAAAAAGATGATTGATGGAGGAGCCCAAGACATCTAAGTAGACCTGGATGGAGTTCCGAAGAAGCCATAGATTTGTTGCCAGTGCGGGCTTGCGAGGAGGGGGTGAGAAAGCTTGAGTGAATGTTAACGGCAGGAGTTGAACTGTGGGGAAACAAGGAAACTACGAGTCCGGCGGCATATTTCAATCCTATGTGTCCGAAGCCTCTTAATCAGCGACGATCTGGCGCCGGACGACGTAGGACACGTACTGCCACGACAAGTACCATCTCGGAGACGAAGTGCCGGAGCGCTTCGGCCTGGCCCCGGTATCTTGAAATGGTACGCAAATCCAACCGTGGGAAATCTATTGATGCGTGGGCTGTCTGAAGATGTTTAACACTGGCGGGTTTTTGAAGTACTTGCTTGATAATTCAAGGATCCTTGTTCACTTCTCTCTAGCTTCTTTGTCTTAATCCTCAACCACATTTCGTTTTTTAACACAACAATTGCTTGCGAAACTGCCGACCATATTGGAATCCTGCCATCGGAGGCGGAGGTATGAAGACATGCAGTGAATGGATAATGTCACAGACGGGATTCTTGACGTTATGAAACTTCGAGGTCGTTTCTACGCTCATCAACCCCATCCTGCCCTAGACCGTTCATTGATGCGAGCTGTCTTCAAGTACGCTCTAACTAAAAAGTTCCTGACGAAGTCCGAAGCAGGCAATCCCAGAAATTTCGATTTTTCACTACTACTAGGTTTCGCAACGACGTCATCAGGCAAGTCCTTGTTCAATTAAATTTGGAGTGCTGCCAATGGTGCTGGTTGTCGCCTAGATGACCGCGTACGCGTTTCGGTTTCTACAAGGAGCACAACTATGGTCAACCCCGTAAGATGCTGTTCTGAGATGTGGTGAACGAAATAGTAGCTGTCGAACGCGCCGCTCTTGTCTTGGAGGACGCTCCAGCCGTGCTCGAGGCATCGAAAAATATGAACAAAGATACACTGTGAGTTCGATGATTCCGTTGCGCCGGCGTAATATTAACAACCAATTTTATCCGCTTCCGCCTCGATGCTGCCCATTCTTGCCTTCCGGATGCTTGGAAAGTATTCTCGCAAAGCCGACTTTGAAAACTCTTGTGAACAGTCGTTCACAAATATACAAATTTGAAAGCACAATTCATGGACCAGTTGCCGGGCTTTCTTGCTATTCCGGGTCGCTATATGTAGATAGACGCCATTCCAGTTTGTATATGAAAATTGCATTTGTGTTCGAGTTCTTGATAGATTTCCACGTACATGTGTATGAACAGACGGTATCCCAGACAGTTTGCTGAAAAACCTCGGCCAACAGTGCATTTACAACAAGTCCAAGATACCCCAGTACCCAGAATATTAGTGGTGAATAACCGAAAGAAAACCCCTCAGTCTGAGCGCCCAGCTAGATGGAATCGAACAGAATGCATGGGATTTGACGTTGACGTTGAGTTATAAAAAGCTGGGCCAAGCAAGAACAAGCTTGAGCTTGGGCGGCCGACTCGGAGCGCGCAGCGCCGAAAAGCCTGAGTGATCGACTTGGGGACCGACTGTAACCCTTTTTCTCTTTCCGGCCAATGGACGCGATCCGGGTTTCAAAGGTATCCCTCTCATTTACATCGACTCACAGCCCCTCAAATTCTACATGCAGGTAGAGAAAGTGTCCTGCACAAAGAATGGCAGCACCCTCTTCGGTACGATCCATCTGACGGCACACCATCTTATATTCCGGTACGACGATGAGAGGCAACAGGAGATGTGGGCAAGTCGAGCGACCCACTCAGGCCGGTCCCATTGACCAATCTCGTGCAGGTCCCCTACCCTTTGATTTCGCTCGTAACGCGGTTGCCGCAGACGCTGCAAGGGCAGTGTCCGGTAACGTTCCATACGCGAACGTTCGAGACCTTTTCGCTGGCCTTGAATAAAGAGGCGGACGCATCGGATGTGTTTGATAGTGTGAAGGAGCTGACCGTAGCAAGTAGGTCGGACGAACTGGTCGACGGTGCTGCTGCTTACTATTTACCACCCAGCTTCTGTGCAGCAGCTGTACGCTTTCTTCTACTCTCCGAACCCGCCGCTGCCCACCAGCGATGGTTGGTCCATCTATTCTCCCCGAGACGAATTTATGCGGATGGGTGTCGGATCGCGGACGAAGGCGTGGCGCTTCACCGACATTAACAAGGACTACTCTGTGGGTGACCAATTTCTGACTTGTTGGTGCACTTATCGATGACCCTCAGGAACTTTAGCTCAGTCCAACGTATCCCTCCCGATTGGTTGTACCCACTCGTATCAGCGACACAACGCTGCAGTATGCGTCTAAATATCGCAGCAAGTGCCGGATACCCGTCCTCTCCTATTTGCATTGGGCAAACTTTGTGCGAATATTCCGTTCATTAACTGCACGTTGCTTACTGATGGTTTAGGGGAGCATAACCCGCTCCAGCCAGCCGATGGTGGGAATCACCCAGAGCCGGTCTGTGCAGGATGAAAAGCTCATCGAGTCCATTTTCCAAACTCACCATTCGCCGGAATCGCGTGCATCTGCGGGGCCCGTTTACGGCGCGACCTCTACGAATCTCATCATCGATGCTCGGCCGACGATAAACGCCGTGAGCAATACAGCCAAGGGTGCAGGCACAGAGAATATGGACCATTACAAGGACAGCAAAAAGGTGTACCTAGGAATTGACAACATCCACGTTATGCGGGAATCGCTTGCGAAGGTGGTGGAAGCTCTCCGCGAAGCGGATGTTCTGCTCGCCAGTATCAATAACGACCTCCCAGATCAACTGCCTGGATTGGCGGTGCTAGACAGACAGGCGCTTCGTCGGTCTGGGTGGCTGCGCCACATCCAAGCCCTTCTGGAGGGCACAGTACTGATCACTCGGAACATCCACGTCAACTCATCGCATGTCCTCATTCACTGCTCGGATGGGTGGGACCGCACTTCTCAACTCTCTGCCCTCGCCCAGTTGTGTCTCGACCCTTTTTACCGGACAATACGTGGCTTTGAAATCCTCATCGAGAAGGACTGGCTCTCATTCGGCCACAAATTCATGGACCGATGTGGCCATTTGTCGTCCGACAAGTTCTTCGTTTCACCCGTCGAGGCGGGGAGCGGGAACAGCGGCGCGGACGCAGCCCAGGCCTTCCTGGCGTCCGTCCAGAACCGCTTCGCCTCGCAACACCATATCAAGGAGACTAGCCCGGTATTCCACCAGTTCCTCGAGGCCGTGCGGCAGGTCCAGCGGCAGTTCCCCACGCGCTTCGAGTTCAACGAGCGATTCCTGCACCAGGTCTACTACCACCTCTACTCTTGCCAGTTCGGAACGTTCCTATACAACAGCGAGCGCGAGCGGCGTGTAGGCGAGGGCGGCCCGCCTCCGTGCGAACGCACAGTGTGCATTTGGGACTTTTTCAATACCCCGGCGGAAATGGAGCAGAATCTGAACCCGACGTATGCGCCGGACCTGGACGATCCCGCGAGTCGCGCCACAGGGGCGGACATGGGCGTTCTCTTCCCGAATCCGAAAGACGTGCGGTTTTGGAATCAGCTCTATGGGTGCACTGATGAAGAGATGAATGGGCGGGTCCTCCCGCCGCAGCTGTTGGAGCCTGAAGTGTCAGAAGATGAGTCTACGACGCCACCGTTCGTTCCTCTACCGCCATCGCCGGCGCAATCCCCTCCACTTGTATCGCCAGGGGCTTCTCTCCTCACGTCCTCTGGCTCGACTCCCCGCTCTCTGTCGCCCGCTCCGTCCGGGTCCAACGTCACCCCGCGCCCCAGCCCGTCGAGATCCGACAGCTTCCGCCCAATATCTTCCGCGTCCGCCTTTTCCCTGCGCGGTTTCCCATCCTCTACTCCTTCGCCATCAAGTTCTGGATCGGGATCCCTCAGTGTCAGCTCGTCATCGACACCGAAGAGTAGCGGCATTCGGTCACCCGACTTCTTTGCCAACAGCGGCGTCAAGTCCGTGTGGGGGAAGCTGTCGTCGAACGCGTCTGCGGCGCTTTCGGTGGTACAAGAGGCGTACGTCGGCGTCGCGAAGGACCTGCGCAATACGGGGTACGACGGCGAGCCGCCAACAAAGACGGCGGAGCTCAGCAGCCGGGACACCCTCCGCGCGTGGGGAGAGGAGACGGCGCAAGGACCTTCGCGGTCGGGCGCAGCGTCAGGTTTCGTCCCATCGAGCCCGAACCTGTGGAACACGGACTCTTCCGAGTCGACGTCCACATCCGCCTCGTCTTCAAGCGTGTTCGAAAACCCGTGGGGAACTCTGCCGCGCCAGTTCAGCCCACTGACGGACCCAGCACCGGTATCAACATCGTCTCCTTCTACGCGGCAACGGCCTGACCCTGTACGGCAGTACACGCTTCCCGCTGACCCCACGGTCGCTCTGCCACCGAAGCAGCGGTCTCTGGAATTGGGACTATCTGGGATGACGCTGGACAGCGTCTCACGACCAAGGGAGTCTGCTGTGGCTCCAGACCCACCCAAAGCTCTGCCCCCCGCTAGTAAACCAGCGTCTAATGATATTGATCCACTTGGTGTCGGGCTCTCGTAGCTTTCCCGTTTTCTCTCTGTTATATATCTAGAGTTGGAGTATGAAAATGCAATACACGCTGGTCTGTACTGTGCAGTGCTTGTGCAGTGTCATCCAGTTGCAGCAAGAATGGACGAGTGCTAACTCCCCCTGGACCTCTATCATCCAACGCTCCTCAAAAAAAAAAAAAAAAAGAATGGACGAGTGAACGTGGGTGCAAGTTTTCGAAAACTGAGGACGATGGCGTGATAATTAGATCAAGCGATCATTCTACATAAATTGGGTTCAGTTTTACTTTTTAACCACCACCTCTCTTTTTCCCCACCTCCATCTCCCTCTTCTCCCCATCCCAAAATGCCCGCCAACGGTTCTGCTCGCCCTGCTCTGCCTGCCGGCCACTTCCTCTTCACCTCTGAGTCTGTTGGTGAGGGTCACCCCGGTATGTCTTGTCGTTATCGTATCTTCTTGCACCCGCTCAATAACGCTTATCTACCCCAGACAAGATCTGTGACCAGGTCTCTGATGCTATTGTACGTTTCCCTGATTTTTTTGGGCGCTTCGATCTTGTGTTGATTTTTGATTTTTTTTTCCTCGCGAAAAACCAGCTTGATGCCTGCCTCGCCGAGGACCCGTCGTCCAAGGTTGCGTGCGAGACTGCGTCCAAGACGGGAATGATCATGGTCTTTGGTGAGATCACCACGAAGGCACAGATCGACTACCAGAAAGTCATCCGTGAGACGATCAAGCAGATAGGGTACGACGACTCGTCGAAGGGATTCGACTACAAGACGTGCAACATTCTGGTCGCGATTGAGCAGCAGTCGCCCGATATCGCGCAGGGTCTCGACCATGGCTCGCTCGAGGACCACGGTGCTGGTGA
The DNA here is from genome assembly GCA_029448575.1 of Mycena maculata. Classification (NCBI taxonomy): domain Eukaryota; kingdom Fungi; phylum Basidiomycota; class Agaricomycetes; order Agaricales; family Mycenaceae; genus Mycena; species Mycena maculata. The sequence continues at coordinate 274,293 of JARJLG010000105.1, forward strand.
CCAGGGTATCATGTTCGGCTACGCGACGGACGAGACGGAAGAGCTCATGCCGCTCACCATCATGCTCGCCCACAAGCTCAATGCCGCTATGGCCGTCGCCCGTCGCACCGGTGTTCTCCCGTGGCTTCGCCCTGACTCGAAGACGCAGGTCACCGTCGAGTACAAGAAGGACGGCGGCGCGACGATCCCTCTGCGTGTCGACACTGTCGTCATCTCCACCCAGCACGCCGACGACATCACCACCGCCGACCTCCGCACGGAGCTCCTCGAGAAAATCGTCAAGAAGGTCATCCCAGCCAACCTCCTCGACGAACACACCGTCTACCACGTAAGGCATTTTTTTTAAGCTTTGTTACCGGTCACCATGTTGACCGGCTTCGTAGATGCAACCTTCGGGTCGCTTCGTGATTGGTGGGCCCCAGGGTGACGCTGGTCTCACTGGGCGCAAAATCATCGTCGACACCTACGGTGGGTGGGGTGCCCACGGTGGAGGAGCCTTTTCCGGAAAGGATTTCTCCAAGGTCGACCGTTCGGCTGCATACACCGCTCGCTGGATCGGTAATTCATTTTTCCTTCGTTCAGAGTGTCATCACTTACGCTTATATCCAGCCAAGTCACTGATTCATGCCGGTCTCGCCCGCCGCGCGCTCGTACAACTCTCGTACGCTATCGGTGTTGCAGAGCCGTTGTCCATCTATGTCGACACCTACGGTACCGGGAAGAAGACCGACGAGGAGCTCGTTGCCATCATCCGCAACAACTGGGACCTGCGGCCCGGTGTCATCGTCAAGCAGCTCGACCTGCAGAAGCCGCAATACCTCAAGACCGCCTCGTACGGCCACTTCGGTTAGCGCTCTAGTATTATGGTGGTATCTTGTTACTGATGTCGCGCAGGCAACCCCACCTACACCTGGGAGAAGCCCAAGACGCTCAAGCTCTGAGCGCACCGGGCGTCGTCTGCTCTTCGGCCCCACTCTCATTTGCTCTCGGCACTACATATAGGAAGTTCATCCTTCCTCGACATCGGAAGTTCATCCTTCCTTGACTTACCACTACTATCGCATCGGTCGTTTGTTTCCATAGATATCCAAAAGCCAAGGCCAAGCTATCCCAGGGCGGGTTGTAGAATTACCCCGCGGCGAGGGACGTCGCGGGCTGCCATAAAAATTTTATAATAGATAATCAATCTGAAAGAATAGACCGCGTTCAACCGCGTATTCTTCTCCACTTTGTGCGTGTGTTTTGAGATCCATGAGGGTTTGACAAGACGATAGCAGAATGCTCGTAGGCTCATTATTTGTGAGGTGGATCTGGTATAGATGGACGGAGGTACTCGGTAATGTACACACGGGACACGCCTTCTTCCAAGGCATCTGCGATCCCGCAGTTCATGCGGTGGATGTACTCTTCCTTCGGCGGCCACCCACCCGTCGTCCGTTGGACATCCACGTACACCAAGGCGTCCACCATCCGCTTGCCCTCCCGCATCTCCCCATAACTGCCCTTGCCAAAATACTCGACCGGGATGGTTTGCTTCACGTAGCAATCGGGCACGCCCTCGTAGCCGTCCAGATTGACCTCGTCTGAAGGGCTGAGCTCGTAAAGGAACGCCCACACCTGGTCGCCCTTGGATGGGACGACATTGGCGTAGCCACGCTTGTTTATTATCCAGCGCCTACAGCTGCATGATGACTAGGGCAAATATCCAGGGCAGAGTGTAGCTACCAACCAGTCCGGTAGACGAGCGGTCCCCACGAATTTGTTCTCGGGGCAGCGAAAGGCCATTTGGTGTTTCCAGAGGTTGCTGCCGTAGCCAAAGTAGAGTGTCTTCGTGGTCATGGGAGTAAAAAGGTCTTGGGGTCCTGGAAGACACTTGCGCTTTTAAGGCGTGGTCTTCAAGTTGATGAGAGCTTGATTGAGAACCACGATTACTTTTTGACATTGGATTTGGAACGGACCTGTGGAGAGCCAGCGAAATGTACACTATCGACTGTCCAAAGCAAAATATCATGAATTCCAATTACCGAGTTAAATTCTGACCTGAGCGGCGGAGCTCTACCATATCGACGAGGTACGAGGGTGAAAATCCTATGTACTCGTTTTCCAACATTCAAGAGAATTCTTTGCCCTTTTGCGCCTCGGCGTATCAAATATAGCCAGCTCGATCCAGTACCTTGGGATGCACAAAATATGTTCCGATCTATGGTATGTGGTAACGACAGTGGTCGTAGTCGAATGAAAGTGAAAGCAAGGAGTGACAAGGCGAAGAACCGCCAAAAAAAAAACCCAAAAAGATGAGACCACTTAAACCGTTAAACGATATGTTACGAAGACGACGAAGGCCGCGTGCCATCAACCCAAGATCCACCGGTGACGGAAACCACATACTTCCCGTGGCATTTGAGCACCTTACAGCGACCTTTGCGGCAGAGGACATCGTCTACGTTTGCGATCGCGTTGCAGTGTCTTGTCCGACACAGCCGCCGCACGACTCGACCAAGTTCCGGATGTCGGTACATTCTAATTACTTCGACCCAGCCATTATGGGGCATAGCTCGTGTCCATAGATGGACTTGTTGGGCATGACGTGCAGGGTTGAGCCACAGGAGTACTTGCCTACGGCGCAATCGTAGCAGTTACCGTTGTAGATGTGGAACAACTTAGTGCGTTGCTATGATAGGGAAGGCTGGGGGTTATAAATACATACAGTTTGAATATGTGCGTAACGGCATTTCCTCCTGGGCAAAATTTACTGGCACTGACTAGCCAATAACCAGCAACACAAGCGGATGAGCTTAGAATGCTTCTGCAGACTGAGTTTTATTATCCAAAACGCTCAAAAAAAAAAAAAAAAAAAAAAAAAATTCAGATATTGACCAGCAGGACAGGTTTTCTTGCTTCCAAAGTCACCGATCGTAACTCGAGGCAAGTATAAAAGGAAGGACGCGAGGAGAAGTATGCGTGATTGTGTTGGAGGGGTAAAGCGTAGGCTCAAGACGTCAAGGGAGGGAGGGGTGCGACACTGAGGTATTTCACGTCCATCTTGTTCCTTTTGTAACACAGGTTCGTATGGTATAGGGTGCTGACAGACAGGATTCGAGGCAAAGGAGAGGAATACTCCTCAAGTTTGGATGGTCTCCGGAACTTTCGAGGGCTCGGACAGGAAGAGAAACTCGAGGCGGAGAGTCGGGACCGGACCGACGCAGTAATTAGAACGCGATCAGTCACAAACGTTTGTCACACTCTCTCCTGTCCACGCTATGGCGCCGCGTAAGAAGAAAGGCAAGAACACGGTGGAAGCACTGGCCTCCCTTTACCCAGCGAGCTTAAAGGGCTTTCCTGCGTTGCCCCTAGATATTCTTTTCGAAGTACGCTCCGTATCAGCCTGATTTCCTCACTCATATAAAAATCCAGATATTCAGCCTCGTCCACCCGCTCGACCTCGTGTACCTTACCCGTACTACCAAACCCTTCCGCCGTTTCCTTTTGAATCGCGCAAATGTTGCCATATGGCGCGCCGCGTTTGCAAATAGCGCCAACGAAGGCGGGCCACCGGGGTGTCCCACATACATGTGCGAGCCTGCATGGGCACGCGTAGCTTTTGAGAAGGCATGCCATGTAGGTTGACCTGACGTATGGCACCTCAAACAGTTGCCTGATTTTTCAAGGTCTGTTTCGTGAATCTGCGCGACGATCCAAACTTGGACTCCGTGTGGTGGGAGTTCGGCACCCGCTATTGTGGGGATTGTATGCGCTCTCAGTTCGTGGTTGATTCCTATTTTCTGGACGTAACCGTGCTCAATATAATGCATTAGAGTGTCGCAAAGGATCTCTGTCAAAGTGAAGCGTCTTGATCCGCGCCGTAACTGGGAAGCTGTCTTTCCGCGTGTGCCTCGAAGTATGTAGTATCCCTCAGTCCACCCCTCTATCCAACTAACTCGAGGCCGCGCGAAGGCACGTATGTCAAGTCCTACTACTACCTCCTGGCAGACCAGCACAAGGTGCTGGACGCGTATACCAAGACTGAAAATGACGAAGAGCGGGCGGCGCTTTTTCAGACATGTCGCGAGCGAACCAATCTTATCATGGAGGTCGTTTTACCTCCTTTCTCTCTGCGGTAGTGTTGCTGATGAGAGTGCAACTAGCACAGTAAACTGTGCCGCGAGTGGGCCGCCAAGCAAATCGAGAACCGCAGGAAGGAGGCCGAGAACCGTCGTGAGGAGAAAGAGGAGAAGCAAGAGGCGAAGCAGCGGTCAAGGTTGCAAGCGTTCGTCGTTTACAAATTCTCTGGTTCGTCGCCCATACTGAAAGAAACCAGGATCGTCGCAAAGCTCACCGCGCTTGGGTGGTCGGATGAGACGTGGATGGTTGCCGGGACCTTGTCAGAACAGATCCGAGACTATCCCTCGGTTGCCGTGCCCAGGCTACTCGCACCCCGCGGTACGCTTCCATTCAATTGACCGTCGATTGATTTCCTCCTTACATCATCTTCTATCAGCCTACCGCGACCTCGAGCCCACGCTCATCTTGCAATTGAACACAGACAAACGCACATGGTTTCTGAAACAACGCTTCCAGGTGTTTATGAAGGCCTTCCCGCGCATCATCTCGCAAGCGGAACTCGATAAGCTCGCACTCGGTGTGCCACCGCGCCACATAGACGTCGTGCTCATTCCTGCCGTCCGCGCCCTTCTCGAAAAAGACGGAGAAGCCCCAGTGGTCGCCGATGATCTTGTGCAGACTTTACGACCCACGATGCCATCGTTTCTCCAGACGTGGTCTGGTGAATGCATGGTGCTTATCCATGGGCACGCACGCAAACTCCTCAAATTAGATGAGTCGGACAACCAACCCGCGCCCGACCCTGGAGTTTCTGACCCAACGGCGCTCGCTGTAGCGTACATCGCCTGCCCACTCCTTTGCGGCGTGGCGGGGCACTATAATACGCTCCTCAAACACTCCTGCAAAGCTACTTACAACGACCGTCACTGGCTGTACACGCCGTACCACGGTACAAGCGACGAAAATGGCGGCGACATTTATGAGAAAACGGCAGCAGATACTTTCTGCCAGAGACGCTTCGCGCCGACCATGCTTCATTTCGGGAACAGGCTGCCTGCATTGGAGGGCCTGCTACGGGCTTACGGGCGGAATCCCAAGACGACGACAGTGCAGGATATGACAAGTGAACGGCGGCTCGTGCACTGTTCGCCCTGTGTGGCCATGTCGAAGGATGCTCGACATCCCAGCGTCACGGTGCATCCGTTGGATTGGTTAGCGGCGGTGCGTTTTCTTCTTTGAGCTTTCATGCGCGGTATTGAACTGTTGCTAGATGTCCCACAGCACAAAATATCACTTGCGGCAGGATGAAATCCGTTGGGAAATCAGTGGGAAACACAGGGCGTCCGATGTGGATGTTTAGTTTGCAGTAGCTCATTCTGTCCTTTTCAAATTCATGATATTTTGACATGAGCGCGTACTGGACTAAACCAAGAGCTTTTCGATCGCATTCTTGACCGTCTGAATCTGGCTCGAGAGCTCCTTCGACTCGCTGGTCGTGACGCTCGCAGAGATGACGGGCCGCGTTACGCCGCAGGCACGGCCGAGGGCTGCCTTGGACGGCACAAAGACGTAGGGTACGTTCTAGCAAGTCAAGTAATTAAATTTCCGACGAAAGGGGGGAGATTGGCGGACCTTTTCTTCGCACAGGAGGGGGAGATGCAAAAGAATCTCGAGGGGCTCGGTGTCAGCGGTCAGTACGATGAACTCGGCGATACCGCGATTGAGAGTTTTGGTCGCTGGATGGGAGTCAGAAATATGTCACTAGAACAGCGATGCGCACACCTTCGTTGGCGCCCTTTTTGAGTTGTTTGTACTGACCGGCTTGCTGCACGAGCTCGAGGATCTGCGGCATAGTTCAATTGAGGCTACGATAACTGAAGAAAGAAAACACACCGAGTTGGTGAGGTCAGCCTCAGCAAGAGGCCAGGCCTTTCCACGGCTTTCGGCCATTGTGTGTAAAGGTAGAAAGATGAGTTGGGGAATGGGTGACCTCACGTTGTGATGATCCTTGGTCGAGTTGGAAAGAGAAGAAGAAACGAAACGTAAATTTTTCGGCGCGACTGGCACGTGTTTTGAGGGCCAGCGCTTCGCGTGGCAGTACTATAGTGGCACTTGGACATCAAAATGCACTAGAAGTTCAAAATGTGTTCGTTTTCACTTGATTCTTGTCCGATCGTCTTCGGAAGTACCGGAAATTCAACCGACAGGTGTGCCCATCCCCAATATGAAAAAAGTTTGAAGGGTTTCAAATGGGTATTGGACGAAAATCCGCCCCGAGCTCAAAAGTCCACTGATGGCATTGCAAAAGTCAATGCACTGTAGTTTTTAGGCAATATATTCTCATAGGACTTGGAGGGTGTAGGTAGATGACCTATAAAATTATGTAAAACAAATTTCCGGGGCAAAAATCGAGGCAGGACGGCCACAGGATGTGTGTGTTTAAACAATTGTGGCAATTCAAACTCCGCTTGATGCCGATTCTAAGGGTTAAAATGGTCTTCAGGACGTTTCCCGCCTCGATTTTGAGCCCGAAAATTTGTGAACAATGCTTTTACACAGTATATGAACCTCCATGCTAAATCCCATAAAATTTTATTGGCCGTGAAATACAGTACATTGGATTTTGGTAGGGCATCAGTGGTTTTGAGGGCTCGGGGCGGATTCTCGACCAATACCCATCCGAATTTCCTCAAACTTTTTTTATATTATGAACGGGCACGGCTGTCGGTTCAATATCCGGCACTTCCGAAGACAATTGGACAGGAATTGAGTGAAAGCGATCGCATTTTGAACTTCTAGTGCATTTTGATGTCCAAGTGCCGCTATAGTATGTACGAGTCCAGTATTTTCACACCGGCTAAATTGAATATTCAGCTCGGCTGATTGTCATCCGAAAAGATCCTTTTCAGCTACTTATTCAGCTTGCGGCATTTTTGCCATTGGCTCGGCATTTTCCGACCCAATGGAAAAAATGCCTCCAGCTGAACATGTTGCCGAAACTGGTCAGCATAATCCCGGCTGAATATTCACTTTTGCAGGTGTGTTTTTTTTGGTCACTCAGGCTTTGATGTGGTAGCCTATCGCCGATCGCTGATGTGCGACGACGCTGGTGTGCAGTACGGGGCACCTGTACAGGCCAAACAACTTCTCTAATTAGAAGGGGAGACCCATGTGGTGTCCCCTTCTAATTAGAGGGCCTTCGGCTTTTCTGCCGTGTACCGGGTAATTACCCGGTAATTCCCCCTCTAACGAAACACCTCCCACAACAGGAAATACTGCAAGGCGTCGGGAACGAGGGCGGGGCGTGCGCCGGCCCATCAATACTGCTGTTCGTTGCCATCATGGATGGCCGTGGACGCGGCGGGGCGCGCGCCCGATGTGCACCATCACCCCCATTGATACCACTGCCCTCCCGCGCAAGTCGTCCGTTATGGACTCAAAGATAACCGTAAAATCACCAAAAAATAGCATTACTCTTATAGAGTCCTGGGCTACTCACATATATACATTTTCTTTGCTCAAATCTCCCCCTATTCCCAATATGACACTTAAAATCAAATAAATAATATATTCATGACTATGAGGCGTGTAAAGATTTGAAATAAATGTGCGGGGGGCCTGGTTGAACGGCAGGCGGTGAATATGTGACGTCTCTCAAGCACCCGCGTCCGCAGCGTCCTTCCTCTTGCGCGTCTTACGCGCTGGCTTCGGCTGGGCGTCGTCACCGAAGGTAACGGTTGTCCATGCCCCACCCTTCTGCGACTTCTTCGCTGCCGGCGCGCCGTCCGTTCCCTCGGCAACACGGCCCCTCTTCCACTGGGCAGGCTGCTCCGTGTTGGTGGCTTCCCCGAGGGGTGCCATGCCCTGTGCGTGGTCATCCGAGTTGTAGTCTTGGGGATTAGGATTAGGAAGTCGCGGCATGGCGTGGTTAATAGACATGTACTCGTCGTACGCACTGTCTGCACCGAATGACCCTGGGAGCGGGGGCATTCCAAAAGCTGAATCGTCGCCCGTAAGAGCGAGGGTGTCACGGGCTGGGGGTACACCGTAGCCATGCACGGGCAGGAACACAAAGCGCGGCGTCTGCAGGGGCCGCATGCTGAAGGCGTCCGTGAGTCCGAGTCCCCTGTTTGCGCTCGGATTGGTAGGGGCGCTGAGATCCATGCTGAAGTCCAGGTCGTATATGGCGTGGTCGAAGTTCATTAAAGGGTTGTTGAGGTCCATGGCACTGGGCGTGGGGTCAGTGAGCGACGGGGTAAAGGTGGGCATGGGGTCCGTGAATGCAGCGGCGCTGGGGATGGCGTTCATGGGCGCAGTGTTGGTGAGCACAGCAGTGGGGATGAGGTTGGTGAGCAAAGCAGCGGTGCTGCTGGGCGTGGGGTTGGTGCCTGCAGTGGCAGCAATGGCGACAGGGGTGCCGCCAGATGTGGGGCACATGCGCAAGGCGGCAGCAGTGGCGGCTGCACCAGATCCGCGCGCCCCCATTCCCTACTTGTGGCTAGACGAGGCGGTGGCAGTGGAGTTGCGTGAGCGTGTATCTGCACCGGACTTGCTGCGTGAGGAGGCGGCGGTGGTGGTGGACTTGCGCTGAGGTATCTCCTCGTCCTCGTCCTCCTCGTCTTCATCATCCTCGTTGTCCTCGTCATCGCTGTCCTCGTTGTCCTCGCCATCCTCGCCATCCTCGCCATCCTCATCTTCCGAATCAGAATTGTTTGCTTTCCCCTTCCCCTTGTGCGACTTGCCCTTGTCGCTACGCATCTTGCGGCGCTTCAAGGCAGCCACCCCGCCTAGCTCCTCGATCTCCTCCGCTAGTTCTTCGCGCTGCGATTTCGTCATAACCACCCAGCGGATTGCGCTGCATCGCAAGCCACTGCGAATCTCGCGACCCTGGTCTGCAGTCAGCTTGACAAGGCGCTCGAAAGGAATGTCGGAGGGCCATCCTGCAAGCTCCATGCCGAACTTGTGCATAACGTCGACCTTGTAGTTGACATAGTCCATGTCAACATTTTTTTTATTCTTGATTTTGCCTGTAATGCTTGAGCCCAAGAGAAATGAAAAAAAAAAAAACCCTACGCAAACCCTCAAGAATGAGTAGAACGGACTGCTTGCGCACGCTCTGGACGTCATCCAGGTCTTTGGCCTCTGCACAACGTTATCAGTGGGGGCGATGAAGATCCACCTCGCAACACACCGGTATCCCGCATGCAGGACCATTGCTCAAACTTCAGCAGGATGTCGAAAAAGCCCTTCCCAAGGGCGTGCTGGAAAAAGTTGCGCGAGTTGTCTGAATCCTGGATGGCCGGTAGTGCGGCGTCCGTTGCACTGCAACGCGAAAAAAGACAGCATGAGTGAACACCGGTGCGTTCAAAGAGATCAACCAGCTAAAGGCCAGTTAGTAATGCCGCCATACACGCAGTGTATTGTACATACCACGTCGCCAACGGCGCTGGCAGTTTGGCTTGCGTCCTGGGCCAGGGCTCTGTTCGTACGGCGAATACCAGTTCACTTCAAACGCGTGTGATCGTCAAGCTGCTTCATGATGCGCTTGCGTTCCTCAGGCGTGAGATTCTCTTTTATCTCCTCGTATTCCTCTCTAGAGAGGTTTTCGAGCATGGTCTGGAGGTCGCTATCCTCCCCGGCTGAAGAAAATGAGAAGATATGAGATAATAAGAAGAGAAAGAAACACCAAGAAACTCACCTTTTTTGGCCTTCACGGACAAGTTGTGCATAATCACATTCCTAATGTTGTGGGCATGCCTCTGTTTAAACTGCTTGCCGTGGGTCAGGAGTTTCTTGATGTATGCTGCCTTCTGACCGTGCTTGACCGCGAGGCTTTGAATCGTTTCATTCACTGCTTTGAAATGCAACTCGACATCAGCTGCAAGCACGCGTGCTTTTTCCGTGCGCGCAGTGCTTCCATTACTGTTTGTGGTGGCTGACGACTTGCGGGCACGCGTTCGTGTTGGTTGCGTCTGACGCGTGGGATTGCGTGCGGCGTGGCTTGACAGGTTCTTCGTGGCCATGGGAGTTTGGGAGGAGAGGCATGCATTCCCACTGTCGACCTATAAACAAACATGAGCGTGGCTTCTTTGACATAAACTATCAGATCTAACTTTGAATCTGCCGTATCAATTATATTTGGTGAGAAATCTTGACCCAGTGGCTCAGCAGTTGGGGCGACGAAATTGAATAGATATTGATATATCTGCAATCCAGCATCCCAACTCCTGAACCATTGGGTCGTTTTGTTCGACCCAGTGGCTCAGCATCCTTTTTTTTTTGAAATTTTTTTTTACACCTCCTACCTTCGCGACTCCCTGGAATGGATTTTTTTCTTCTTGAAAGGGCAACTCCCCAGAATATTCAGATTGAAATGAAAATGGATTTTTTGCCCCCTTGAGACAGCAGACAAACATGCATATTTTAAAGGACGGTTACAAGACATATCGAGGTACTCTAAATCAAATTTCAAATTTCTTCTCGAAGTCCTCCAGGAAACTGAAGAGCTCGTCCTCGTCGCGGGTAAAGACAAGCTCTGCACCTGGCATTTCCTTGAAGGCGGCCATGGTGCGTTCCCTGTCTTTGAAGACACAGTTTTGACCGCTCACTGCGTACATGACAGGCACATTGTCCCAGAACTGCTCAATGCCCTCCCCATGATGTTTGGTTGGCAGCGCAGCGGCCGTAGCCAGACACTGCTGGCAAGCTTGTGTCTGGCCGTGTGGGTTGAAAAGCGGGGGCTCCCCATTGTGCGCCTGAAAAAGAGAGAAAAAAATAACTATTAATCCACCGATTATGCGGTCCACGCACCTGCACATTTGTACTCTCCTTGGGCGAAACTAAAGAGTTCTTTGAAAGAAGGGGGGGCCACTCCAATGCAGATGCCGGACCTAAGACACGCAAAAATTGCTGGCACATGCGCTCTGGGCTAACGTTCTCCCGCGTGCTTGCCAGAAATGCAAGCTCTTCTTTCTTCTTGGCAGCTGCCTCCGCCTCGAGCCGCGCCTCTTCGGCCTCAAGGTAGGCGCTGTACTCGGCGTTCCGCTGAGCCTGGCGTTCCCTCAGGCTCAATTTTGTCGGAGACGACAGTGTGCGGTGTTGCCAGAGGACCCCGCTTGAGAAGTATGGTATTCTCGGCCAAAGCCGGAGGAGACGGTGTGCGTGACGGTGCCGAGGCGGTGAGGGTCAAAGGAGAGGACGGAGGACTTGATTCCTGAGAAAGTGGGACAAGTGGGGACCACTTGTTTTGCTCTGGGTGCCAGTGGTACTCCTCGCATTCGAGAAACCACCGTCGCAGCAATTCTGCCCAGGTTGGGGCCTCAAACGTAGATGCGCATGGGTACTGGCAAAGCAGGCAATCACGAGAGGCGCTGTAAAGTTGTGAGCAAGACAAAAAAAGCAGAGAAAGTGGACGCACCTGGATGTGACACAGCCCGCCCACTCTTGGCAATATATTGCATAGAACGGCCCCGGGTGTACCAATGGGCCTTTGTGACCTGGGTCGGGGAGGTACACAGGCGTGCAGAGGTACAACATGGAGGAAGGAAAGAAGATTTGATGACAATCAAGCCAAGTAGATTTGATGTTAATCAAGTCAAGTACCGACGCTCTCAGTCTCAGCAAAAATCTTATAGTCAAAAAAAAAAAACATTGCATTCAAGAGTATATTACATTATGGGAAAGTGAATAACCGTATTTTTTTGGCGGTGCTCTACCCAAACTGCGCTCTTGGGACACATACCTGCGCATCCAGGGCAGTCTGCCCCTTCGCAGTACTTGCAGGTTGGGAAAAAATGGTTCCCCTCGTGCTCAATCCACTCCGGAGACGCCTCACACATACACGTGCACCCGATGCACTCCTCTGCATAGCAGTGGGGACATCTGCGCGCATGCGGGATGCATGCCGGCCAAACTGGCGGCTGTTCCTCTGGCCCTTCATCAGATGCGTCAGAAATGCGATTGAGTGATGGAATGTTGGAGAGGTGGGAGGGCACGGGAGTGGCACGGTGGGAGAGGGCAGGCGCGGCGGTTGTGGGCAGTGCTTCTTACCCGCGGCAGGAGCGTGCATGGTGGGAGAGGGCACATTCTGGCTGACCACCAGGTGGCGGTTGCGCAATGCGATACGTTCAACATCTCTGCAACCCGTGGATTCAGTGTCATTCAAAGCGATAAGCCAGAGAGCCGCACCTTTTTGTTTGCTTCACAGCGGTAGCAGCACGACTCTGCGCAAGCTCAGCATCACGTTTCCTGGATGCGGGGGGTACCAGTTGATCAACAATGAGCAAATACATAGAGGCAACTCACCTTGCGCGGTACATTTCAGAATCTAACACGGCTTTTTCACGATACCTTCGTCGGGTGTGGAAGTCAGATGCTGCAATCGCTGCCCGTTTACTGCAAAGCTTTGGTGGAGGTGTACATAGGCTCTGAGTGCATGGCGTACCGTTGCATTCATAAGCATGAGGCCTCTCTGTGTTTCTCTAAATTTCTGTGGAAAAGAAAGTAGTTAGGCGGGCATACAGAAAATGCAAAAGCATGTACTTACTGGTCTTCGTAGCATTTCCGGGAGTGTTGAAACTTGACTTCTGGTTTGAGTTTCGGCCGACCTGCGGGCATGTGAGAAGTTGTCGCAGAGTAAGTGGTGGTGCAAAGAAAGGAGCGGTGATCACATTGTAAATCACGAATGAGTTCAGGATCTCATATCAGTTCCCGTTCAATATTCCAAACCATTTAATTCATATCTCTTCTTCAACTTCCCCCATCATGCCAATTTTTTTAATACGGAAAGAAGAGGCGTGAACTTCTCTAGCATTAAATATTTGATGCCAGCGGTAAACCCCACGATTTTTAATTTAAATTCTAGTGATAAAAAAAAAAAATCTCAATGTTTGTTAAATGTGTTGAAACTATGCCTCCCAAACTTTGAGGCGGAACGGTGCAGTGGAAGCCCATGCCTTTCGAAGAGAAATCAGTTCGCAATCATTATTCGGCTGCTCACAAAGTCTCTCTCGAATTTTAGAGCCGTTGGGTTATGTGGATGAAGGGTTTCTATTCATTAGGTAGCAATTCATCTAATGTACTAAATAAACCAAGCCCCATCTCCCAGCGCGCTGCCTTGAGGGCCATTATTTGATCGTACTTGCTGGGGTCTTTCTCCACAAGGTCCTCAATGGTCTGGCAACCGTTGTCCACGTAGCGGAAAATTCCCCCGGGGTGAACTGCGTGAATGATAATCGCTGTTTGCCTGCCTGCACTGGGACGTTGGAGTGGGCGATGGTCGCGGAAGGGATAAGGATGAGCGCGCCATGAGGAAATTCCACAACGAGTTTCAAGTCCCAAAGGACAAGGTGGCCGCCCTCGGTTGCGTCGAACTCCCCCAGCGCCTGAATGGCGCACCAACCAAATGTGAGGTTGAGCACGTTGCGGTGCTTGAAGGTCCAGACGTTTGTGCTGAAGTTGAAGGCGGAGCAAGAGAAAATGGAGCCCACAAAGGGGCGGCGGAGGGGGGAGTCGCGCTGCAGCCTGGCGTCGTGGTCTATGTAGTAGTTGTAAAGGCGGGGGGCCCACAAAGCGAATGCTGCTGTGGAGGTATGAATGAAAATCGTAGCAGAGAAGAAGGGACTTACCGTCTGCAAAGTACGCAAGGCATTGGATGTGGCGGTTCCCGAGTAGGCCTTCTACGAGCGCGCCGTGCTCTTTGTTGTTGAGCCAGCAAGGGACTCTTTGGCCTTTCCCGTAGAACAGCCCAACGTTGACAGCGGCGAAGAGCCCCCGGCGATGGTTGCGCATAGCGGCCGGGAATTTTGCCGCTGCGCCAGCGTCACGAATGGCATGAAAAGCGGAGGTCGCGGATTGGAGGTAATCGCCTTGATTCGGACGCCCCGCAAGAATGGCTATGATCCGCCCGTTCTTGTCGAGGAGGGGGTGCGGGTGGCTACCAAGGAAGGAGGCGGGTCAAGGGATGAGTTGGGGATAGGGAAAGAACACGCACATCCCATCCCACTTCACCAAATGGAAACCGAGGCCGAGGAGGTCGGCGACGGAGCAGCGCACTTTGCTGCCCTTCTTTTCCGCTTTACCCTCGGCCTTCCCAGAGTAGGCACCAAATGTTGCCGGCAGGTCAGAGGCATTGAGGTCGCTTGGAACAGGGACCGCCGGCTGCACAACCGCGGCAACGGTGGCGGGGGCGGGGACGTGGCCGTGAGCAGCAAGGTCGCAGGCGTGCTTGCTCCTCCTTTGGGCGTGGGCGGCTGCGCGAGCTTTCTGGGCCTTCTCGGCCACCTTGGCCGCTTTCTCCGCCTTCGTGGGTTTAGCGGGGCGCTGGCGGTGGGGACCGGTGTGCGGTTTCGGGGCGGCGGCAACGGCCTCGCAAAAGGTGGGCGAGTGGCGGGCCTTCTTGGAAGGGGAGATGGCGGGCCTTTCGTAATCCACCTCATCCAAGGGGTCTATTGGCGGCGGCAGCGGCCACTGGTCGTCCACGTCATTGAGAGGGTCATGCTCATTGGGCGCATTTTGTTCGTTGGGCGCGTGGTGCTCGCTGGGTGCGCCGTGCTCGTTGGGCGCCTCGTGCTCGTTGGACGCGTCGTCATCGTCCTCGCGGTTATCCTGGTCTTTGCCCTCGGCTGCGACGGCTCACACGATGAGCGGCGCAAAGTCGAACGCGGGCGCTTGAAACGCGGTGACAAATTTGGGGAGTTTGTATGGGGAATATTCCTTGCCACTGTGTGTCTGTGGCGGTAAACGTTAGGCTGGCGACAGCAGCGAATAAAACCAGCCTTGCCTCACGCACGACAGGCAACCAGACGCCAGGCATTCAAAATCTAAGTAATAAGTGAGTGAGTGGCACTGGGGGAAAGGACGTGCCCCACGGCTAAGGCAGGCTGCCTGTGGTTAAGGCGCCAGCCCAGAGTGATAAGGCTTGGCACCCCACAGGCAGGCGCACACGTGGAGCGGTGGAAGAGATGCACCTTTTCAATTGAAGTCTTGCTACGCGCCGTTGGTGGGAAGAAAACGCGAGAGGTCACGTGGTTAACCAAACTCGACCAAATAACTCACCGATTTGGAAACTCGTCGCGTACGCCAGACATGCCGAGAGGTTTTACCACGAGTTCAACGTCGCGACGGGTTCAAATGTCTTCATCAGCAGGTGTTGTGACGAAGAAACGAAAAACGCTCACTTCAGAGCAAGTGCGCGCCCAACAGCTCGAAGAGGCGCGCTTGGAGGCCAAGCGTCTTGAAGGTGTGTTTTCTTTCCCCTTCTTCTTCTTCATCGTTTTTTTTTTTTTTTTTTTTGATTCTAGTTAATTCCGTGATTTTACTCACTAAGATTAATTCCTGCGCCCAGCCATGTCAAGACAACAATGACGCCAGTATGAGCAATTGCGCCGCGACGTCCCGGAGTATTTCGATGACAGCCATGATGACTATTTGGAGGACGTACTGCATGGGCGTACTGCCGCCAACCTCAGCAATGCCGGCGAGGAATTGACGCAGGAAGATGTAGCAACAGCAAACAGCGATTTCTATGAACAGCTTCGGGAAAGCCAGCGGTAAGGTCTGATTTTCCTCCCAAAATTTGGATTACTCAGGCTTCTTTTCCAAGGCAACGTCTTGGAAAATATGTGGATTCGCACACCCGAAAAAACCGCACGCAAGAGCAAGTCGATGTCTTTGCCAAGCAGATCCCCAGCATGGCGGATGCTTTTCTCAAATATTCTGTTGAGGCAAGGGACGCTGGGCTGGCTTATTTATACAAGCTCCCTGAGGACGCTGTTATTGAGGAAACACGAGAAGTCCTTGTAGTGGATGTGTTCAGTATGTGCAAAGTGCTGCTAATGTATTTCATTCAATTAATTCCTACCCCATAGCTGCTTCGTACGAGCCTTTCCCGCTCATTGTACGGGATGAGTTTGTGTCCTCCGCATGCATATGCCAGGGCTGGATTCCTGTTTCAGCCTACTACCCCACTGTAGTCATCACCATCCGGGCTTTGGAAGTCTTCCGCGTTGCCAACCTCCGTTGCCCACGCCTGGGCATCCAAGCGTTCACTCGCATGCTCTGCGATCTCCATGGTGTTGCCCCATGCCCATATTTGGGGGCCCAATTCTCTGTAGCACTCGACCTCTACCACCGCGATTTGTGCAGATGTGGAGAAGTGCGCGCAGGTAGCGCTTGGATGCGATGGACCGAACTGGTGTCTAAAAAATGCCTGCCCCGCCTGCCTATACAAGTTGGAAGATGAGGCAGCTTTGCCCATCGCTCTCTTGACCACGACTGATGGCAACAACTCGCTCTCGCGATTCCAGCTCCGTGAGAGGGAAGAGGTGAGGGAGGATGGAAGTGCTGTACTGGGTGCATCGAGACAGCGCCCAGATAATCGCATCGTCCCAGGAGACTACTACATCTCTCGGGAGGAGGTCAACAAGTGGGGTGAAGACAGCCTCGAGGAGCTCATGAGGGATTTCACCGCAAGCGCTGACGATGATGAGGAGGATGGCAGCTGCGAGGAGCGCTGGCAGAACATGAAAGAAGATGTTATGGCGCATGCGTGGGGGATGTTCAATGAGACTGGAATTTTTCCTGCCCTCTGCCGACACGGCTTTGTTCTTGTCGTCGTAGACATGGTGAAGAGTGGGGAGCTGTGAGTCCCGTTTTGAATACTCTTAATTGGCTTAACCCAACCTCTCGCTTCCTAGAACAAAGTACGGCTTCACAGTGACTGCACACCTGCTCCGCGTCCTGGGAGAGCATGGCAATGGGTACAATATTGGCTGCGAGTACGCCAAGAGGTGCAAGTCGCACCCCGTCCTCAGCAAGCTCGCTGCTGAGAACAACTTCAAGAGCTTGGTAGGCTCCTTCCACGGCCACGGCCACAACCGTCGTTGCCAAATGAGGAACCTCACGACGTACGTGAAAGGGGTGGGTTTGGAGAGCCTGGAAGGCTGCGAGGCCTATTTCTCCAAGTCCAATGCGCTTGCTGCCACCACACGCCATGCATCACGATTTCATCGGCAGCAAGCGATTGTAAACTATATGAAACATACCGACAAGTTTGACACGTACCAGGGCCTCTGTAAGTACTTCCGCCATTTCTACTTCCACGCCGTGCTAATGTTTTGTAGCGCTGGTGCTGTGCAGCAAGTACCGGCGTGCTCTGGAAATCAAGGGCACGTATGGGTCCCTGTGCGATGCAATGCAGCGACTCCAAGTCGAGTCCCATGAAGTCTTTGAGTCATAGCTTGAGCAAGAAAAGACCTACCTTCGCACGCTTTCTCGAGAGCCGCTTGAAGAGACCTTGGAGATGGAGTATTACCAAAAATTGGTGAATCTCCAGGCCACCGAGTAAGCCCCTCCCTCTCCCAGCCCATTCTTCCGCTGACCTTTGCCTAGGGCGCATGTCTTGGATGTCTGCGGGGTCGTGGCGCCCTTCATGCCTGCAGAGGGAGAGGCCAGTTATGTAGAGGCGACAAAGGCCACGCGGTGAATTGAAACACAGCGTCGGCATGCACAAGAGATGCGGGACAAGGCGTTGGGCGCTGTGCACGATCTGGAGCTGCGCATCCCCATCGACACCCGCTGGATCGAGGGGGGTGAGAAGTGGGAGGCGACTGCAAGGATGGCCCACCGCCGCCGCTATCAGCGTGCACTCGACCACCTCGAGGGACTTGTGGTCGCACACATGTTTGAGCTTGCAAAGTGCCATATGTCAGGCACCGGTGCATTACTACAACTCTTTTAATAACTGCTGAGGTCTGACTGGATTTCAGGGTATAAATTGCGCAAACACATTGCGAAAGCCTTGCAAGCACGTTCAAAGGCGATCAAGGCAGCAATCGTTAGGTACAACGATGCCACAGAGGCGATGGAGCCCCCGATGCCAACACTCAACTGGGAGGAGGTAGTGGAGTGCGCATTCCTTGCAGACTTTGATCTGCTGCGAGAAGGAAGGCAGGATATTCGGCAGGAACCCTGGGCACTACCTGCCGGTCGTGCGGCCATGGACCAGCACTTCAAACTCCTCCGTGCGGATGAAGAAATTCAGCGGCTCAATGTGGAGATCCACCGATTCGTCACCTACATGGTTGATGAGGAGGCTTTCCCTGCGTGGGAGGAGGGGTGTCTACGAACAGAGGGGAATGAGGGGATCACCCAGCAAGTGCGCTTGCTTTGGATGGAGCGGGGGCGGTTTACCTCGCTTCATATGAAGCGGCTCGTGAAGCTGAGCAAGCTGCCCAGCTTCACGGGGAGCATCCTCTCTGGAGTCAGCGTCTCGAAGGAGCGATACACCCCTGTCGTGCGGGATGTGGAGATGGTCGCCCCACCACCTGCGGAAGTTGTCCGCCCTGTGGGAGTCGAGCTGCCAGCATTGGATGAGGAAGAGGGGGAGGATGACGACAATGAGGAAGGCGTCAACGCCTTGACCGCCCTGATTCAGATTGTGCAAATCTCCGGTGACGGCGGCGCCATAATTGAAGACAGATAGGCAATTATCGTATATTCTCGCTTATATACGTACATTTCTAGCCAGGTATGTAGTGCTCCTACTTTGTATCACTATGTGGAATATTCCCCTATTTTTTGGTGATTTTACAAAGGTTTTTGAGGGCGGAACGGAGGACTTGCGCGCGAACGGCGGTGACATTGATGCAACTGATCGCGTCGGGTGCGCACGCTCGGCCACGTCCCACGGCCGCCTGTGATGGGAACAGACGGCAAGGTTGATGGGCCGGCACGCGCCCCGCCCCCCGGTTCCCGATGCCTTCCAATATCTCCGCTTCTGGGAGGTGTTTGGTTAGAAGGTTCTTAGAGGGAATTACCGGGTAATTACCCGGTACACGGCAGAAAAGCCGAAGGCCCTCTAATTAGAAGGGGACACCACATGGGTCTCCCCTTCTAATTAGAGGAGTTGTTTGGCCTGTACAGGTGGTATGGGGCCAGTTTAACTGAGTTTTGGCCAAACTTGGGCATGACTTTTGATCCATTCCCACGATTATGTCTTTCTCTGCTGCGTCTCTCGTAAGCCCTCGCCCAACTCAAGAGCACTCTATTTCAACCATACTGCTGTATTTCCCCCGACTTTCCCCCTTTGAACAGACCCGCATCCAAGGGGTACCCACCGGAAGATGCCGAGACACAGCCTCCTAGGTAGGTAGGGTCTCGGACCCTTGTCGGAAATTTTGAAACTGTCTGATAAGACTTTATGAAGGATTCGACTTGGCGATGTTCAGCTCGCTCCACAGACACAGCCCGGGCCCAGCATACTCCGATCCACGTGAGCTTACCAAATCCGGACAGTCCAAATTAGGAAGTCGTCCGCTTTTGGACAAACTTGAAACCCATCCAATGACAAAGAAATTGGTATCATCTGAATCCCCTCGAAAATTCCCTCCAGACCATATATTTTTCATCGGAAAAGCACATATTTTGAACGGGTTTGAAGGCATTCTTTCCTCAGAATCCCGTCAGCCACCTTGCGAAGAATTTGTTCGTGTTTGCTTCCCCACTCATCCCTGCGCCCTGTCACGTGAAGCTGAGGATTGCTCGCTGTACTCGCAATAATACCATCAGAGGCCATCAGAAAATGGGAGCCGATAGCACGCTTATACAAACAAAGACTCTCAGATAAGATTCTGATAAGATCCGGTAATATAAGGTGAGAAGGTGAGGAAAAGGTCTTATGGAAAATCCTTTTCTCAATTTCAGTGGTCACATTTTGCTAACGACACTACAGTGATGGACGTGTCAATGGGTTGAGACGGTCAATGGGTCGTTCGGTTCCTGCGACGTATCTGTGGCCCTGACTGCTTAGATAAAAAAGGAGTGAATGAATGTATCCTATATTGCAATTGTGCCCAAAATGCAGTACTGTACGAGACGTGTAAACCTCTTAATAAAATCATGTTTCCAAAAGATGCCGAAATCAGGATCAATGTGTGATCCAAATAAATTTGTTGCGGAGTTCAGACCACATATGATAACAATTTGAGTCTCTAGGAAAATCCAGATCTTGCTTCCACATGTCTTTGCCCCTTGTTTCCAGCCTGAAGGTGAACACACAGGACAGGATATGCCGTATAATGATCCCTTCTGCCAAATGCCTCTACCCCCTTACGGAATGATCGGTCACAGTCCAAAACGCTCTCCGAGCTAGCGTGCCACATCCCGTTGACGCAGATAGACGTCCCTCTGGCTGTGTACCAGTGCGTCTCGTGCAGCCCTTATTGTCCATCCATGCTGATGAGACGTAGGGAAAACCTCAAGTACGAGCGCAAGATCACGCTGCCAGTGACGACGTGGGGTGAATACGCACATCTTCGGCTGCCGCTCGAGGACCTCATGGGCTTTAACGGCGAGAAGGGTGGCATCCCCTGCGTCGTCCGCAATGCCATCCAGTTCATCCACGAGTCCGGAGTGGAGGAGGAGGGCCTTTCCGCCGTTCGCCCAACTCCATCCTACTGCACGCTACCCAGGAGGCATACAACCATGGAACTGTCATCTCCCTCGAAACTTTCGGTGACCCGCACCTCGCCGCTGCGCTCCTCAAAAAGTACCTCCGCGACCTGTCCGAGCCCTTAATCCCCCCTCAATCTCCATGATCCATCTGCGTGCAGCCACCGCGAGCGCTCCCACTGCCCTCCGCGTCCCCATCCACGTGCATGAGTACACTACTGCTCGCGCTCTGCCCTGTCCCCGTGCTCGCACTGCGCCCCCGCCCCCTCCCGCTGCCCCTTCGCCTCAGCAAATGTACCGCCGGCTTCACCTCCTCCTCGCGCAGCACACTCCCCGCGCCAAAGTGCTCCTCCAGCCGCGCCACATACCCCACCGTCGGCACGTATTCTCGTGTGGCTCCATCCACGTCCACGAACTCGGCTCGTTGACCTTCATGCCCGTCTCTGCCTCCGTGTCCTCGCGTGCACGCAGCTGCTCCACCAGCATCGCGACCGGCCAGCTGCAAATTCCTCTGCTCTGCCAGCTGCTTCGTCCTCCTCTTCACCTTCATCATCACCGCTATCCTCTGATTCCGAGTTCGATGACCCCCCACCGAGAGGCAAAGTGCCTCCGTTGGCTCACCAAGTTCACCCCGTCTACCCGCACTCAAATTCAAAGACAAGCACCGCCTTCTGCGACTCCGCCTTGGCCCACTCCGTCACGTCCAGGCTGATTTAGAGCAGCAACTTGGTGTGGCCGCGATCGAGCTATACACCACAGACGCTACGTCTGCGGCTCCATTTGAGGGCTCGCCACCCCTCAAGCACAAGAAAGAGTTCAGCGTTCACTCCACGAACGGCTGGAAGACCACCCTCAAGCGCTTCCGCGCCACACGGCGACAATCAATGCTATGATCTCGGCACGGATCATCTTGGTGATGACGGAGAACTCGTGGAATGAGACCAGAAGGAGCTCCTTGGAACCGCGTGATGGCGCGCGCACGGGGATCGGGCGAGTCGGGGTGGGCGGAGTCGCCGAGGGAGGCGAAGTAATCGCGCATCAGGCTAAATCAGAATAAGGAGCTATACTTGAGGAAAGAGGACACTGCGTACTTGAGGAAACCGCCGTCATTTTAGATTTGTAAAAACTTTTCGCCGTTAATCTTGAGGATCGCTGAAAAGAGAGCGTCAGCTTCCTTCTGTACGCTGGATGGAGAACTAACCGAGCCTGCGGGACAAGTCAGTTTCCGGAAGTCTTAAAATATGCCCAATCCACTCACCCTACTTGGAACAGAACTTTCGGACCCATGCAGAAGAAGCAGTCTACTATCCGGAACGTGAAAAGATCATGGGCATGCTGTTGATGTACCTGTCGAGAGCATTCAATGTGACGGGAATCGGGGCGGAGGCGAAACACTCACAAGCTCAGGAACCATGGTAAAGACGCAACTGATAGCTGCACGTCGACGTCTCGCAAGTGTTCGTGGATAATGGGCAGACACCTCTGAACGAGGGCCTCAAACACCCGCTGGTCAAGAAGTGTTCTGTGCATCGATGGACTAGTGGATGTTAGCACAAGGAGGCCAAACGGAGAGACGGGATGCACGCGTAGTACCCGGGGAGAAGCCGGTCGCAGAGTACCTCGAGCAGCCAGAACGCCTGCTGCTCCGACATGTATCTGCGCGTGTCAGCAAACATCCAAGCACCGCAGCCAAGACCCTACACACATGAGAATCATGGCCGTGAGGATGTTCATCGCCTGGCAGTACCCGAGCTCGGGGTTCTTGAACAAGTACGCTTGGAGCACACCGCAGCGCGCTGATGCCCTTCTCAGACTGGTAGCACGCATACTCAGGCAGACTGCGATGCAGGTCCTTCTCGATGTCCTCTGTGCTCATTGTCGTGCGGCCCATGTTCTTCTCAAGCAGCTGCTCGTAGAAACCCGGGTTCGAGAAGCACAGGTAGATCGAGCCGGAGAGGGTCTCCCACATCTCGCTGTGCAGGCGGTCGGGGAGGCCAACCTGCACGAGCCGCGTACATTGCGGGTAGCAGAGGAGTGTGAGATTGCGGCCGTGAGCTGTGCACAATGTTCTGTCAGCAGTCACAAAATTAAGTTGATAGTGGATCTCACCTCGAAGGTATTGGGTCAAATGCTTTACGCGTCGCGACGCTTCGAAACCCTTCCCCGCACAGTTCCAAGAGTTTACAAGAGAATATCAACGCACAATTTTGGCGCCATGCCACGTCGAAAGGCTGAGGGCATATATCCCCACCCGCGCACCGGATTGTTGACAACGGGATCGTGAAGCGGACAGACTTGCGGTCCAGCGATGTGAACGCCGGGTACGGCGACATGATATATAGCTTTCCAGCCTCGTTCGCGCTGCGAGTGCATTTGGCGCCAAAGTAGTCTTTTCTAAAAAACGGTCGGACCCAGCTCTCCTCCTTCCTCCCACAGGCGACGATGATGAGGGTCGGTGTTCACACCACCGTCTTGTCCCTCTGTCAATCACCATGGTTTTGTGTACTTCTTCCTCCACCCCATCTCTGCCTACTGGATTCTCTCGCACTGACGAACTAGATTCTCTCGCACCTGTCACCTAATTACTCTCCACTTCCACCACCTCCCTGCTCTCACCTCCTCTGTGTAACGAGCTTTTGGACCCTTCTCCGGCCCGATCCACCTCATCTGTACCCCCACCACATCATCCACGACCCTCACATGAGCACTGCCGCCGCGTACGCCCGCAGTACGGACCGATACATTCGGCCTAACGCTTTCCAGCCACAACGCCAAAAAAGCGCAATTCTTGGTCAAACGCGCTGCCCAGCCATTCACGAGGGAAGGGCCAGGATCGTGCTACAATGTAGCGTGCGCCAAGAGCACCGATATCGAGCTCTACCGGGGTGGGGGCCTGATGGGGGCTGAATTCCTGGCGTGGCTGGTTTGGAAGGTCGGGCACACGAACAACATCGAGCGGCAGCAGGGGGAGTGCGGGAGGTGCGACAAGGGGCAGACCCACATCTGGGTATGTCACTGGGTGGTGGCCCGGCGGTGCTACTGCGGTAAATCACCTGGTTCTTTCACTCATTCGTATACTCAATTGCCCTTTCAGAGCGATTGACCCAACTCCAGCAGCAGTGCGATGGCGGTAGGCTCATCATCGAGCCTTGCCGGGGATGCAGAGTTCGCCACCGCGAATATTTCGACTTCAGCTCCGTCGCTGGCTTCACACAATTCACCACGCTCATGACCAACGTCATCACCAGCATGGGCGAGGTGCCAAATTGTGTTTTGCTGGATCCATCCCCAGATACCTTGGATATCTACAACCTCATACTGCAGTCTTGAATGCCCACCTGGCTCCTATTGTACTTGCTTTACGAGCCGACTGGCTCTGGTTAACCTTTCACGATGTATCTACTGTATATCTACCTACTACTGTAGTCTTGAAGGCCCACTTGAGCCCTGCTGTACTTGGCTTTGTATGCTCCTCGCCCTATTTAGAGTTAGCGGTGAGTATTGCCACAAAATGAAATACAAACTACTTCGACGATGCGTAACAACTGACGATGATCTGCAGCTCATCTGTAGACTGATCTGCAGATGATCCACGGATTAGATTTTGAGCCTCTCGAAACTCTTGTTTTTGGGTTGAGCTTTGGGTTGAGCCGAAACTGAAACCAAAACCACCCGTTTCGGGTCACCCGAAACTGAAGCCGAAATCAATAGTTTTTAAGTGGCATTTCGGCTCAGTCGAAATGTCAAGTTTCGGCTGCCGTTTCGGCGGCACTGATACCATTGCTTTTGAGTTCCGTATCACGGGCTTCCAAACTGAAGCTGAAATATTCCCTTTCGGTCCGCTCAAAAGTTAACAAAAAACTCGTTGTTTTGTCATTGATTTTGACGGCCTTAAAATGATAAGTTTCGAGGCTAGTTTCGGCCCACTTTTTCTTCCACTCAAAATCTCTCATTTCAGACTAAACTAAAAGTGGCCCAAAATTGAGGAAGTCACGGTGTGACAGCCGCTTACAAGAACGAGTCTATATATAAATATATAACGTGACAGGCTCCCAAATCCGGTCATTATTCTTCCGGCGTGTCAGGCACATTTTTTCGCGGGATAAGTTTCCTAAGAAATCTTGCCACGCTCTTTATACACTATTTCTCTCTTTTTTTTGGCATCGCTTCCACGATCATTCATTTATATTGAATTTTCACTATTCCATCAGAAGTCCTCAGTATGTACTCCAGCTTTCAACCAAATATCCCGCGAAACATGATCAGCATTTTGAATGGCCGTCTTGACCGCCCATGCAGCAAAACCACCATCGAGTCCGCTCAGGCTAGCGCCTGCTTGGACGAGCACGTTCACGATACGTTCGTGGCCCCTTCGAGCGGCCTATTTGGCACATAATCAGGTAAGGAGAAGGGACGGAGAGGCATACATACATAGTACAGCGCAGTGTGGCCCAACGTATCTCGCAGGTGCACCAGAGCCCCGCGGGACAGAAGGATATCGACACACTCGGTGCTGCCGTTCAGCGCGGCGGCGTGCAGAGGGGATCCACCAGAAGCCGCATCCAATGTGTTTGCCAGTCCGCTCGCGACGTTGGATGGCCCAGGGCTTGCGATCGAGTCAGTGGTTGCCTCGGCTTCCAAGCAGAATTTGACTGCTTCAGCATCGTTTCTGGCAGCAGCTGCGTGAATTAGGAAGGGAAGTAAAGCAGCTTCAGTCGAAGCCGCTTCCGCCGCCGTCGACGTCCAAGACGCCGCAGCGTCCTGTGTCGCTTCAGTGGGTAGAGATATCGTAATCTGGGGCGTCTCCGGTCTTCCAGAGAGGCGCACAAACTCAGAGAGCAAGCCCTGAATATTCTCGATATTTTGATTGATGGTAGTTTGACTAAGAGTAGTGGCAGATTGTCTCGTAAGTTCGCCGCGAAGAGGGGTGCTGACGAGCTTGCGAACGTCTTCTACATGGAGCTCCGGCTTGGACAGAAGATAGCTCAACTTTGTGAGAGCACACTGGGAAAATATTAGTGTGTGTTGCACAATCCCGCGAACGACTACCTCTGGTGTCATATCGCTTCCTGCCACAACCCCAACCGCCGCCAATTCACGGCCGGCCTCGTAGGCATCCGAGACCGAACCCTTCATACACTGGGATATTGCTACAATGACAACGCCCCGATCGCAAGCTTCCTTGAAGGCGAGGATGAGGTCTGGGCGTTGTGGTGCATTCCCTGAGCCGAAGCTCTCAAGGACGACGCCACGGATAGGCGGCGAGAGGAATGCCCGAATCGTAGCAGTCGCTATGCCTGGGAAAAGACGCAAAGTGGCTATGATACAAAGTCACACAATATTGATACCAGTTTCGGTGTGAAACGGGACCGACCGACGTGGGGACTCATCACTATCATCAAGTTCATGAATACGTTGAGTGTTCGTAGTCGTATGTTCTACCTTTGTGTGCCCTAAAGCGCCGCAAGCTAGTCTGTCGAATGACATCATTCCAGTTAACGATTATGTCAATTCCGACTGAAACCCTGCAGTTAGGTCGGAGATGATAAATCAGTGCAGTATTCACCGTTTACGAGAGGCGGAAAGTTCGGGCTTTGGAACGCGCCGAGGTCATAGGAGGAGATTTTGGAGACCCTGTTGCCTCGGAAAAGAGCTGGAAGAGGGAATTCGGATGGCATAAACGAGCATAGGCCACAATCACGGACTGTGATTGAAATATAGACAGCATTCTGCGCTGCGTTAGCCAAGAGATCCCAGAGCCACCGTATCTACCTGCCTGGGATGATGTAGTTGCCTGCTATGGACAATGCCCCCATCAAGTTATCGACGGCATCGTTCCGCAATTGAGAAAGGGGAATTTGAGCCCCGGTCAAAATCTGGAATAATGTAGAATTTAAGAGTTTTTAGATCGCCCTTCTGGCAATGCCGTACCACTGTTTTACCTAGGTCTTCGAGCAGGAAACTTAAAGCGCTCGAAGTATACGACATCGTATCGGTTCCATGTAGAATAACGAATGCATCGAAAGAATAGTTGAGTCTGTCGAGGCAATTGGATTGGAAGAGATAGGGTATTTGTGGTGTGAGCACTCACTCGATTTCGGACGCTAATCGAATCCAATCTGCACAATGGATTAATACTTAATCGAAAAACAAACAACTCAGACCAAAATGACCTTCAGTCTCAATATTACTGCTATCCAATAGGGGATTCCACTGACAAGAATCGGTTCAGTCCAGCGCCAGTTTCACGGTTAGCATTTACCTCCAAGATAGCATATCGGATCGACTTGCTTCCCCCGCCGCCAGACACAGAACTTCGGGGAGTTATCAAGCTGGGTAAGTGAGCCTCGTATAAATTTTCCGCCAACTTGACGCATGTTGGAGGCGCGGGAGCATCAAGCTGATTTAGTCCGCCCAGTCCGCGGGTCGCAAAATTACCAATTGGCCGCGAAGACCGTACAAGCAGGGTGGGCGGTTTAAATTCGGCGGTGGTCGGACTTGGTCCGGATGGGCTTGACCTTCCACTTTGGCTAAGGAACTGTCTGAAGCCCTGAACAGAGCCAGAGTTGGAGAAGAGTGAATCTTGAAGGGGATCGTGAAACCGTGTTTGGCTGCCGTGCACATATCAGTCGTTATGCACATCAGCATCGTGTCGCATCGGACCTTTTGAGGGTCTCGGTCAAAAAGAAGGGCTCTGGCACGTAGCCGCGATTTCCGATGAGCATTCCGATGGTGCCACCTTCGGCCCAGGAATTACTATCAGTCGATTACAGGTCCAGGGAGACGTATACCTGTGTATATTACGAGTACCCTAGACTCGTCAGTGGGCTGTGACATGTTGACCGCAGTGGAACTTGAAGCAAAATTTGAGCAAAATCTTAGCTCCTATCCCCGTGCTCACGTGTCACTGTGATCGCTTAGTCGCTTAGAAAGTACATAAACGCGTCGGTGACTCGAATCTGCTCCAGAACACAACCATGGAGGCCCTCAAGAAAGTTTTTGCCGACAAAAAATCAGAGGTGCATTGTGCTGCGTTGACCCCGCAACCCATTAACACCACGACGCAGGGCGCGCCAGCATTGGTCACTTTCGTCACTGCGGGCTATCCCACCAGAAATGACACCGTTCCCGTATTGCTCGCCATGCAAGAGGGCGGGGCGGACGTCATTGAACTCGGTGTCCCTTTCTCTGACCCCATCGCCGACGGCCCTGTCATTCAAGAGACTAACACTGTGTGTGGTTTCGATTACTACCCGTTTCGGACTGACCTCTCGGTAGATCGCTCTGGAAAATGACATAGACTATGCAACCGTTCTCGGCCAGGTTAGAGAGGCCAGGAGTAAAGGACTCACAGCACCCGTCCTTCTAATGGGTCTGCTCCTTGTTCAGATCAATACGATCTTAAACTGAGGATATAATGCCAGGGTACTATAACCCCCTCCTCGCATATGGCGAAGAGAAATCTATCCAAGACGCTGCTGAGGCGGGTGCTAATGGTTTCATTATGGTGGATCTTCCCCCGGAGGAAGCCATTGGTTTCCGCCAAAAATGCATCAAATCTAAGTGGGTTCTTCCCGTTCATCTCCATCTCTAAAATTCACGAGGTAGATAGCCTCTCCTACGTCCCTTTAATCGCACCTTCCACTACGCTAGGAAGGATCAAATTCTTGTCGTCGATTGCGGACACTTTCATATACGTTGTCTCCAAGGTCGGTACATTCCTTTCCGATGACGATGCGCTGACGATTCTGCAGATGGGTACAACGGGGTCCTCTGACAAAGTCGGCATGAATGCCGCGCTGCCGGATATAATTTCGCGAGTACGCGAGCATGCCAAGGTTCCAATTGCTGTTGGCTTCGGTGTCGCGAATCGCGGCCATTTCGATACTGTTGCTGATGCTGGTGCCGATGGAGTCGTGATTGGGAGTCGTCTGGTTTCCGTCATTCAGAATGCCCCGGCCGGGCAAATTGCCGCGTCTGTCGAGGCCTACTGCCGCGAAATTAGCCAGCAAGGCCAGCCGGTTCGAGTGCGTTCACCTCCGGTAGCAAGTCCCGCACCTACTCCCAAGGCTCCCGAGTTGGTCAAAGCCCCTTCGCAGCTCAAGGAACTTCCTGCACGATTTGGCCAATTTGGCGGGCAATATGTGCCAGAGGCTCTTGTGGACTGTCTCCTCGAGCTCGAGGAAGCACACAAATCCGCGGTCGCCGATCCGGAATTTTGGAAAGAGTTCCGGAGCCATTTTGGTTACATGAATCGACCCTCGCAACTGTACCTCGCAGAAAACCTCACTAAAGATGCTGGAGGTGCCAAAATTTGGCTCAAGCGAGAAGATCTGTAAGTACACCCCTTCTCTTCTGTCCGAAAGATTCTGATTTGTCACGTCAGTAACCACACAGGTTCACATAAAATCAACAACGCCATTGGCCAAGTATGTGGACGCAGCTTCAGAAAGCAATAAACTGACACAATCTCAGATTTTGCTTGCTCGGCGCATAGGAAAAACACGGATCATCGCCGAGACTGGTGCAGGACAGCACGGCGTCGCCACCGCCACTGTCTGCGCCAAGTTCGGCATGGAATGTGTTATTTACATGGGATCAGAAGATGTTCGACGCCAGGCCTTGAACGTCTTCCGAATTGAGATGCTTGGGGGCAAGGTACTTTCGTTCGGACCCAATAAACAGTGTCCTCGTTTCTCAGCGTTTCCAGGTTATCCCCGTCAATTCTGGCTCGTGTACTCTCAAAGACGCGGTCAACGAAGCTTTCCGTGACTGGGTTACGAACCTCTCCAGTACTCATTACTTGGTCGGATCATGCATCGGCCCGCATCCTTTCCCGACCATTGTCCGTGACTACCAGAAAGTTATCGGCCAAGAGATCAAGCAACAGCTGCAAGACGTTCGGGGTAAACTCCCAGATGCTGTCGTTGCATGCGTTGGAGGCGGGAGCAACGCTATTGGAACATTTTACGATTTCATCGAGGACAAATCTGTCCGCTTGGTCGGGGTCGAGGCCGGTGGAGAAGGTAAGGGTGTTTCTGGGACTCGGATATTTCTTCTGATTGCCTTGTGTAGGGACGGATGGCGATCGCCACAGCGCCACACTTTCGATGGGCCAACCTGGCGTCCTCCATGGTGTCCGAACATACATCTTACAATCTACCGCCGGTCAGATCGTCGAAACACACTCCATCAGTGCTGGCCTAGATTATCCGGGAGTCGGTCCCGAGCACGCCTGGCTCAAGGATTCGGGAAGAGCCGAATATAGCGTTGCGACTGACGAAGAGGCCCTTCGGGGCTTCCGAATGTTGACTCAGCGCGAAGGGATCATTCCTGGTGAGTGGGCCATCCATGATCGCTCGGTCCCCATCTCATCTAATCTCATAGCGCTTGAATCTTCTCATGCAATTTGGGCGGGCGTGCAGCTTGCCAAAACGATGCCGGCCGATGCTGATATCGTCATCGTGCGTATATTGCATACGCTTTATTTTCTTCCTGGCTAACTTGCTCGGCTAGTGTCTCTCGGGTAGAGGCGATAAAGACGTCGAGCAGATTTCGGAACTCCTGCCCAAGTGGGCGGACACTCTGGATTGGCACGTTGCGGCGCATGTACAAGGCAGGCCAGCGAAATAGCTCACGTACTGTACTATCAATTGTCTAAGGTTATTTATGATCGCATGAATTGATATTACCGAGTTCTCACTTGAGCGGTTGAGTTGACTCGGGGCTTTTCCGACATTCAACCGTGACCCGGCTTCTGTTTTGCGCGTCGCGGACACGTTGGTGACGAAGACTATGGTGTATTCTTACCGGACGATCCAGTATTTTTATGGCGCGGTCTTTCACACCCTGCTCCATTTTATAGGATTGTGCCAGTGGTATAAGTAGTAGGATGTGCGAGTCAAGGGAGGGTGGGGTACGACACTGAGGTATGCCACGTCCATCTTGGTCCTTTTGAAGCGCTTCGGGATGGGCCTGGGCCGAATATTCTCAGAGAGGGTCATATGGAATAGGCCACCGAGGTTCAGTTAGTGTGGCGGGAAATAGGTGCCGGGTCTGCTTGACCGAGGTCATTGACCTGCGACCTCTGTGGCACCCGATCAGGCCCTAAATTAGGTCAAATAGGTCCACCCCGAATCTTTTCCTCAGAATCTTCCCAGAATCTTTTTTTTTTTTTTTTTTTTTTTTTTTGCGGGGCAATTGATTTGTTCTCAAAGTCCATGAGCGTATCATGGGTACCCCCCTTGGGTCTAGGCCGTAGCCCCCTTTTGGGCCAACATTAGTTCATGAGAACAAATCCGCAAGGTAGTCTCCAGGAATCTGTGACCCGAAATGATAGAGTGTGACTACACTCCGCCAGGAAGGAATGCTTTTACGCAGACCAGTTTGGACATAAGCCCCATTTTAGGTAGCTGCCCCTTATGGTACTGTGGGACTTGGCTGATATTTAAGTGACAACGCAATACCCACTAAACCTCCTGGTGGTTTAACCCCAGTGAGAATCCCCTATGCCGGGGTCTGCTCTCCTCTGCTTATATATGCCCACCCAAAGCGCGGCATATATTATCAGTGACTGCCTACCGGGCCAGTCGGGGTAGTGGGCCATTTGCATAATACAAGATGGTGCTATGGGAAAACTCGTAATTTGGGACCTGTGGCCCAGTACGCGACCTACGGGGACTGCGTACGTCAAATTTGGTGGCAAGTTACGGTGACGATCAAAAGCAGTGCGAGGTTCTTGATGGCGATGGCGGCGTGTGAACATCATTTCTTATCGCCGAACACCACTTGGCACCCATTTCTCCACCAATTCTTCACTGATTCACAAGGTCCGGGGCTCGTTCTGATCGCCTGATCGTGGGGAATGACATAGTTCGATCCGATACATCAACATTGTGCCGTGTAGTCTCCTGGAACCTCGCGGAAGACCTCTATTTGATCTCCAGTCGTCTACTGCAGCAACCGCTACAGTGAACCAACCGTGTATGCTACGGGCCTAGGACTTTGGTACTGGATTTTAAATATCCATTGCTCCCACATCCCCAACCAATGAGATTTTGCCTGCTTTATTTCTTGGTCACAACGGGGTACATGCCAAAATCCCCGAATTTCCTTCGCAGGTATAACTGAACTTTTTTTGAGGCTTCTTGGCGTGTGGAGGCCGTCCTTGGCTGACCAGTCTATGCCAATACATCCTATATAGCCATATGTTCCCTCTGTCACGGCAGAAATCCGCTCTGTGCTTTGTAGAGCACGCTATTCAATCCACACCTTGATTTCACCCCTAAACCTTGGCTTGAAGGGAATTACGTATGGTGCTCATGTACCTCGGATTCACCTTTTGAGTGTATATAATGGTGGGCTCGTATCTATTTGTTGATTTGGGATACATTGGGGTGGCCAGCACGGGTGCAAACAAATGATTCAAGGCAGTGGCCCACTTCCCCGTTTTTACCCTTTCGGGAAGGTGCCAGAAGAAAAATTTGGTGAGCCAGTAAACCATCACGTAAATTTGCGAAAAATATATAAACTCACTCATAGGATCCGTACCTAACTTCTAGTGCCCACATATCTGTGTCCACCGCATTTTATGTGTGCGCACGAGGCCAAAAGTGCTAAGGTGGCCCAGTACCCGGTCACTGATAATATGAGCAGAGGAGAGCATCAGAATGAGGATATAGCATATTGGCAATATGCCGTCCTCTGCTCAGCTCTGCCCAATCTATGCTCAGATCCGCTGAGCGCTGCTTGTATATGCCCTCCCATTCCCTTTACTTTCTTCGATACCAAATGCATATTATTTCAATTATACAGATATAGATATCTACAGAAGCTACAGTCGCGCCCCAAGTCGCTTTCCCATCCCATCCATCCTGCGTCCGATAGCACCGGGCGGTTCCATCCTTGCGCGTAGCGTAGCCATCGGAGGGCGCGAGTTGGGGTCAAAGACATCGGAGTCGACGAGGAAAGGTGTCGTGCCTAGAAAGAAAGACAATGAATGTATGCCAAGTAGAAATAAAATGGAACTCACCATATGCTCGCAACCTCGGGAATTGTAGATCAGGATGGCGGCAGCGGTAAAGAGGGAATATTAGAACGATGCAGTGGTCCGGGAAAAATAAACACGTACTGAGTGACATCTTCATGCAATGAGACGGTTAGGGAACTGATCGTCGGGCAGAACAGTTGTTATGCCGGCACTACTGAATACATCAAAAACAGATAGTATCAAGGAGATGGATTGACTCACGAGACATACAAGGTACAACGTCAATGAAAACCTGTAATCTAAATTAGCCCGAGCAAAGAGCTTAAGGAACGGCACATACTGTTAGTCAATCGTGCGCTGCTTCAGACTGGAATCTAGTTAGTACTCGAGAGGAGGATGCTATGAACAGGAATGGTACAGACCATCGTCATCGATGTGCGAAGTCGTGGTCAGATCAGCACCACCGTAAACGTCGTAAATGCGAGTCGGATAGGTAGGTATGGAGCACCTGTGGGAGTGTTGTCAGCGGTACAAACATCAGAGCTGGGCGTACCAATGCTTCGGCATAGGCAGTCGCTATGGCCGCGCGTCTGTAATCCTATGGAGTATGGAGTGAGATCCAAACTAATTGACGAAGAGATCCTGTATTGGAATGGCTCACCAAAGGCGAAGAAGGAGACCCCGAGTCTGTGGAGTGACTAAAGATCTAAATCAGTGGAGGCCGCAAGATCGGAAAAAAAGACATGTACTGCCCGGATTTCGAGAACGATCATCATCCATCCTGCTTTGGATCGTACTGAAGGAAGATTTCAGGGCGAGGATGCTGATACTGGGGGTAGAAGCAGTAAAAAACTCCGATAGAAAGGCAATGCTTACCAGTGGTGCCTTCGACATTTGACGACTGTCCGTCCTGTTACAATTCTTCAGCAGACAGGAGATTGGACTCGAGTGTGACATACCAGGCCATTTCCGCAGTATTTCGGGCCCAGAACGACCGGTGGTGGTGGTGGCAGAGAGAGAAGACGAGCGGCAATGTCATTGCCCTTCCAAACAAACACAGCCAAACAGGGCATGAATCCAAGCTGAACATGGGTTCCCCGTATTGCTCATGCCTGCGGAACGAAATAAATATGTCAATGTACTGTTCAATGTTCCGTATACATCTCTGCCTTCAACCAAGTCCCCACAAAGTCTCCCCCAGACACTGTAGGACGAAGAAACCCGGAAATTTGTCGAGAATACGGTGAGGTATTTTCGATACTTTATTCTTTCTAGGGACACTGGCAAACGGGGACTTTAATCGGTATAGCAGGAAGGGGTGTCTTCAATGCCAGCAACCACATTTTTGTGCAATACAGGTCACCAACCCCCATTTGTGACAAAAATTACAAGAAGTACAAGTCAAAGTCGAAGGTAGTGACTTATGTGAGTATGCTAAGAGGCTGAATGACTTGCATCTTCTCAACCAGCTGGTGTCGTCCCTATGGCTGCATTCTCCGCCTGGCCTGACCCTTCTTCGCTTTACGTGCTTCATCTAGGTAATGCTGCGCAAGATGTGAGCTGTCTGGAAAGAATAACAATAATTACTTTTTTTTTTTTTTTTTTTTTTTTTGCGGAACGATAGCAGGGTCGGATAGTACAGCTGTGAAGTACTCCCCGTCATCTAATTGGACAATAAATATCCTTTCGAATCATCGAGCCGACCTAGTAGTCGTCCCGGCCCCACCCGTTAGTTGGTGACTTGGGACAGTTAAAACCCAGTCTGACAGAAAATTCAGCCGCCCGAGGAGATGTGCTAATTAACACACTAGCGTCCGACTTATTTCGCGACGCCGCGTGTGGGGATTCAGCTCGACATCATCGGCTCAGGTCCAGCGTACTGGACCATCATTGCCTCCGCTCAGCCAACACCCACTAAAACCCCGGTCTCCCTCATCCAATCCTCAGGGAGTCTGTCTTCGTCTCGCAGGACTTTTGCCCAGGTCTTGCGGACAATGGTCTTTTTGAGGCTCCTATGACCATACTTGGCCGAGTTTGTGAGTGCGCAATCTAGGGCGACCCGGTTGTTCACAATTTTTAGCCAACGGTTTTTAATTTCCCTCTCAGACGGCTCCCCTTTATTCCCAATGACCCTTGCATTGCGGAGACACCAAATGAGAAATGCCGATTCAGAGACAATAATTCGGTAGAGTCTGGTTTCCCCTGTATTCTCTTTTGAAATTGCACCGCAGGCCATGATCTCTCCTACGGTGGGTTTCATGTCACTTCCTATTTTTAATTTCCACAGTTCACTTGCCAGGTCCCATACCTGCTTTTGTCCATTTGCGTCGCACTTAGTCAATATATGGTCCATTGATTCTGTGATTCCACACTTGTGGCATTTTTCCTTGTGGTCGTGGCCCGGCATATCTTTCCAATGGTACCCAACTTTGTAGCCATCATGGATAAGCATCCATAGGAAGTATCGGATATTTCTGGCGAAGTCTTTGTGTCGCACGGATGCCCAGATCTTACTTTGCGGTGGCAGGTTCCCATCTGGGTCTGCTGCAGCGTTCTTGGCAAGCGCGAGGTTCCTTAACGTTGCGGCGCTTCATCGCCGCTTGGTATGCCGGCCGTTTCATTCTTCTCTGTCGTATTATTTTGTATGCTAATGATTGGGTCATTATGCTGAGCTTCGCTCCGTGTACGACAAGATTGTTGGATATTCTCATATCAATATCATCTTCTCTCCCTTTTCGGGCGCCCCTGTCAGCCAGCCTGTCAGCTCCTTCATTCCCGGCATTTCCAGAGTGGCCCTTCACCCACTTGAAGCTGGTTCTTGCCTTACGTTGCCTGATCCGGTGAAACAGTGGCTATGGGTACACTGATGTTCGCGAAGATGATCTATAAGCTGCTAGAGTGCAACCTACCAACCAAAAACACTACAACCAACACACACACACACACAATTGAGTTCGGGTCGTCCTGCAGTGTACAGGTAAGATTGAACTTTCTCGTATTCGTGTCTCGAAAACGCCAACTCGATAGAAGTCTTATTAGGACTAGTATGAGCACAAAGTAGTCAAAGATTGACCAGGGATTATCTACTTCGACAGAAGCGATATGGATTTTATATATTTTATACTTCTAGACGCCACAAAGGCAATCTCGAAGACCTATAAGTCTCTCTAGACTTAGTTAGGGTTTCCTGCCGTACTCTGACGGAGACCACACGAGGTCTAGACTGAAGATCGCGACTGAACTCACTGGAACAGTGCCAACGACCGGGGTACTGCGACTGAACTCACTGGAACAGTGCCAACAGCAGACCTGAGGTAACAACCAAACAGGTGCCTTTCAATCTAGAAGTGTCGCGACTCTCCACGAACACAGCTTAAGTCCTTTAAAGCTTTTTAATGCCAACAAGACCACTTTATATTTGAACGATAACACCAAAGATAGTTATATAACGTATCTCCGCGCTAGGCTCAGACCAGCACCAACACCGTTACTTTGGTGGGAGATGCAGTACTGAATCGCGGGATCTGCTAGGCTTTATATACGATACAGGAATTGTAGATAGTAATGAGAAATGAGTCAAGATATAAGAGAGATTTGATGTACACGGAATTGCGGAGGTATGCCGCTGGTATTCGTAGCTCGAGGCGGAGACTAGTCATCTAGATTTGACTAGCTCGAACCCTTACTAGGTATATTGGTTTGTTCCCGAGGCCTGCCGGCCCTAGCACGTATGCTAGCCGCGCACGCGCCTCAACTACTGGCCGCGCGACCTCGTAGGTCGCAGCATATTGTCTAGCTCTCTATTGGTCAACGCGACACTGCCGTCCGGCAAATGTCTACACGTCTCGCTCATTCCTTCGGTCTAAGCGTCTGTCATCGATTCTGATGACTCTCTCGTTATGTGTGATTGCCGTCGCGACACGTCTTTCCATGATCGACACTCATCGCGATCACGTTCTGACGATCTCCGATGTCTCGGCTTTCTCGGTCTTAGGATTCTCGCTCGAACTACTGTTCATGAGCCAAGTTATAGTTGTCGCGACTAGACTTATCCAAGTCTAGACGATATATATATGACTTTCCATGCCCAATCTGTGGACTTCATGCAAGTGTCTCAAGTCTAGGTGTTTAATCCTCCTTGGTATAGTGTCTAGCTTTTAGTACAACCAACCCTTTGCAAAGTCAATTCAATACTATGAGGGCCACTGTGTCCCAAACACCGTACACTAACCCCCAATGGTATAAGGATCAAACCGTATTGTATCTAGAAGACTATAGTCCTCTCGCGTCATGAACACCTAGCCAGCAGCTCGGAGCTCACTCTGACTCTAATGTATATATCACCGGATAGAGGTTCTAGTTGGCGACTAGAAATGCAAAAATGCAAGATTACACCGGCGCGCATTTATGAGCCGTATCACCGGGCTGCCGCGGTGCGGAGAAGTTCGCCGTTCGAGGCTGTGTAGCCTTCATCCTCAATTTTTGCCAGATTCTTGGTGAGTCCTTCCAGAGTGTATTTCGAGTCTGTATATATCGTTAGGGGAATGTCCAATGGTGCGTATTCCACGGCTTCCTTTGCTGCTAGGACTTCCGCCACTTGGTTTGATGGTCCGAGGTGTTTAGGCACCTTTATCGCCATGTTCCTCACGTCATCGGTTCCATAGAAGATACCGGCTCCGGCGCATGCTTTTTCTGACCCGTTTTCTAGCGCCGATCCGTCTGTGTACACAACATTTGGTACCTCGTCGGGTTCGGGCTCCATTTGCGTGTTGGGCGGGTTCATCGTTCCAGTGGCCCCGTTTTCAACGAAGATTCTTATGGTGTCATTTAGTGTTGGCTGGGTAATCCTTGTGTCAAAGGTAACCGTCCCGTCTTCCGTGTTAGCGGCCGCCTCTGCCTTATTTGCCTCAAAGTTGTCGTCTTCATAGTCCTCGGGTTGCGG
This sequence comes from Mycena maculata, assembly GCA_029448575.1. NCBI lineage: Eukaryota > Fungi > Basidiomycota > Agaricomycetes > Agaricales > Mycenaceae > Mycena > Mycena maculata. Next base: position 311,735 of record JARJLG010000105.1, read on the forward strand.
TCTCAGGGGGTTCCATTTCTTAGGGAGGGATTCAAGCATGTCGCGTGCTTTCTTGAAACAGATGTGTGGGTGGTGACATCCTACCGTTTGTCGTGCATTGTTGCATGCCGTACAGTGGCAGTCGACCCGTGTGGTGTGTCTTGAGGTGCCTGTTTTCCGGGCCAGGGCTTCCGCATCACCCACGGTGATGACTTCGTGTTTTTCTCTTAGGCATTTCACGGCACGGCCTGAGTTGAAGAGTCAGTTGTCCGCTCTTGACTTCGTGTGATACCAAATCGGTGCGTCCCTTTGCGCCTCTCTAGAGACCGTGAGTGCGTCCATCTGTACATTGTATTTATCAGCAACATTTACCATTCGTTTTAGGTTGGGCCCGATTGGGGCTGTTTTCGATGTGCGCCATTTCTGGAGGTACATGTTCACTCTCATTGCCTTGTCTATGGCTTCGTCTCCCGCTCGCCCGTGTTTTGCTAGTATTTCATCAGCTACAAATGCCCAGAGAGGTTGATCGTCGCCAAAGCTCAGGTAGGATTTGAGCCAGGTTACGGTAATTGCTTCGTTTCTTGCTACTATATCCAGCAGGTTTCTTCCGCCAAGTTCTATGGGTGCGTACATTGTTTCCTTGTTGATTGTTACATTTGTTTTATCGTTCCACAGGAAGTTCCGTATCCTCTTTTCTAGCCTAGATTCCACCTCTGCCGGCATTCCTTGGACTTTCGTTAGGTATTGTGTCATACCCCCTATCACCATTAGGATGATTAGGCGCCTTCCTTCCATCGTGGGGTGTCCCATTTCCCATCGGTCAAGAGTGGCATCAATTTTCTCGAGGGTTCGGGCCCAGGTGTCCACTTGGTCAACATTGTTCCCAACCCACACTCCTAGCGTACGTATGGGCTCGGTCTCGGCTGCTATTTTAATGTGTTCAGGTATGGGGGTCCCATTAAGGCCGTTTATAAACCGGTTTGCGCGGACTCTGTCTCGGTACTCAATTTTCCCAATGGGAATCATCTCAGTTTTCCCGATGTTAAATTTGGCGCCAGAAGCTATGCACCATTCCTCCAGAATGTCAAAAAGGGCTCCATAGTCGTCTACGGCGTCCAGGTATACAACGGTGTCATCTGCAAATAGGGTGGCTATCAATTTATCTTTATCATCTGAGATTTTGATTCCTCTTAGGTCAGATTGTCGCAGGGACTCTGCCAAGGGTTCGATGGCCAAGTTGAAGAGCAGGCATGATAGGGGATCTCCCTGACGGACTCCTCGTCTCACCCTAAAGGGGAAGCTGTGTTCTCCGTTGATCATTACGATGGTGAATGTGTCGCTATATAGTGCCTTGACTGTGTTAATAAATTCTTCAGGAATTCCGTAGCTTGCCAACGCTCTCCACAGATAGTCGTGCTCAATTTTGTCATAGGCCTTTTCTTGGTCTAGCGCGACAATGACCCCGTTTCGATCTTCCTCGGCCTCCAGGGATGCCCTTTCGATTATTCTTTTTGTCAGATATATTTGGTCATATATGTGTCGCCCTGGGATGAAACCGGCTTGGTCAGGATGTATTAGGGATGCTGCCGTGTCAGCTAGTTTGATGGTCAATGCCTTTGTGAAAATCTTATAGTCTGTGTTGAGGAGTGATATTGGTCTGTAATTTGCAATTTCAGCACGGTCATTTTTCTTATACAGCGGGCACATCCAGCTTTCAGCAAAGTTTGTGTTTGCCTCAACCCCATTCATTTGGATATCATTGTAGACGAGTCTCAAGGTTTCGAGGACGTCGAAACCGGGTTTGTTGGTTGTTTGCGCCGAGTTGTAGCGATCATTCAGAACTTTCCATAATTCATATGTTGCTCCGTCTAGGCCTGGGGCCTTGTGGTTCTTTGAGACTTTCAGGGAGTATTGTACATCTTCCCGTGTCAGCAGGGCTTTTAATTTTTCTTTCTGTTCTGCAGTTACTTTACGTGCTGTCCTAGCTAGTACTTTCATAATTGTTTCTTCCCTGACGGCCGGTGGGGTGTCATGTCGGTCGAATTGTATTCGGTTGTGATGGTTTCGAGCTATTTTCGCCATCTTCCTCGAGTCTGTCTCGTACTGTTGTGGTGGTTCGGGTTCTTCTTCTTTGGGTTCTGGGGATTCTATCTTAAGCCGGTGTATCATTTCCCTCGGCTTGCTGGGTTTGTTTAGCATTGACCAATATCTGCCTATGACTTCTCCTTCGATGCGGTTCCTTATCTTGGCTGTCAATCTAGATTCCTTGTGTTTCCTCCGTTCTAGTCTTATGAGCTTCTCAGCCAGCATTGCACCCGACAATTTGCGTTCTTCAGCATCAACATCCGGGTCATTTAAGATGGTTTCCATCTGTAATTCCACTTCCGCGATCTCCTTTGCCAGTTTTGGGACTAGGACCTTTGCTCTCCCTCGTGCCATTTCCATTATATCTTTCTTGCACTCTGCCCATATAGTTTGAGGGTTGAAGTCCGGGGAACGGTTCGGATCATTCATTGCCAGTTTCATGTCTTGATGGGCTTTCATTCCTCTCTCGTTGGCAAATTTCGTGAAGGCCTTGTCTTTTATGACATGGGCTGGTATGGCCCAGCGTCCATGTCCCATTGCGGGGGCGTTCTCGCATGCTAGTCTCACAGTGATCATCCGGTGATCTGTAACGATTCCTACGGTCTTTATTTCCCATTCATAGGTGTGTTCAAAAAGACTCCTTTTGACGTAAAACCTGTCTAGTCGTGATTGCGAGCCGGTCTGTGTCTGGAGGTATGTGTACGCTCGGGTTGTAGGGTATGTTTCCCGCCACCCGTCAATTAACCCCAGTTGGATTTTTAGGTCATCAAGTGCGGAAACTGCTCCTTTGGAGTCTGTATGTGCGGGCAGTCGGTCTATTGCAGCCTCGACTATATTTGTATCACCTCCCATGAAGTCAGGGTGGCGTACATTTGGGTGAGTTGTGTAGTATGTCCCAATGGTCTTCCAAAAGGCGGCGTTCTCTGCTGGTGCGTTTGGTGCGTATACTCCTAGGACTGATAACGGTGAGGCATCATGTCTCCGCATTTCTAGGATCATTGCTCTCCCAGGTACAATTTCTCGGGTTTTTATGCCTTCCATCTTTACCTTGTCTTTGCTAATGGCAAAGGCAATTCCTTTGGCGTCTGGCGTTTCGGGGTCCCTGGAGAATTCCAGTCTGATCTTTCGGCCGAATAGGTGTACAATGTCTGCGGCTCGTTCGTCGTTCAGGTGAGATTCTCCCATGATTAGCACTCCGAGTCCTTGCTCTCGCATGATTTGCCATATTTCATACCATTTGTTGTCTTTGTGGGTTACGTCCACATTTCCGTTTCCTTTAATATTCAGTGCCGCAATCTTGACTGACGCTTTCGTTTTCTTTTTTCCATTCCCAGTTATTGGGGTTGCAGGCCCAGGGTATACTCGCGGTAATGGGGCCGGCATGGCCCCCTCTATGGGCAGTGGGGGGACAGGGGGATCCGGGCGGGTTGCGTCCCATTCCCGTTGTAAATCCTCCGCTGTTAGTATTCTTACCCCGTCTACGTTCACCGGGGGTGCGTGTGTTGGGGGATCTGGGCGTGTCTCGTCCCACTCCCTTTGCAGTTCTTCTCTCGTTCGGACCCGCGGTCCATTTATGCCCGTCTCGGTTCTTGCCCGTGTGGGGCTTTCCTGCCCTGGAATCGGGGCCAGGAAGGCAGCATGTCTTGCTGCTTGAGGCACTCTGCCTTGGCTGCTTTGGGTCTGGCTGCCTGCGCGATCTGCGCGCCTCCCTTGGTCGGGAGGGGTCTCATCTTCGTGAGATCGGCCATGGTCGGCCGTGGGTATGGTCACCCTTTGCGCGTCTCTCTGCGCTCCGATGCGTCCTGCATCACCGGGCACAGCCGGTTGTGTGGGAGGTCTTCCATCATCGACTGGTCGGGGTTGTACACTCCCTCTCGGGGGGGGAGCGTGGTCAACCCGATTCGTCTCCGGGCGACCTACCACACCATCCCCTCCGATTGAACGGCCTTCATGAGGGACACGAGAGCCGGTGGCGGAGCTCTCGCCCCTTCCAGCCGCCGATCTGCCTGTCCCTGTACCATGAATGTGAGCACCGTTAAAATTTTGTTCATTTAAGTTTATAAAATTTGCCGCGGGTGTTGAGGAACCGCCTTAAACCTCGCTAAGGTTGAGACGGGAGATCCTACCTGTTTAGGGGTTAGTGCCGCTCGTTTTCCATGCCTCTTGGGAGCATGGTGGGCGAGACGACACCTGCCAGGACTGCTGGCCGGCGGACCCCGGTCTAGATAAACCCCACCATTGCGGCGCGGCGGGAACGAGGCCGTCGTGAGACGGCTCTATTCCCGCTACGCATAGACCCTCCCCCGTTTCCTGTCCCTAGCGCAAGCACTAGGTCAGTAAATGTGGCGGGATAGGGCTGCGTGCTGGTCAGCACGGCTTCTTCTGGTCCCAGAACCAGGAATGTCCTTCCGGACTTTTTATCTCATCAGGCGGCGGTGCTCTCGTAGTCCACGAACGAATGCATTCGGGGAGAGGGTGCTACGGGTATAGATACATTTTCTGTATAAGTAGCGAGTTTCGTATGAGGGGGGAGGTTCAAGTAAATCATAAAAGAAAGGGGACGGCGGTACAGCTAGTGACGGCCGCGGTACCCGCGACCGGCGTTCCCACCTCGCCCATTGTGGTTGTTGCCTCCGCGGCTGGTGCCTCGGCCGCGGTGGGCATCGCTGTTGTTGCCGCGGGGGGCATTGGCGTTGTTGCCGCGTCCGCGGCCTCTGCCTCCACCGTTGCCGGCCTGTCCGTCTCTGTTTCCACGACGGGCGAATTTACCGCTGGTAAGCCTCGAGATTTGGTCCGGGGGGCCCCAGAAGCCAGTGCGTGCGACGACAAAGGGGCATCCGTGCACCATGTGGCATTCCCGTTTGCATTTGACACATCTGGGCCCGGAGATGTCGCTCGGGTAGAGGGCGGGGTAGAACTTGATGTACCCAGATTGGAACGTGGTCGCTGCGATTAGGTTGGCAATGGGCTCCCAGGCGGAGGGGATGGGCGTGGCTGGGCGAGCGTACGCCACAAGCATGCTCTCAACTTCGTCGATCCGAATGTCGACGGTCCGGGCGAGGTCAAGGAGACGGTTTCAAGGGGCGTTGGTCGGTCCAGGATGACACCTGGTCGACTAGGACACGGGCCTGGGGGCCGGTGATCATGAACTCCATTACCTTGCCACGTAGTACCTGGGCCTTGTGGGCCGTTGGCCCGCCATTGACGGTCCATCCTCCTAAGACCCACGGACCGCGGTTTACCGTGGGGTCCTCTATGGAATATGCGTAGTCGGTGTTGGACGCCACTAATGCAAGGGCCTTGATCGGCTCGCGTTTGGCGGGGTTATGGACGTGCACACCGACAGTGAAGGGAGGGGCGTACGTGCTGGGGCCGTTGCCGTACTCGTAGTCCTCTCGACCGAGGTCGAATGGGGTGATGTCATTGGGCCCGGCAATGTCGCTGAGGGAGGTGCGGACGTGCTCGAGGATGTCCTCCATGAACCTCCCGAACATCTCCTTGCCTCCGTTGAAGAAGGGGAGGAGGAGGTATTCCTGCGGGTTGGCCAGGATTAGCTGGCGGACGTCAGGGTCCGCATTCTCGAGCATTTTGTCCAGGGCCAGTACGCTGCAGAGGAATTCCCTGGATTAGGCTGCCGCAGCGGCAGCGGCAGCAAGGAGGTCGTTGGGCCCAGCGGGGTCGGCGGCGGCGACGATGATGGGGATGAACCCGTGAGGGTTGAGGTCGCGGTGGGTCGGTGGCTGGCTTAGCATCTCGTTACGCGACGGGAGCCCCGGCAAGATGGGGGCGTCCCCGTCGCCGAGCGGCGCGAATTGCGGTGCGGGCGGGACCGGCAGAGCGATAACGCCGATGTGGACTGGTGGGTTGGCAGCAGGTGCACCGTGGTGGACGATGTCCTCCATCGCCGCGTCTCGTTGTGCCTGCCTTGCCTGGTTCACATTGTCGAACGCGAAGGGGTGCGGGTCTGGCAGCCCGCCTGCCGCCTGTACTGCAGCGGCGGCTTGGGCGGCCTCAATGACCTCGGGGCCGTAGTGCGGTGCGAGGCCATCAGGCGCGGGGGCGGGTGCGTCCTGCTCCATTGCATCAGGCGCGGGGGCGGGTGCGTCCTGCTCCATTGCGTCGTTGGCAGGGGTTGGGTATAGCGTGCTGTCTGGCAGGGGTGTCGCCCATGGGGACGTCCTCTCCTCGGACAACCTCTGTGGCAGGGAGCGCGTCTGGGATTGGGGACGGGGCTGCGGCGTGTGTCTGAGCGGGTATCTCCCCGTCCGCGGCGGGGCCAGCCTGTCCTGCGGGGGCATTTTCCGCGGGGGGGGATTTCCTTCTAAGGTGGCGTCAGCGCCGCCGCTACCGCTCGCGGCGTTCGTGTGGGCGCGGGGGACGTCCATGGTGGGGGCAGCAGGCCCGGGGTCCTCTACCTCGAGCGTGGGCACTGCGGGGTGGATAGCCGGGGTGTGCTCATCCAAGGCGCGACCTTTTCCCTTTCCGGGGGTCTTGTCGGCGCTGTCGTGGTCCCCGTTGTGCGCTGGGGTCGGGGGTTCGGTCGGCGTCGTCGTACCGGCGTGGGCTCCTTCCCGGATCTCTCTGGGTTTGCGCTCGTCCAGGGACTCCACATCCGTGGAGTCCCGTCCGGTTTCGAGGCCGCGAGTGGGTGAGACGGTGTTATCCGCGTTCCGGATTTCTCGGTGGTCGCGGTGTCTGCTGGCCGGAGGTTCCTGAACCTCCAGGAATAGATTCATGAGCCTGTCGGAGGCTGGGGCGTGGAACGGGTCATCGCCCTCCTCCTGGGTGGAACGGTTGCCTGTGAGTTTACGGCGGTCCCAGTTGGGCGATGCATAGCTCCGTTCCGGGTTGAGCCGACTGGGAGCGTCCTTGGCAGCCTCGGTACGGCTGGTTTTCTTCTCCGGGGAGTTCTCGGGCTGTTGGCTTGTCATAGCAGTGTCGATTTGGGCGTTGGTGGGATGATTGGGGTTTTTCTTTTGTTACTCGTCTTTGTGCCGTCACCTTTCGGCAATCATAGCTGTATAGCTGCTTACCAAGCCGTGTGCCAAGGTGGGCAGAGGGCGCATTTACGTTGGTCGAGCTCTGCTCGTCGTTGTCGACGTTGTCGTCGTTGTGGTGGTGCGTGTCAAGGACGTCTAATTTTGTGTTTCCATTACATTATACTTCGTGTATTTTTACGGTGACCCCCGTATCGCCGCCGTCCCATCCGGGTGTTGGCGTTGAGACGACATTCGTCGTCGGTGCTTTCTGCACTTCCCCGTGTCTTGGGGCCCGCGGTGACTCGCGGTTGGGGGAGCATAAACCCGCTCCCCCGCTGACTACTGCAGCGGGGGGGCTTTGAGAGGTGTTCGCACCAACGAGATGATGGTGGTTACGGATCAAGAAGCCCCCTAACAATAATTACTTGCCTGTTTGCGGTCTGTTGGTAGATTATCGTACACATACTTCACTTGGTCACGAGTATCCCTCTTGTGAATCTTCATATGCTCACGCCCAAAAATATTCCTGGGGAAGAATTAGTACGTGCAATTGAATATATGGCATAATCATATACCACGCCGTATCAGATGTTCCGGGTTTATGGGCTGCTTTTGGCTTTGTTTTCCCCACTACTGGTGCCGTTGCTCCGAATGTCGATGAGATTGGAGGTGCGGTGGATGTTGACGGGATCGAAGGTGCGGATGGGACCGAGGGTTCTGTTGAGGTGGAGGTCAGATGGGACGTTGACATTATTGGAAGTGCAGTGGATGTTGATGGGATTGGATCGGCAGAGCTGTCGGTCGGACTTGGAGGAGAAGCGGTGGTGGATTGTACGCTGTCAGAATCTGATTCAAGGTCGATGTGAGCAATACTTCAGGAGAAACAACTGTGCAAGCCTACCCTGAGCATGTAGACACCATCCCATCGTTGGTTTTCCAAATAAACCCTGCCTGTAACCGAATTAATAACGTTGTATTTTTCTGAAAAAATCAAATACAGCGGATTGACGATGGTGGTGGTGGGAAGTTTTGAAGTTGGGCCCGGGGCCGAAGACGTTTCAGGAGTAGGAATCACAGGAACAGGAGCCTCGGTGGTGGATACGATCTCGGAATTGGAATGAGGGCTCGTGGGAGCGAGCGAAGTGTTGGAGTCAATAACGGGGGATACAATAGTTGCAATCTCGGAATTAGAATGAACAGTCGTGGAAGCGGGCAAATTGTTGAGGTCAATAATGGATGATTCAAAGACGTCGGGTTCAGACAAGGAATTGATTGGAGATGGGAACAAACACAAGCTCGACACTATTGGCCCAGGTTCGGCGGCGATGGATGACACAGGCAAAGGGGATAAACGTGAAGTCGATGCTATCGGAAGAGATTCCAGCAGGGTGGATGACACAGATGATTGGTAACTTGATCGTCGGTTTTTCTTCCGGACAGTTTTGCCCCTGGTCGATTTGGACAGAGGTTCGGTAGAATCAGGATCGGAGGCAGTGGTTCTGCGACGCTTCGCTCCCTCCGTGTCGTCATCGTTGTCCTTCAACTTCCTCTTCAGTTTTCGTTCTACCTCGTATTTCTTCTTCTCAATCACGTCTTTTCGTTTGCGACTCCATTGCGAGTACACCTCGGTCGCCAGTAAATCCACCTTCCACCTTGTTACGCATAATGCAAGCTTCCGGGCATTTTTTCAAGAGTTCGGTGCGAAAGTAATCCGTTGCAGTTGATGCGGCCTGCGACCACGTTAATGGTGCCCAGCCATTCAGCAGCAGGTACTGGAAGGCTTCGCGTGCATATTTTCGAACTTGATCCTTTTCATCTTTAGAAAACGGGGTGCCATCAGAATGCTCCAAGAAGTCGACTTTCGAGGATGTTGTATCAGATGTTGTCGCGATATCTGACTGTTTGTAATCAGAACACTCCCAGTATTGGACGTTGGGGTAATTATCTTTCGATATCTCCTTGGTCAGTGGAGTGCCAAAGGAATGTGTTAATACAGTGTTCATAACCACGGGATCGGATTCGGACTGAGGCACAATAATTCCCATTGGATTTGGGATATAACGAAAGACTTGCGGGATGGAGATTGCAAGCGTATAATAAGCATCTCTTCAAACATCTTCAGCCAGTCAATTGATTATCAAGAAAACCGGATACACACTGCAGTGTCACGTATCTGACTTCGAGTTCGGAATGAGATTGTAGTAGTTTAGTGTAAGTCACGTTCCCGTGCTGAGTGTTTCATGATCAGCAATTTGGATGAAGTTTCGCAGTGGCGGCTGGTAAGTATGGTGTGTTATAGATCCTGCAGATGGGTTGTAAAAAAAACGCACTGGGTTCATGGCATTCCACGAGGGACGATTCAAGGACAGCTGGTGCTGACCAAGTACTGGAGAGGGATATTCAGATCCAGAAGGGCCGGGAACGTTTCTAAGCTGAAGGAAATTCGTTGAGGAGGGGCTGGGAGAGTCGGACCACCCAGCAGAAGAACTGGACACATCCATGGTGGATGGCGGAGGTAAGTTGGAGGTAAGCATCACAGATCATTTCACACGTGCTGTGACTCCACACGCGTTGAGCGGCAAAGCATGTCGTAGAAAAGAAAAGGAAAATTGGGCTTGTGGAAGTTCTACTGTTTGTCTGTATAAATTCCCAAAGTACAAGAAATAAATTCTACCCTGTAATGCTACAAACACAATTTCATGGGTGTAGCAACATCCTCCGAGTCGCGCTAATTAGCATCGACCGAATCATCAGGATCATCGGCCTGCTCGTAACCCACTAATTGCATTATATCCAGCCCAGGCTTTTCAACGAGGAAATAGTTGTTGGGACGATATCTCTCTGCTGCCCCTGCTGCCAAGTCGTGGGGAACCATCGCAACGACAGACAGAATAGATTGGGCAGGGATTACCCTGAGATGCTTTCCCTCGCCATGGCCACAGGACCAGACTGTGCTGTGTGACTCACGGATGAAGTCTTCATCTGGCTGCGAATATAAATCCACCAGTGCAAAGGCTTGAGGCAACCCTGCAACTTCTGCTCTGAAAAAGAAGTGAACCTCCGAAATGGCGATCTCCTTGCTTCCATCGAATCGGATCTATCACAAATTAAGAAGAGATGAGAGGACGAAAGTGAGAGAGAGCTTACCTTCACATTGCGAGCCATTCTAACCTTGTCCAATGGTCGCCGTATCTCCTTCCATCGCGAACGTGCGATTTGACCATTTGGAAGGCGCAGACGAGCCCATCGTGCAAGCGACAGCTTTCCCCCATTGGGACCATCATCCTTGCTGCCCAAAAAGTTCTTTATCACTTCTGCTTCCTCACCGTACAGCTGGTGCCGAAATTCGTCTCGTGGCCGCAAAAGAACAAAGTTGTTCCCAAGTTCAATTGAACCTCGTGGCAGTGACTCCTTCTCTTTGGGATCGAGACCTGGAATCATGGCCTTGAGTGCATTGACCTGAGATCTGCGCAGACCACGTTCTGACAGATTGGTGTATGGCTGTGAATCTGATTTTATTTCTTGGCCCAAATTGCCGATCGTTCGCTCCATCGTCCATTGGGAATATAATGATGCGGGTCCAAGACGAATTACTTCTGGCCCAAGATGTGACATAACATGAACACTTTGACGAACAAAGTGTATCCGCTCTGGCATTCCCTGAAAGTAGAGGGTTTCAAATTCCACAATATATTCAATGGCCAGTTTATGGCGCTCAATGATCTGTTCAGTGGGGATCTTATGTTGATGGAAGCATTGAATGATGTTGACGCCTTTACAGAAATGCCGCCAGTATGGGTCTGGAAGAATTCCGTGGAGCAAGGCAGGGGCTAGACCGACAAGCCACATCAAGAACTCCCAGGCCTTGTAGCCACTGGAGATCTTTTCTGCAGGATTACGGGGTGGGTGATCGAATGAGCCAGGAAGATAAGGTGTAGCGTCTGCGACAGATTTGCCATGGGCTTTCCATATATCCCCACGGAGAACCGCCCATGTCCAGGTATCTTTAGAATCCGGTTTCTCGCAATCAATGCTCCCTCGAAGGAGTGAGACAATGAGATCTGTCCAGTTGAGACTGGCCCAATGCATGATATCCCCCGGAAAACACCCCGGTATTCCGAGCATGTACTCTCGAACCAACCTACTGAACAAACTCGGCTTCACAATACCGGTTAACTTCCAGCGCTCTTTATAATTGGTTTCGTTTCTCGATCCGAGGAGATAGGCTAGGTTTCGGAGGTACTCCGCTTCAGAGGGCTGTGCAAGACACTGTGGATCGATGTCTGGATGGCTGCACCCGGATAATGTGTAGTTGGTCGGACACTGCATTACGGGGTAATAATGGGGTTTGCCGTCCTTGCGCCGACCCTTCAATGGACAATACAACCGACAGCCGAGGTGACCGACAAGGCCGTTGAGGCAGGTCATGCTTGGACCATCAGCTGTTTCGAGTAGGAGGAATGGACGGGAGGTAACGACTTTGTTGTCATATGCATCCCAGATGTGAAGACCTTCTTTCTGAAGAGCGGATAAGTGGTGGACAGACGGGTATTTGAATGAATCAGTGTGCTTTGGTTTATTCGGGCCCGGGAAAAAAGAATCTGGGAGGACAGCCCGAATTTTGAACCGTTTCAGGAGGTCGATTTCGCCGATGATGTATATGGAAATCCAACAATCTGATTTTTTGTTTCGGTATAGCTGTGCTCCATCAATGGATCCAATGATAACGATATCAGTATCCTTGATATGACCATCCATAACAGCCTGAAGATAATCCATCCCGTGGATAAAATCTTCGTAAATTGGAATGTTTAGATTGCCCTCCGCATCTCTCGAGGCAAGAATCTCTTTGGTCTTTTCTCGGCAATAGTGCACAGCCTTTGCGCTTTCCGGGGTGCGGTAAAGTGCTTGGAGTTGGGGACCCAGCGGAATTGTGTAAAACTCCCGTGCTACGCCCTTCTCATCGAAATGCGGTGTTCCACAGAAGGGACAAGTGTCGCGGTCAGCAAATGCACCCGTATACGCAGCGCAAGAGTTGGGACACATATGTGAGAGCATGGGTACGACACCGCTCAGCTCAGCGACCTTTTTCTTGATACAATGCAATGAAAAGACCTCGCTCTCTGGATGCCGATCGGTGTAAGCAGCGATGACTTGGTTGTAAACATCTTCAGATGCGAGAGTCGTGGCAATGAATATTTTCAAGCAGTATAGGAGAGCGGGATCAGAGGCATCAATGGGAGCTCTCAACGGATCCCGTAGACGAGCCACAGTTTCAGTGTCCAAATCACTGTTGTCGAGAGATGCATTTTTCGCGAGTGTGATGAATTGTTGAGCAGTTTTAAGCTCTTCAATGATGGGCATGTGGGGCTGGGAGTCGTCATCTGGGACATTGTCATCAGATTCATTGTCCATATTTTCGGGAGGGATTGAGGATGGTAGGATTATCTCAAGGTCGTCGTCGTTGTCAGCGAGACTCCCAGGATCAATGATTTCCGAGTCTGACCCGGTTGGAGACAATCTACCCCCATCGATGTCTACATCTGCTGGATCCACGTCCTCGGCCTGCAATCATTCGATGGGAAAAGGGCGAAAATACTACTTCAAAAGTCTTACCGTAGCGTGCAGTATATCCTCAAACCCGAGACTTGCATCCAATGCCTGAGCCTGATAGGCCTCATCTCCCAGAAATGTTCCATCTGTCCTGGTTTTCTTCTGAGGAGGTTCTTGGCTTTTGCCGGTGTCGTCTCCGCGCTCCTCCGCACTATCATCATTCTCGCCCGAATCTTCGCTCAGATTTTCGTCCGAATCGGCAAGGGCATTGGGAAGGATGGTTGTAGGCTGATACCGGTATTTTGCATGTCGGTCAAATGTGGCCCTGGAGACGGGGGTACCACCGCGACAGCGGACTTGACAATTACAAAGGTATTGTTTTCCTTGCTTGCGACGTCCCATGCTTGAAAGTATCTGTCTTTGTTCTAATCAGAGGTTGTCATCAAGATGAATATAGGCCACGGACAATGGCCACAGTGACGGATAGTCGGGTTCGGTGGCACTTCAGGCTACCTCAACCTGGGCCCCAATAGGCCTCATCCGTCCAAATTGAGTTGAGGCCTAAGAGGCCCTCCTGAGGTGGGTATGAACCACCTTGTGGGTATACCCACCTGTCATGGGCATGCCCACCATGGGTATACCCATGTGTCACATCACAGCTGGGTGGACATGCCCACTGTCTGGCCTGGCCTAGCTCGTTTTTGCGATTCTGGCACCTGCGTGGGACCCGTTTTGCAGCCCTTGCTGGCCCCAGGCCTCCTTCCCTGTACATGGAACCTATCTGCACCCTCCACGGCCACTATACGCTTGCTGGCAGTGCCTGGTGCACCTGGTAGCAGCTTCTTCCCAGCTTGTTTTTGTAATTCTGGCACCTGCGTGGGGCCCATTTCGCAGCCCTCGCTGGCCCCAGGCCTCCTCCCCTTTACATAGCACCTATCTTCACCCTCCATGGCCACTATACATCTGCTGGCAGTGCCTGGTGTGCACCTGGTAAAAGCTTCTTTCCAGTGTGTTTTTGCAATTCTGGTATCTGTGCAGGGCCGGTTTCACAGCCCTTGCTGGCTCCAGCCTTCCTCCCTTTACACAGCACATATCTGTACACTCACTCCCTTGCTGGCAGCCACCTGGTGTCATCATACACTCTTTTGCATTCAACATGTAACTGTATATATGTCCATATACTGGGCTGCATGTAGGAAAGACCAATAGTAGCTGCCATTGTGATCAGTCAGTGGACATGCCCACATAGCACATGGATATCTCCACATGGACATGCCTATCTGGTGGGTATGCCCACCATGGGTATGCCCATCTCGTGGGTATGCCCAGATTGGGAACACCCATCCAGTGAATATGCCCACCGTGGACATGCCCACCTGGTGGGTATGCCCACCATGGATATGCCCATGTCATGGGCATACCCACTACTCAATAGATGGGCATATCCATCTCACACATGGATATACCCACATTTGTTTGGTTCCTGCCTGGGCATGCCCACTTTACCAGTGGTTGTGCCCACATCTTTGTTTGGTTCCTGGGTGGACGTATCAAATTTCCTTTTTGGGATGATAGCAGCAGTGGTCAGGTTTTGGGGCATCACCCTTTTTTTTGTCCAGGTCATTTTCATTGTTTATGTAGAACATTTAATCACACAATTAATCCTCAATGGATGCAGTAGTACCTCTTTTCCTAGTCTTTTTCCTTTTTCTTTGTGTCATCCAGCTGTATGGACCCATGTAAGCCAATTAGGAACCCTGTGATAGCCAAGTAGTATAAATAAGAGAGCTAGGGGCTAAGGACATCTATTAGTACAGGATCCTGCCCCTCCTTTCTGGACTTCATCACTTTCTGGTTCATTGTGTGTTCAAGGTAAAATTTCCAACCCTCAAGCCTTGTGTATTTTAGCCAAGGCAAGTTTTGTCTTGCACAGTTCGAAAGTAGCAGCCCATTTAGTATCTGGCTTTGAGCGAATTTAATCAATAGCTTATAGGATTTGCATGTGAGCTGTGGTGTTTCATTAAGGTTATTCTCAATTCACCATGCTGCATCACATCCAAGCACCCCAATGCATTGTGGTTAGGACACAACCAAGTGCTCAGAAGATTGTTTCAACACCTGTGAACCCTGGCTTGATCCACTTCAGGTTCAAGCTTCCCAAGCCAGCTCATTCAGAGTTGAGTCGAAATTGCTGCTATACAGAGTAGTATAGCTGTCGCTTCGGCCAAGGAAAGCTGGATTCAATGATGGTTGCGGTATGAAAGGATAATAAACAGAAGGCTGACTCCAGGGTTCTGAAACCTCGCAATTTTAACCTTCAATGTCCGAATTTCATCCTGAAGTAACTCTATCCTATCAGGCCCATATCCCAATCCCCATTCATTTCCGAGTTCTGATCATCCAGGCCTTCCACTGATGGTTGAGACGAAGAATTCCCTTGAAGAAATTTGTTTGTCTCAGTTTCAACACATGGAGCATGGGAAGCAAACCTGGGGTTCATGATTTAAGCAGCCTCACATCCTCATCCAAGCGAATCTTGCCTTGCTTAGGGTCCTGGATAAGGGTCTGCTTTGGTTCCAAGACACCTAGCACCAATTCCACATCTTAGCCAATCTCTGCCATTGTTTCAGCTATTCCAGCCAAGTCTTCTAGTTGAATTGGGTCTTTCTTGTGAATAACAGTTGCTGGCTGCCCAGGGAACAATTTAACCAAGTTGGCCAGACCATTTTCTCCCTTCAGGACGAAGATTGAATGAACTGCTGAATGTATTGCCCTTGCAAAATTCGGTTCAAGTGTATCCAGATATTTTTGGACTGCCTCATAAATTTGTTATCAAGGCTGATTAACTTGTTTAACTCCACCTTGAATTCACTTCCAAACCTTGGTCACATCTACACCCTTGTAGTCCTCACAAATCTCGTGTAAGCCTTGCCAAGACCCTGAAAGTTCGATTTAAATCTCAGGAGAACACTTGTACATTTTGTCAGACAAAAGATCTGTTCAACTTGATCTAAACATGACAGCAACTCCAGATGATTGTCTGTCAAGAATTTTGGCACATTCTCATCCTAGGAATATGGGATTCGAAGGCTGGCAGCTTGTGGTACTGTTGGACTGGTAAGTGACCCAATGGTCATTGTTTGGTGGGCTCTGCCCATGATATGAAAGATGACTTTAGTTAGAGTTGAGAGGAAGGTAATGTTTTTGGTTTCTGTGGAGCAAAGCTCAACAGCAGAGAACTCAAGCGAAGCCCATCGCAACATTTCTGAGTTGGAGGATGAAGCAGTATATTCCAACATGCAACAGACTTCCAAGGAGTCTAGAATAGGGAGCAATATGAATTTTTGCAACTGCAAAAGCTTTTATTGAAGATTTCCTTCAAGTGTAATGTTTTCAAATGAATCAATGTGGTGGGCTCCAAATGAAACAGTTGACACACGAGCAAATGTGGAAATGAAGTGCTAAGCAATGCAAACAAGCGAATAGCAAACAGGTCTCAATTGATAAATGAACCAAAACTTGAGCATAACCCAGCAAACTTCAACACCACTGTATAGTGAAGCTCCAGTCATTGATTGTGCAAGTTTGGGGATTCCAACCAAGTATTAGGCTGCTGAAATTTGAACATACTACAGTTATTGACTTTAGAAATAAAAGCTTCTTGGCTGTGTGTTATATCCATGCAGTATTCCCAGCCTCTCTTCGACCTTCCGGTAGGTTCTGAGGCTCCGGTCATATACCGGAGCCTCTGAGCCATCCGGAATCATCGGGTTTTTACGCAATGAACAATTACTGAGTGTTTCCCGTTTATCCGTCTTCTTGTCTTCTCACTTATTGTCCTACGACTTATCATCAGACCTCCTGACTTGTCTTATTGTTAAGAACCACCCTCCTTCCTATTATGGAATACAATTAGCTACTTAGTATAAATATTTCTTTAATATGTCATTGTACGTCAGATTGATAATTAATGTTGCTTGGCTCATCTCCTTGCACTGAGTCATCTCTGTCCTCTCCGGTTCCCTCTGGTACTCTGACTTGCTTCCCTCTATGGGATAACTGCCAGCCAGGGTAGTCACTCACCCTTTACCCCCTGTGGTCTTGTGATCCCTCTTCGTATACGTTCCGGACGTTCCGGCCCTCCAACGCTCCGGCTTACCAGAGCCTCCGGTCCTCCGGTCCTCCGGTCTTTATCCTTTGGTCCTTGGTCATTCCGGCTCGGTATATAACACTGTGAGACCAATGGCAAATGCTAGCTCATTTGGTGACCTTCTCTAGCCGGATCGTGGTGTTCTCAAGCAGATTTGCATGCTTGTCAGGTGGGACTCAAGAATACAAGAATACAACAACCACATTCAATTATTGAGCTCACAGACAAGATATTACACATACCTTCTAACAGTCAGTCTTTTGACTGATAACCAGAAAGGAGGGGCAGGATCCTGTACTAATAGATGTCCTTAGCCCCTAGCTCTCTTATTTATACTACTTGGCTATCACAGGGTTCCTAAATGGCTTACATGGGTCCATACAGCTGGATGACACAAAGAAAAAGGAAAAAGACTAGGAAAAGAGGTACTACTGCATCCATTGAGGATTAATTGTGTGATTAAATGTTCTACATAAACAATGAAAATGACCTGGACAAAAAAAAGGGTGATGCCCCAAAACCTGACCACTGCTGCTATCATCCCAAAAAGGAAATTTGATACGTCCACCCAGGAACCAAACAAAGATGTGGGCACAACCACTGGTAAAGTGGGCATGCCCAGGCAGGAACCAAACAAATGTGGGTATATCCATGTGTGAGATGGATATGCCCATCTATTGAGTAGTGGGTATGCCCATGACATGGGCATATCCATGGTGGGCATACCCACCAGGTGGGCATGTCCACGGTGGGCATATTCACTGGATGGGTGTTCCCAATCTGGGCATACCCACGAGATGGGCATACCCATGGTGGGCATACCCACCAGATGGGCATGTCCATGTGGAGATATCCATGTGCTATGTGGGCATGTCCACTGACTGATCACAATGGCAGCTACTATTGGTCTTTCCTACATGCAGCCCAGTATATGGACATATATACAGTTACATGTTGAATGCAAAAGAGTGTATGATGACACCAGGTGGCTGCCAGCAAGGGAGTGAGTGTACAGATATGTGCTGTGTAAAGGGAGGAAGGCTGGAGCCAGCAAGGGCTGTGAAACCGGCCCTGCACAGATACCAGAATTGCAAAAACACGCTGGGAAGAAGCTTTTACCAGATGCACACCAGGCACTGCCAGCAGATGTATAGTGGCCATGGAGGGTGAAGATAGGTGCTATGTAAAGGGGAGGAGGCCTGGGGCCAGCGAGGGCTGCGAAATGGGCCCCACGCAGGTGCCAGAATTACAAAAACAAGCTGGGAAGAAGCTGCTACCAGGTGCACCAGGCACTGCCAGCAAGCGTATAGTGGCTGTGGAGGGTGCAGATAGGTTCCATGTACAGGGAAGGAGGCCTGGGGCCAGCAAGGGCTGCAAAACGGGTCCCACGCAGGTGCCAGAATCGCAAAAACGAGCTAGGCCAGGCCAGACAGTGGGCATGCCCACCCAGCTGTGATGTGACACATGGGTATACCCATGGTGGGCATGCCCATGACAGGTGGGTATACCCACAAGGTGGTTCATACCCACCTCAGGAGGGCCTCTTAGGCCTCAACTCAATTTGGACGGATGAAGCCTATTGGGGCCCAGGTTGAGGTAGCCTGAAGTGAAGGGTTCGGCTTGCTCGAAGAACCGAGGCTCGAGACAGAGGTCCAAGGGGTCTCGTCGCGACGTGCGTTGATAGGAGGCCCAACCTTCATAGAAGGAACGATGGGCGCCGACTCGAGTGGCTGCAAAGAAGGACCAGCAACAGCAGACTGCAAGGTCTTGAGCAGTCCAGCACACTTCGTAGCAGAGATGGCGAGCATATCAGAGTCCGAGAGGTCTACGGTGCTATAGGACACATGGATGGCGTCAGGAAGTGTTGGCGGAGCAGATCGCTCGAGCGGAGCGGCGAGGGCAGGGTCCACTGGCAGGATGTGCATGGCCTCGCTGTCGTCGTTCTCAAGGATCTCCCTGACAGGATGAGTGAGCAGGTAGTGCTCGCAAGTGTCCTCGAAAGTGATCTCGAACCGCTTGAACAGGTCGCGGATGGTGTCCTGGAAGCGCTGCTTGAAATGGGCAGGGCTGAGAACCTTCTCGGCCTGGAAGAGCTCGAAGGCGAAGTCCTTCATTGAGTCCAGGTAGTCTTGAAGGAACTGGCTGACGAACTCCTGGTGGACTTGGACAAGGCGGCTAGCGCGAGCGAGGTTCTTGAGATGGGTGTTGAACCCTGGGAAAAATTAGAAATAAAACAAGCCTAGAACTATGAGATACATACTGCGGCTTGTCATAGCCAAGATAGGCTTGAGACAGTCTAGCACGACCAAGGCGGGGAAAGGCTGGGCGCCATTGGTGCAAGCCTGACCGTTACGAACACAGTTATAGCAACGCTTGTTGATACCAGCGAACATGCAAATGCGACCGCGTGAAAGGCAATCGTAGCATGGGACAAGCGACTAAAAATTGTGGTTAGCCAGAGTAAGAGAACCAATAAAAAGAGATGGTTACTTACACGAGCGTCTTCTGCGGGAAGGGCCGCTGTTATATCCATGCAACATCCCCAGTCTTCTCGTCGACCTTCCGGTAGCTCCGGTAGGTTCCGAGGCTCCGGTAGTATACCGGAGCCTCCGAACCGTCCGGTACCATCGGGTTTTTACGCAATGAAGGCTTACTGAGCGTTTCCCGTTTATCCGTCTTCCTTCCTTTTCACTTATTGTCATACGACTTCTCATCAGCCCATCTGACTTGACTTATTGTTAAGAACCACTCTCCTTCCTTTTATGGAATACAATTAGATACTTAGTATAAATACGTCTTTAATATGTCCTGTACGTCAGATTGATAATTGACGTTGCTTGGCTCACTTCCCTTGCACTGAGTCGTCTCCGTTCTCTCCGGTTCCCTCCGGTACTCCGACTCGTCTTCCTCTATCGGGTACCTGCCGGTTAGGGTAGTCACTCACCCTTGACCCCCTGTGGTGTTGTGATCCTCCTCCGTATACGTTCCGGACCCTCCGGCACTCCGACGCTCCGACATACCGGAGCCTCCGGTCTCTCGGCCATTTACTCTTTGGGTCCACCCCGGCTCAGTATATAACAGTATTATCAATCTCACTATTCTGACTGGCAATGTCTCGTCTTCCTAATCCAAATCTACCCAACACGGAACAAATCGAACGTTCCAACACTGGTCGGACTGATCGGGAACCTCGCCGAGAATCCCGTATGTTCAGCCAGATCGTTCCGATGAGTACTCCGGTCCAAGTTCTCAGTCCGTCGATGTACCCGTCTATTCCGGTATCACCCACCCTTCGATACACTCCGCATTTCACTCGGAGTTCACCTGCACCACCTATGCCATCTCCAACAACAATTCCGGGGTTAGTTCTCAATCCCCGGACCCCCGAGAATCCGGTGAGATATCCGGCCTCACCCCATCCACGCCGCGCTGCAGCAATCTCTCGTAGCGTATCTCCCATCGCTGGGCCTCGTATCGTTGAGGTTCTGGAAGATCCCCAGGAGGCTTCCGAAGACTCCGTACATTCCGGAGGTCATGCAGCAAGCCTCCACTTGTCGGAGGAGCTTCCCGAGCGTGATCCTGCTCCTTCCATTCATGACGGGGGCAGTAATAACGGCGATGGAGGCGATGGTGGCAGTGATGGTGGTGGTGGTGGAGGTGGTGGTGCTGGTCCACCGCCCGGCCCTCCCGGAGGTCCACCCGGAGGTGGCCCCGGAGGTCCCGGCGGTCCCGGTGGTCCTGGTGTTCCAGGTGGTCCACCCGGAGGCCCCCCTGGCGGTCCACCTGGTGGTGGTCCCGGCGGTCCCGGTATACCTCGTGCTCCTCGTCGTGTTCCGACGCCTGAGGCCAACGAGGCCTTAATTATGGACACCATCCGGACCTTCCGGGATGCCATCAATGTTTTTCTCCGCTCGTCCCGCGGACCTTCCTCCTCGTTCCAACCGATCCAATCTCCGTAATCCGGATACCTTCGATGGATCGGACCCGGCTAAACTCTCGTCCTTCCTCACCCAGTGCTATTTGCACTTTGCGGAGCGCCCGCAAGACTTTCCGGACGACGATGATCGTATTCTCTACATCATTTCGTACCTCCGGGGCAGCGCTCAGCAATGGTTTTCCCCCAATCTTTACGACCCGACCATCATTCCGGTCTGGGACGGCAACTTTGCCGTCTTCATTCAGGAGCTTACATTAAATTTCGGGCCGCATGATCCGGTTGGGGATGCCGAGGACAAGATTCGGGCGTGCCGGATGAAATCCGGCGACCGGATCACCACTTACATCATCGAGTTCGACTTCCTTTCGGTTTTGACCCGGTGGAGCGATAACGCCCTCCGGTATCAGTTTTACGAGGGACTTCCCCGTCGGATCAAGGACGACATGGTTCATCATAACTATGCCAACACCCTCGACGGAGTGAAGTTGGTCGCTCGCATCATCGATGGCCGGTACTGGAAACGAGAGGCGGAGAAGCTCCGGGAGCGTGAACGCGACAAACCCTCCGGTTCCGGTGGCGGTAACGCTACCGGAGGTCAATCCGGCAACCCAAAACCCAGTAATCGGAATTCCGGCAAGGGTTCCAAATCTTCCAACGCTCCCGCACCCTCCTCTACCGCTGCGACTGCCGGAAACTCCGGTAACAACGCCGGACGCTCCGGTAACCAGGGTAAAGGCAAGGCCAAGTCGTCCGACGTCACTCCTGCCGCTCGCGCCTACGCCGACAAGCTCGACGCCAGCGGAAAGATCAAGCAGGACGAACGTGAGCGTCGCCGGAAGAATAACCTCTGCATGTACTGCGGAGGTAAGGGTCACACAGCCGACAACTGCAACAAGCGTCCTGGGCAGGCTAGCGCCAAAGCCGCCTAGGCCTCGACCTCCGGTACGACCACCCAGGCTCCGGCGGCTCCGGCTACGCCGGCCGCCGCGGCTGCTGAGTCAAAAAATTGATCAGCAACTCGGAATCCTCCGCACCTGGTCCGAGTTGCGTTGACTCACGGGTGCTCACCGAGGTTCGTCTCAACGCTTCCGCTCTCTTCCCTAATGCCCTTTACGTCTCTCTCGATATTTCTTCCCTCCGGTCGGACATCTCCGAGCCGGAGCTATGCTCTTCCATGTCTCCATCTATTCTCTCTCGAGTAGTCGCGGGATTCAACTCCCGTGTGCGTGCGCTTGTGGACTCCGGATCATCTCATTGTTTTGTATCATTGAAAGTCTGCGAATCTAATGCGTTTTCCACGTATACGGTGGACCCGGTACGGGTCCGGTATCTCGACGGCTCATCTTCCATCATTAACCGGATGCTCCGGTTGTTGCTCCGGTTTCCTTCTGGCGAAGTTCAATACATGGACTTCTTCGTCACACGTCTCGATTCTCCTTGCGATCTGGTCCTGGGATACAATTGGCTCAGCCGCATTAATCCGTTGATTAACTGGTCCGAAGCCTCTATCACGTTCCGGCCCGATCCCGTAAGGGAATCCCTGTCGACAACCCCGGAAATAATTCCGGGATCTGCTACGGTAGTTCCGATTACGGACAAGGCACCTCCGGTACAAGTCGTTCCGGCTCCGGCGCCTACACCGACTCCGACGATTCCGCCATCTCCCGCTCCTTCCATGGAGATTCCGGAGGCCTCCGCGCCTCGTCCTCTCTCTACCCCTCCGCTTGTGTCTCTCGTGTCTGCTGCGGCTTACCGCTCCATCATTCGAGACAAGGATTGTTGTCAATATACAATGCGCGCCACTCCCTCGGACGAAGCCCGTGCCCGGTTTGCTTCCGCATCTGCTCCGGACACTTCCGGTATACCTTCCGAGTACCACGAGTTCGCTGACGTCTTCTCGGAGCAGGAAGCTTACAATCTTCCTCCTCATCGAGAATTCGACCTCAAAATCGAGCTCCTGGACGGCGAGGAGCCTCCGGTCGGTCATGTCTACTCCCTTTCGCCTACCGAGCTCGCTGCCCTTCGGGACTTCATCGACAAGAATTTGAAGTCGGGATTTATATACCCGACTCGTTCAAGTCATGGAGCTCCTATTCTGTTCGCTAAGAAGAAGGACGGTAGCCTCCGGTTGTGCGTCGACTACCGAGGACTTAATCAGATTACGAAGAAGGACCGCTATCCGCTTCCTCTCATCGCCGATCTCCTCGATGCTCCCGGGAAGGCTCGCATCTATACAAAACTTGATCTCCGGCACGCATACCATCTCCTCCGGATCGCTCCGGGTGACGAACCTAAGACGGTGTTTCGTTCTCGCTATGGGTCCTTCAAATTCCGGGTTGTTCCGGAAGGCCTTACCAACGCTCCGGCCGCTTTTCAGCGGTTCCTGAACAGTTTGTTCGCAGATCTGTTGGACGTGTACGTCATCATCTATTTGGACGACATATTGATCTATTCCGATGATCCGACCCCAACATACTGAACACGTTCGGGAAGTGCTCCGGCGCCTCCGGAAGGCCGGACTCTACTGCAAACTCTCAAAATGCGAGTTTAGCGTCACCACCTGCGAATATCTCGGTTACATCCTGTCGCCGGAAGGCTTCCGGATGTCTCCGGACAAAGTTTCCGCCATCGTTGATTGGCCGGAACCCCGGAAAGTGAAGGACGTTCAGTCCTTCCTTGGGTTTTGTAATTTCTATCGGCGTTTCATATGGAACTACTCGGCGATCACGATCCCTCTTACTCGCCTCACTCGTTCCAACGTCCGATGGGATTGGACCCCGGTTTGCCAACTCGCATTTGACACCCTCAAGCACGCGTTTACGGAGGCTCCGGTACTTTCACACTGGATTCCGTTCCGGCAGCTCACTGTCGAAACCGACGCCTCCGACTACGCAATCGCCTCGATTCTCTCCATCCTCGGAGATGATGGCGAAATTCATCCCATTGTGTTCCGGTCTCGGACGCTCGGTCCGGCCGAACTCAACTACGACACTCATGACAAGGAACTCTTGGCCATCTTCGACGCCTTTAAACACTGGAGGCATTACCTCGAAGGACCGGAGCTTCCGGTCGACGTCGTAACCGACCACAAGAACCTGGAATACTTCGCGACGACCAAAATCCTCACTCGCCGCCAAGTCCGGTGGTCGGAATACCTGTGCCACTTCAATATGGTTATCCGGTTCCGTCCGGGTAAGCTCGGAGCCAAGCCAGACGCTTTGACTAGACGATGGGACGTCTACCCTAAAGAGGGGGATAGGGCTTACAGCCAATTGAATCCTCAAAATTTTCGCCCCATTTTTACTCAAGATCAACTCACCGCGTCGCTCCGGGCCACATTCCTCGAGGAAATCACCCTCCGTTCCTCCATCGTTATGGATGTTGAGAAGCTCTATTCCGACATTCGTGCCCACTACAACGATGACCCAGCCGCCGTTGCGGGCATTGCTTCCGCAGCCTCCGGCACCACTCCGCGCTGGAAACTCGACCCTTCCGGTATGCTCCGGCTCTATGATCGCATTTACGTTCCGGTGGTTTCCGGAGATGCTCCGGACCAGCTCCGCGTACGTGTTCTGCAGAATTTGCATGATCACGAGTTGGCTGGCCACTTTGGACAAAATCGCACATTAGCACTCGTACGCCGTGAGTATACTTGGCCGGAGGTTCGGACCTTCGTCCGGGACTACTGTCGGTCGTGTGTTCTATGCAAGCGCAACAAAAAGCCTCGGCATCGGCCTTACGGACTCTTGAAACCCCTTCCGGTTCCGCTCCGGCCTTGGCATTCCATTTCCATGGACTTCATCGAGCAACTCCCTCTCTCCGGCGAGTTTGACTGCATTTTGGTGATTGTTGATCGGTCATCCAAACAGGTCATTCTCATTCCTTGCGATACCCATATCAATTCGCCGGAGCTCGCTCGCCTCTTCCTCATTCACGTCTTTTCCAAACACGGTGTTCCGGCACATGTTACGTGCGACCGGGGCTCCGAATTCATCGCTTCCTTCTTCCGGTCGCTGGGCGAACTTCTCAATATGGAGATCCATTATACTTCCGGTTATCATCCGGAGGCTGACGGTCAAACGGAACGTATGAATCAGACTGTTGAGCAATATATCCGCATCTACTGCTCGTATCAACAGGACGATTGGGACCGACTC